>CM061531.1:318209918-318727133 GCA_030545055.2 Neoaliturus tenellus
TGTTTTAACTCAAGGTCGTCACACTTTAACTCTGGGGCGGGATTGACTTGTAGTATTTCTGTGTTTTGACTCAAGGTCACCACACTTTAACTCTGGGACGGGATCTACTTGTAGTATTTCTGTGTTTTCACTCAAGGTCACCACACTTTAACTCTGGGACGGTATCAACTTGTAGTATTTCTATGTTTTTACTCAAGGTCATCACACTTTAACATGTAACTTAAGGTAGCACCGAAACGGTGCTACCCGGCTTGACATTTTCAAGTTTCCCAAGGTCATCACAATTTCCCCCACCACTTCCCATATACCTAGAGTGCGCGGGGCCGGACAGTCAGTCGCTCGGTGTCTGTCGTAGGGTGCGCATCGCGGTTGCGGTAATGGTCGAATGGGGGCTTCTGGGCCAGTTCGAGGTCACACGAGCGGTGTCACATGACGGTTTAGGCAGAGTAACGTTGCAAACTTCAAATTTCCTCGGCACTTTTGCTGTTTCTCATCGCAAATTCGCTCCAAGTCGTCAAGGTCATGGTAACTGTGACTGAAACTCGGAGCGTAGTGCGAGAAACAGCAAAAGTGCCGAAAAATTTTAGGTTTCAGCGTGACCTTGACCTTTTGTGACATCGATGACGTCATCTTGGTGACGTAAGGGGTGATGACGTCATCAGCACGTCATTTCTGTGACGTCATGGGTGTGACGTCATGGATGTGACGTCATTGGTGATGACGTCATCAATGATGCAATCGATGACGTCATCGATGAGGTCATTGACCTCGATGACGTCATCGATGACGTCATCGCTCGGGTGACCTTGAACTGGCCCAGAAGCCCCCATTCCCCACTACTATCGTTAGAGCCGTTTTTGAGAAATTTTGATTTTTCACGTTTTTTGAGGGTTTTGGGGGTAAACTACCCTTAAAAATCAAAAATTCAAAAAAATGGAAAAAACGCCTGGAATTATCATGGGTTTGGACTTACATACCGAATTTCATCAAAATCAGACCATTGGGGCACTCTCTGGCTCTGTATACATCCTGACACACACACACACACACACACACACACACACACACACACACACACACACACACACACACACACACACACACACACACACACACACACACACACACACACACACACACACACACACACACACACACAAACACACACACACACACACAGACATCACTCTGAAAACCACTTTTTTGGACTCAGGGGGCACCAAAATGGATAAATCCACCAACAACTCAATTCGAAAATTTTGACGAAAACAATACTTTTTCCATATACTATGGTATAAGGGGGAGAAAGTAAAATTAATAAGTCCGGGGTACGCCGTCAATGCCGGCCTGACAGCCGACAGCTGACTCGGAAATGTTAAGTTTGTTCCCTCCACTTCTTGCAAGACGGCTTAACGGAAAGTTGTTCATATTCCGAAAGTGTCTATGCCAAATGCCGTGCTGCGCTTAGCTATAATTTGCTCTTATTTTTGTCATTAATGTGTGATAATTTTTTTACAAATAATAACATTTGATCAGTATTTGCTAGGCCTTATTGTTGGAAATTGACGAGTGTCAGCTTAAGTTTGTTTAGATTAGCTAATATACAAAAATAGCTTTTAAACATTTCACAGTAATGGAGCA
This sequence comes from Neoaliturus tenellus, assembly GCA_030545055.2. Taxonomy (NCBI): domain Eukaryota; kingdom Metazoa; phylum Arthropoda; class Insecta; order Hemiptera; family Cicadellidae; genus Neoaliturus; species Neoaliturus tenellus. The sequence continues at coordinate 318,211,560 of CM061531.1, forward strand.
GAAGTTGGAGGTTTATGAAGAGGTCAGCGGAGTCGCAGAGGACGGTGGTACTAGAAGGATCGACATAATAGCGATCAATAAATTGACAAGAACTGGCACCATCATAGACCCTACAATTCGGTTTGAGTCCCACCTTGGGCAACCCGAAGAAATAAATGAAGAAAAGAAGCTAATTTATACTCCTACCACAAACTATTACAAAGAAAAATATAACCTTGAAATTATTGAAGTGGTAGGAGTAATGATTGGAGCCAGGGTACAATAACCAAACAAACCGAAGAACTAATGAAAAAATTTAAAATTCCGAAAAAGATTTTAAAAGAACTATCACTGAGTGCACTGAAGGACTCCATCAAAATTTTAAGAAATCATCTCTATGCCATCTAAGGATATTAATTTCTAAATTTTATGTAACCTACTTTTCTATTTTTCATTTGTATATCATTATTCTTTGTCCTACTGGGCAACCTCTAAATTGAGGAAGTGTTATTTTAGAATAAATATATGTAGGCTAATTTGAATGGTCATAATTGATGTGCAAATAATGTGACCCCTCTTGCTGAGTGGCTGTTGCTACATCGAGCGTTGAGCGTTCGGAGGACTCTGCCAAGACTGATTCCGGGGGCTTCCAAAGGTGGACGAAAAGACTAAGCAAGGAGAGCTGGGTTAACATGTGACCCAACCTCTCCAGGGTATGGTATGGGTACTTCCGAAAGTTCCTTTGTATTATGGGGAAGGCCCAAAATCCCTACTGCTTGTATACTGTCTCGGTGTCACCAATACCGAAGAGCACACTATATCTTTTCCTGCAACATGTAGCTCATACTCCAAACTCACTCTGGTGCCCAAAATCGGACCCTTCCCTATTAACACGATCCTTTAAATGCTCCGGGAACCATTTGGCATATGCTTTGTCGATGCCAAAAACATTTATGAGTCATATTGAATAAGATTGATCTCGATTGTATTCACTAAGACGAACAGACATGGAGCGGTCCTTAACAGGCTAGCGACCAGTGAACTAGCCTTGATATTATCTTATAAAATGGTTTCAGGCTTATTGTCTCTTGGAGGTGTGAGGGGGAGAGTTTAGTGTTTACATATATTTGGCGAAAGCCCCTATAGAAGCATTTAATTATGATATATCGTATTTATAATGTTAATTAAAGAATCGTACAACTTATTAGACTGTTTCTACATCGAAAGAGTTGCAATTTTCACACACCAGCAAGTAGTAGCAATAAATGTAAATAAATAATAAATCATTTAAATTACCTTCAAAGCAGATGACTGGCCTCATGACTGCATGAATAACCTTTGTTGAAAATGGATGAGTGCTAATCGATTATGCAACGAATCCTTGATAAGTAATGAACTTTACTCAATCAAGTCTGTAAATATGCCTCTTTTACCTTGCTTGCAAACATTCTTAACGGTAAGATTAATCAGCGATCAAGAGATATTTTGTTTACCTTATCAATTTTTTATTCAAGTTTAGCTCCTCCATTTGCACAGATTTTTAGATGGATATTGAGAAAATGGTATGATAAATAAATTTAAGTTTTAATTATATTATTATTTTTATATTTTTATTTGTATTTTCTCATATTTGTGTCCTATGGCAGATCATTAGCTAGTTTTTTGTTGATGAAAATTGTTATCATCTGTGGACGAGTATTAATCGTTCTGAGTGATTTTGAGAACCGAATTAAATTACACATCAAGATTGTAAACCCACTAAAACAATTCAAAAAGCTTAGAATATTAAAAAAAAAGAAATGTGTTCTAAAATTCTTATACCAATGCCTATCAGTGCACAAACCAAATAACATCTACAGGAACAAAGATGATGCGTTGTTAAATTATGTTGACCTTTCGGATAATATTAGGCTATAACTTACATAGAGTATAATAGATTTAAATATAGAACTGGTTTTCACTATGATATAATAGAGAGTTTTTGCAACATACGGTAAATCTTACGGTAAACGCTAAACGCTATTTTTATATTGGGAAATTTATAAATAATTCTCAGTTCACGGTGGTGGCACCGGATGATTAATGTATAACATTTACCGCTGATCACTTTTTAATCCGTTTTTCTAAGCTTCAAGTAGTATAAATAGGAAAATTGATCATAAATGAAATAGCGTTTAGCGTTTACCATATTTTTTACCGTATGTGCAAAAACTCTCCAATATGTTTCGCAGTAAGACAAAAGATTTTATGGGCTAATTTCCTTGTGTAGGTACAGTGTAATAATCAAATTCTATAATCAAAGTTTAATTCAGAATACAGTAACAGATTTTCATACAAACATAAGATATTGCATGAGACATAACAGATACAATCATGAGTTCTTTTAACTATGCAAGACTAAACTTCATGATAGATTGATTGTCATTTTAAGGGATGAGGTTTTTTGTTAATTTATGTAACACCACAAAATTTTGAAATTATTCCTTCATTAAACTAACGGTTTGCATAAATGAATAACTGGTTATTAATGTACTCTTTGTTATTATTTTTTCAAATAAAGCATTGAACTTTGTTTATTTTCGCAGACATCTGCTAAGGGCCTTGTCCAACTCCAGCGTGCTCGAGAAGCGTCTGTTGTTCGCTACGCTCGCTCTTCTTGCCGTCGCCCTATCTCTGCTCATAGCTCTCATTGTCTTCGCTTCCTGTAAGACAATTTTTATTCATTCAATTCTAAAACACCGTATTTTGAATCTTGTTGTGAGGTTGAATAAATTACTGTATTTCTTAATTTTCTGCATGAGTGTAATGATAAGTTAGAGGATTGATCTATAGACAGCTTAATTATGGTTTTTATTAAATGAAAATTAAGGTTGGGTGTTATACCCTATTCCAGCCAGGATACTACTCAGCTTTAACATTTTGATCGGTCTGATTGGGTTGCCTAAAATTACTGTCAACGACATTTCAAACATTACCCATTCTCTCGTGCTTCAAGAACAATGCGAGCATCGTGTAGATCTCATGCAAGATATGCCCTAGCCCTAGAGGTTACTGCCCAAAATTATAGGGCTAGCTTTCGCTGTCTCTTCAGTATTCGCATTTTCTTCATCAGATCTGAAACTGTTCTTTTAGAACTACAATATTACCATTCCCATGGCATAATTCCATGAAAGGAGATGTGTTTTTTAAGCATTGACATAAAAAATATATAGACTATACTAAGATCTAAATTCATTAACGTCACGTTGCATTCATTTGTAAAGTTATAATAACCGGTAATACCTCTGTGTGAAATAACATTCTTTATAGGTTGACCCTTAAAAGTAGTGAAATTTTTGGGGTGCAGTTAAAAAGGAAAAATTCTTTAATTTGTGGTATTAAACTAAATTGAAAAGGATTAGCTTAATACAAAACCCTTGAGCGGGTTTTAATAATTTTGTGTCGGCAGTCATGTCCGGCCTAATACTTCATGTGCCACATTCCGGTAATCACCTTAAGCTCTTTTATACTCCCCGCCCACCCCATTGTTCATATGTATAAGTATTTTTTTATGTATATTATCACTTATAATTATTATATCAAATATATTTAGTTTCCATTGATGTGTAGTTGTATCAGTTGCATGCACCATCTTCCGTAATACAGAGTGATACCTATTTTGTACTATAAAATTACTTAACTATGTTTAATTGAAATTTTTAACCTATTAAGTTAATCAATTAATGGTTCCAACCATTGACTATGTACACTTTAGTGTAGTCAATGGTTCCAACAATGAAATGTGTTTTCTGATGAAGATCGTCAACATTTAAATACAACATTTTGTTATAAAAAAAGTAAAATGGGTTAAATTTGTGCAATTTATTGTTGCGGTCCGCATGCACCCTCCGACGTTTTACGGGTGAAGCGCCCGCTCAAGGGTTAATAGTATATTTTCAATCTTTATTACAAGTTTTCTCAGTTCAGTTTTTTACAAGATATTGAAAAAAGTTAAATAAACCTCTTAAAAACACAATTTTTATTACTTTTAAGAAGGCGTATATGAGAGTGATATAGACTGAAATTGTCTAGTCTGTTGGTATCTGAAACAGTGGTGGCTCTCCCATAAGTACTCCTGGTCGCCGCCCCACGAATGAATAACTGATTTTTATAATTAAAATAAATGTCTCGACTGTTATATAAGTTTCTTATATTAGCTGCAAATTATATAACACAACAACTTCTTGCAAGGTGATACTCCACACCGCTTACTAACTTTTTTATTTGTACCTTCGACCGATCAATACTTCTATATAATTTTGTAGCTAATTTAAGAGCTCATATAAGTTGAAAGGCATGTGATTCGTCACTTCCATTCATGTGATTCTCAAAATCAGTAAATTAACCTTATTATTATGTGTATAGTTAACACAATTACAACTATAGCGTTTAAAACTTGCTGATAAAAGTAATACATATCATATTTTATGACACAGTGAAGAACCTCTAAACTATAGAAAACTGTAACTTCCCTCAAGCCTTCAAGTGAATTAATTTAATAAAAATTCCTGTGTCATATTTTTGTTGGCTATATTTTCAATAAACATTTATACTATTTTTACAGCGTTGATACCTTTTTATAATATATCAAAATGTATTTACGTTGTTGCCAGTTGCCTCTGAAGATATCAAAATCAGTTTTGTATCATGCCGAACATGTTTTGGGTTCATTAAACCCCATCTTCAGTGGCAAAAACTGGCAATTAAAACATTAAAATCATTACACCTATGTGACTGGCTGGTAAACAGTATCTGTGACAGTCATGGCGATGAACAGTATTTTTAACTGTATGAGTTTTACATCTTTTACAATTGTGAATCTGTGTTATTTATTTATTGTTTTTTTGAAAATTTTTACAACCATCAATAGTATGAGCTTGATTTGAATGTTTAATTGGAAATTTTCGCCACTGAAGATGGGTTGTAATGAACCTGAAACATGTTCTTCATGTTGTTCACGACAAAACTGATTTTGATATCCTCAGGCAACTACGTAAGTAGATTTTGATATCATAATCATTTATTTTGAGTCGCACCAACGGGTGCATCACTTGTAATGTTTTTTTGCCTGAACAGTATTTGCTTCAGCACTATATAAGTGACATAGTTTATCTTTTGCAGACAAGAGGTACAAGGACAGGGGAAAGGTGTGTGAGACCAAGGAGTGTATAAGAAGTGGTGAGTGAGTAACAAAGTTCGGTATGTTATCTTGTAAAAAATTATGTCTGTCTCTTTAGCTATTAAAATATTCAAAATTAAGGTAAATTGTTTCAAAGGCCATAATTCCATTTTCACATATTACATCACAAAAAACTGAGGTGCTATTGGACCACGAGAAGAATGAAATAATTTTCAGTTCCTAGGTTATTTGAAAACTTAATGATGAAAACCTTTCAATCCAGGAACTGCTTAGCTTAAAAGTATCAGTATCTCTCAGTATCAGTTTTATTTGCTGAATTTATAACCCACCTTGTTCGACTCTCATCTAATCAGCGTGGATTTAAAATGTCTGTTTAGCCGATCACAAATACTGTTTATAGGCCAGATGCATTAAATAATGAAATGCAGTAGACCCTTAATGTAGTCCTGTAATCCGACAATACCTCGCTGGCAATTTCGTTTTCTTAAGTTCAAGACAGAGAGAGAGTGATGGATATCCAAGTAGAAGGGGAAAGTAGCTAAGTTTATGTGATTCACAATTTAACAAACAATGAGTTTTTATATCATAACCCAAGTAACTGAATGGACAGTTTTTACGTTGTTTTACCCTTTTCTAAGAGGCAATTTAGAATTTTTATAATTTAGTCTACACTTTCAGTAATCTTATTATCTTCTTATCTACATGTGAAAAACATGCATGAAATTAACTGTCATTTTACAAATATTATTTACCTAGAGAAAGTCGTTGCTTGTTGATACTCGACGTATATAGCAAGGTGAGTGGAGCGTTAGGAAGATGGTATGAATCATGTATAAAATGTAATTTTTCAAATCGCTATTTCCTTCCAATTAATCAGCTGCTTTACATAACTAAGTAACTTTAAAAAGTTAAACAATCAAAAATAATTTTTTTCTTTATCCACCAACTATAACATTAAGTAGTTTAAATAATAAAACAATATAACTTATTATTTTTTATTTCCATTAAAAGAATATTACATTATAATTATATACATTTTCAGTTACTGGCCATAATAACCAAATTCTTCTTGAGCATTTGTCCTTCTACTGTTTTTAGACAATTAAATACCTCGTTTGTTTACAATCAGCTGATTGAAAAGTTCTAAAATAACTTCAATAAATACAAGGGTTTAGAAATTTTGATTTTTGTATAAGGAAGTGAGATAACGTTAAAGTAAATAAAACCTGCTAATATAGAAAAGTTATCTTTTACTTGGCAAAAACTGCATGCAAATAGGACCAGTGGAAATCTCAGACAAACTTTTAAAAGGATTGAAAAAGTTTACTCTTTACCCCATTTTAAAACTCGATAAGAAAAGTTAATTTGTAATTTTTTACCTATTTAATGTAAATATTTTCTAAATAGAAATAAAACCTGCTAATATATCACAGGAAACGTTTGTTTTAGTACAACTCCCATGTAAATCGGCCCAGTTGAAGTCTCAGACGAACTATCCAAAGGTTTTTTTACCTTACTGTTTTAAATTTGGATGTGGTTTTTGCAATACCTGTTCAAAGGAAATGTTCAAAAGAAGTTATTTAGTTTATAAATTACTCTTACTTCATTCCTTGTCTATTACTTTTCTTCTGTTGTATAATGTACATTTGTGAGGATCTGCTTCGCAGCACTGATTTGCTTTTCCCTGATAAAATTTTTTTAGTATATTTCAATAGCACTTTTTAATTATAGTATGTTAAGAACATTTATTCTGTAAATGAGAGTAGGTAATCTGACAGTTGTGTGTGATGATGTGACCTGTTGCAGCGTCCATGCTGCTGCAGTCGATGGACTCGAGGACTGACCCTTGTGAAGACTTCTACCAGTTCACGTGCGGCCACTGGGCCCAGCCGCGGCTACTGGCCGAGGGTAGGCCCACCTCCTGGTTCTGATGATAGTTGTGTGTGATGATGTGACCTGTTGCAGCGTCCATGCTGCTGCAGTCGATGGACACGAGGGCTGACCCTTGTGAGGACTTCTACCAGTTCACGTGCGGCCACTGGGCCGAGCCGCGGCTACTGGCCGAGGGTAGCCCCACCTCCTGGTTCTCCGAGCGGACCAAGTATCTACAGCAGCGCATTATCGGTAGGCATTACAGGCATGCCAACTCAACATCCTCATGACATAGTCTCCCTTAGCCAAAATGATTGTGACCAATTTACCAGACACTCCTAATATTAAAATGTTTTATATTCCATTCATAAAATCCAAACTTAAGCATATGCATTCTGTGATTACTTGGAATATTTTTCGATAACAAATCAAGATTTTTTTTAGTTTTTGGCACCTTAAGTTCGTTTGTGCCGTATCAAATTCACCCACACTGGATTGTTGGTATCGTGGTTTTACTCAACAACTGAAAAACATGCCTACTTTTAAAATTGCACATTAACAGTTACCCACAACGTGCTCTGGGTAGTTTTGCTTCTGCCAATGTCCGAATAAAATGGTTCATTGGGCATTGTCTAGACTCAGCGTTGAACGTTGACGTAACATATACATTCCAAACAAAATACAATAGAAGAGTCAACAAAAAACTAATTTATTATTTTCTCATAACACTAAATCACTTTTGTTGTTGCAGAGATACTGCAGAGTAATAGCAGCAATACAGACCCAAAACCCGTCAGGCAGGCTCGCACATTCTACAAGTCTTGCACAGACATTGGTAATTTATTAAATAATACTATTGAAATGACTGATCTATTTAATAATTTTAAGACATTACAAAAACTCATATTTTTGAGTAAACCATGATATTTTGTGATACAATATTATTTGACTCTGAAAGTAAGTTTTGTTGTCACTTTTAGTGAGTGCCCTAGCTCTTGCTTGCTGCATCTCTTTTAGCGAATTTCCCATAAGGAATAAGCTATTACCGTAGGTCTCATGGTAAGACCTAAGCCCGGGACCATGTTACTTTTTCGTTTTGAGGTGCCCAGAGACCAAAAATAATAGTCATTAAAATTTTTATATATATATGTATATATGTGTCCCTAGACACGATAACTCTTGTAAAAATGGTCCGATCGACACCAAATTTGGTAGAGATGTGTAATCCTACATTTATTCGGATGAGTTCGAAAACCAGACACATCGACCTACCGGAAGGGGTGGTTTTGGGGGATTTTGTACCCCAAAAATGGGTTTTTTACATTTTTCATATGTAAATTTGAAAAATTTTAAATTTTTATTTTGACCATTTGATTTAGCTTAAAAAAACACACAATTTAGTATTTTGAAGCTTTGCTCTATCTCCATTGGTTACCGAGATATTACAAAGTCTAAAGACAGTACATTGTCTTTTGGGGCTCCAATGTTAATCTTATGGAGAATAAGGATGTGTTAATATTTCACTTATTAACCAAAATTTTTGGATGAAACTTGGTATTTAGCTTCATTTGGTTGAGATTCATCCATTTAAGGTAAAAAATCTTGGTTTTTGTACTTATCATGGCAGCAAACCTGCATACTCTTTTCCCATGTTAATCATATGGAGAATAGGCAAACTTTTTTATTTATGGGCAGATATTGATGAAATTTACTATATGGCTTTATATGGTAGAAATAAATTTTTTCTATGCTAAAAACCTACTTTTAGTGTCCCCCATGGCAGCATACCTGCATACTCTTTCCCTATATTTATCTTAAGGAGAATAGACATTTATTTCCCTATTTATGAGCACGTGATGAAATTTTGTTTACAAGTTTAGCTGGTCAAAATTAATATTAATAATTTGGAAATTCGCTGAGTACGCAAGTCTGCTGCGATGGGGGTATTTGTATCATGTTTTAATTTTGTTCTGAAAAGTATGTATAGTATCTTCAGGATTAAAATTGTCTAAAGTTCTTCAACATTTAACATTGTCAGCTACACAATATATCATGATACCATTATTTTTTTTATTAATGGGCAATACCTTGCAGTTAATCTATATTGATCATGTATGATGTGTACCCTTGTGTTAAATTTTACAGAGTTTTATCAGCTAGAAACAGGAACTCCAAAATTGAATTTTCCAATATATTTACCGTCTGTGTGAAAATTCTTTATCAATTTCCTGATTATAATTTATATTATGAAACCTACCCCAGTTGTGATTTGTCACTACTGTGCTATCATTAAAAGTGATGTCCATCCATGCTAAACTCAGGTAGGGAGTAACAAATAATAGAACGATTTCCAAAAGCCTCTTATGGTAATTAATTTGGCCTGAGTATAATGACTGTTTCAATGTGCAAGAGATGTGTTTAAAAAAGGAGATGTTGAGATGACCATCAAAGAATCGTTAAACTTTTCTACCACCCACAATATTACCAACTTTTAGGGAGGTTAAGTAACATGCCTAGTTGTGCCACCGCCTGTGGATATACTTGGCAGCCCATGAGTCCGTCTTACCTTGCATTTCTTTTACAGCTTCAGATAACAAGTTTATCTTCTGATAAAGTCTTATAGTAACCAAAAGAGGAAACTTTTTATATCAATATTTTCAATCCTCTCCCTAAAAATTGGAGTTTTAGAGGAAGTAAAAGTTGTTTAACATCAACCCTCCATTTTTATGCATCTATATCAACATATTAGTCCAGACCCAGGACGCAAGTTGTTTGGCGCTGATAGGCAAACATATGTTTCTTTTCCTCCTTTTTCTCAGCTTGTGCTCATCGTAGGAGAAATCTGCACATACCGTTAGAAAGTTATCTTCCTGTAGATGAACAGAATTCCATTATAATTCACTTCTGCCTGCAGGGCTACGGCTACACCCTACAGGCTTTCAAAGTTTCAATGTTAATCTTATGGGAGAAGGATAATTGAATGAATCATTAGACAGCTGTTGTAATAATCTATATATACTTATTCAATACACTAAGGGTTTTTATTGTGTTGAGAACTCCTCCTACAATTTTCAGCCGATTTTCAAGTTTTTAATGTCGTTGGATAAGGCTTGGTCTGTATAAGTTAGTTGTTTCCGTCAAAAACTAATGAGAATCGGACGGAAAATAAAAGCACCATCCACAATTGAAATCTCAAATTTCCCTTTAAAATAACATTAGGATTGAATAAAGCATTTTAAACATCTGTTAATAATCAGCTGTAAATACGTGTAATTTTTTGTAATTACAGATATTCACCATATTGGATTGGTCTGATGGTCCATATGTCATTGGTTTGGAGCTAAAAGTAATATTTGTATTGTATTAAAAGAAATTGCTCGATTTCAAGCAACACGTACACAAGTACTTATTTAATACACTAAGGGGTTTTTTGTGTAGAGAACTCCTTCTACAATTTTCAACCGATATTTATGTTTTTTGTATCATTGGGTAGGGCTTGGTCTGTAGATGTTTCCGCCAAAAATTGATGAGAATCGGACTTAAAATATGAGCGCTATCCACAAATTAAATTTGAAATTTTCCCATTAGAATAACATTGAGATTGGTTTGAACATCGGTTAACTTGCTGTAGTTTTTGGTGATCACTGATATTCACTGTATTGGATTGGTCGGATGTCATTGATTTAGAAATAAATGTAACTTTTGTATTGTATCAATAAATTGCTCGATGTCGAGCAACACGTGCAATAGTAATAACAAAGTATAGCAAATGAGGAAGAAGAGATGTTTCAGTTATAAAACATTTTAAAACTAATTGGCTCTAGATTAAATGAGTTTTTGGTCGAATTTAATATACAATTCGACAATTGGTGGGAGATCTCTAATATACATAATTTAAAGACCTTTTTATTCTTTGAAATTTTTGCTCTAAACCAAATGGATAAGGAGCTATAAAGTTCAATTGAAGTTTATTTTTAGCCACTTATAAGAATAAAATTGGGAAAACTTTCATTGCTTTCATTTTTCCTGCCTCCACAGATGCACTGGACCAGCTGGGGCTGGAACCGATGCTGGAGGTGTTGGACAGCCTGGGGCTGCCGCGGACGCTGCCCAACGCCTCAACCGCCCCTGCCTGGGCCCTGGGGCGCACCCTGGCGGCGGCCCAACGAGTCCTCAACAGCGACATCCTCGTTCAGCTCAGCACCTTCCTGGACCCGGCCACCAACCGCTCCATCCTCCTGGTGATTCAGTTGCTTTAACAGTCATAGCCTCTTAGATCATTGGAATTTGGAGTCAGTTCCGATTTAGTATTCTTCCCATAAGAGCAGTTTTAAATGAGAAATGTAATAACTATAAATAAATTAAACAATTATCAAAATAAAAAATATAAAAACAAACATGAATATAACAATACAAATTTTTTAAATGGTGTAGGCCGGCAACTGCTAGTGCCGAAAAGTAAAAAAAAATATCTTTACAAGAGTGATAACAGCAGCAAGCACATTGCTCGACTGCTAGTCCCACACTGGTTACATTTGTCAACAATGACACAGCGTTGTACTTTTACAGCGTTATCTCCTGGCGCGAGTATAGGCACGTTGTATAAATACAACGCTAGCAGCGAACGTGTTAAAAAATATAATTCCTTCAGCAAGGTGCCTTTTTTATCTTGGACCATTCCATATCAAAATGTTTTAGAGACACAAAGTAACACAGTTGTACTTTGCTGCAGCTGTCGCCCAGCTACAGTTTCTCCTCACTGCCTGAGGTGATGACTCCTGAGGCACCCCACTCACAGTTGACTGGCAATCAGCTGTTCAAGGTCCGTCTGTCCTACATCGCCGAGGTCCTGGGTGAGATCCAGCCGGAGTCCAACTCCACGCATCTTGTCACCATCGCGCTTCGTCTGCTCTTCACTGATGCCCACATTAAAACGGTTCGTCACCCAGGTGATCTATTTGATATGTTTGTAGAATTAAACAAACAAAACCAGATGAATTTAATTAAACATTAATTTAAAACGTATGCTAATACTTGTCTTAGTTGCAGGGCTGGATGCGATCCATTTACCATTTAGGTGCTCCTCTAGCCCTATTGAGTGCTCCTAGCATCCTACTGAGTTCAGACACTCTTTGTGTTGTATCTTGTGCTTGCTAGAGTCAAATCTAACATCTATAGTATTAAATGTTTTCTCAAGATGTTCCCTACACCCTATGCCAAATTTTGTATTACAAAGTAATCTCAATCTCGTGCTCTTCTATTTTTTTTCCTTATTAAATGCAATGATTATTTTCTTAAAAGTTTTGAAAAATTTCAAGCAACTGATGGTTTATCTTTATTATTTTTGATACAAAAAGTTCATAGTTCTTACATTTTAACACCGTAGAGACTATATTTGAGTTTTAATTATTAGTAATATACCTAAATCAAGACAACATATTAAATCTGTAAGCTTAATACAACCATACAGTTAACCCTTCATTCTATAGGATATCAAGAAAGCTGAAACTGAGGATCCTCCAATGGTAACTACATACAAAGGTCTTCAGGAACTCATGGACAATGCTAGAAACTCAACCACTAGTACGTTACGGGTAAGAAATCTTTAGCTGTAGCTGTAAAGTTAAGGTTAATTTTGAGTTAATGGTAAAGATATAAATTAATACTTTGGAGAATTAGAGTTCATTGGCACTTCATAAACTTGATGCAAAAATAAAACTTGACATTCTAGAAAATTTTAATAATATTTTGTTTGTTAGTTGCTTTATACCCAAATCAAAATTAAAGGGAGCACAACACCTCAACAAAAGACCTTCAAATTTCTCAACCAAAATATAAGAAACTTCCAATTCAAGATTAGCGGTGGACAACTCATAAAATAACAATACTGTAATTCACTTACAAATACTTATAATACACATCCCGTACCAAATCTTTGTTGTTCATTTAATCAAGTTTCATCCAATTTGATAAAATCTTTTGATAAAATAAAATGTTTTGTTTGACTGTTTATTTTTAATTATTGAAGAGAAAATTCTTCAGTCAAATGAATTAGGTACTGATATTTTATTTTCAGTTTTCTCAGATTCAATCTAGTGAACTGATAAGGCAACTGCTCTAACCACTATGCCATTCATTAGATAAAAATATGAACATGACTAATTTGCCATGAAGAAAATTTAGCCATATAAAAAGTACTGATAATAACAATTTGAAAATAATCATGTTTAGCTTGACTGGGATGAATATCTCAGCACCCTGAAGAAGGACTTGAATATATCAGTGGACGTCAACTCCGCAGTTGCGGTGCAGAGTCCGGCTTACTTTGAGGCCCTTGCTCGTCGACTCTCCAGTTCTAGGCCCGAAACCATACGTGAGTAATTTAATTGTTTTTCAACTCTAAAGGAGATGACTCTTTCAACTCAAAATTCTAATTATTCTCAATTCCAACTTCTTTTTGCTATTGTAATAATGAAGTGGCTCTTCTTTCTTTAACACGTTCGCGGCGGAATGGGAGCGATCGCTCCCACGCGGAACCCTAATGCCATCCTGAAGGGTGCAATCGCTCCCAAGCTGCACTTCTTTACAATATGATTTATTTTTAAGCCAGGATCTGAGCTAAAAATCTGAAGCTTTGCACAGCACTGCTCAATAGTACAATGTATTTCGGGAAAACGTGGGTTTTTACTGGGCAGTGCTGCTGCTACGGTGGGTTTTACAATTTTTACATTCAGGATGGTGATGAGGTTCGAGCAAAAACCTCGCCGCCGCGAACGTTTAACCTAAATTTTATATTCATCGTTTATGCAACCAACCCAAAGTGATCTGTAAGTTAACAGGCTACTAACCTGCTCAATCCTTTTCAACGATTCCGTTAAATCACATCCTGGTGGCCTGGGTTTTTACCTTAAAAAGCCATTTTAAAATTGTATAGTTTGTTAAACACTAGCTTCATTTGAAGGTTTTCAAAATTAAAACAGACCACATTAAAATGTAATATTCAATTTACATTCACAAACAGAAACCAGTTTGTTAGTGAGCGGAAGACCAGGATTGCATGAGCGTGTAAATTAAATGATGTGTGTGGATAATAAATCCAGGTGATAAAATTTGTTTCAAGTTTTAGGAATATTTTGCATGACTTTTGAACAATCGTTCTTCCAGAGAGATTTGTTTGGTGGAAGGTCGTAGAGTCGATTTCTCCTCATACAACTACAGCCATGAGAAGAATAAGAGACAACTTCATAGAAATTCTCTTTGGCCCTTCATCGAGGGTTACAAGGTAAACTATTCTTGTTTGCCTGATTTAAAATTGTTGCTTAATTTTAAGATCCATTTTGCAAAACAATTGTAAATGGGTTACAATAATATTTAGATGAAGAAGATTTCTTGTACTTTGACCTTACACTTTCTTTGATAAGACACACCGAGACTTAATTCTCTATAGTTTCCTGTAATTTGTTTACAGTTTATTCAGTCTTGTTAGTTCTTTCAAAGATCAGAGACCTTAATACAATCGCTATTCTTAGCTTCACTGGTGACAGATGGGATAGTACCCGATTGTTAATGTCAATTGTTTAATTGACATCAGAGTTTTGATCATTTTTCAAACAAACGAATCTAAATTAATCTCTGTCTGTTGCTGTATCAGTTAAATATTGCCATCATTTTACAATAGCTGCATTGTACGTTCATGAAAATATACTGGTATATATTGGATGTACAAAAAATACAAAATAAAATAATGGTATTACTATACTGGATATCGTAGGCGACATGAAATTGTAAGACTAAATTTACAACAGTGTTGTTAATTTGTGCCAACTTATCCCAGCTGTTGACATTTTGCAATATCTAACTGGTATATTACCTTATATACGTTTCTGTACCGTTTTCTAGTGCAAAAACTCAACAAAAATAGAATTTGGAATGGGAAAAAGACTATAAACCTTTTGATTCTGTATCTCTTTCAATGTAAAAACTACTAAATATATCTATACTAATATTTTTATAACCATTGTATAATTTTTTTGTCACTTTTGATGAATAAAAGAGCTTCATTTACTAACATGCATATCAAACTTCATAATATTATTTTGGTTTCAGGATTAAAAGATGTGGAAAAATCACAAAGTCTTTCTTTAACTACGCAATTAGTTACGTTATGGCAAAACAAAACAGTTTAGACGAATCTACAAAAAAGGTAAATGAAATCAATTAAGCACTATATTTTATGTCAGAACTGTAATATTAAATTTTATGTTGGAAAAATATAAATAGTTTTAAATCACTGATTTTATTATACGCTGGGAGTGAACAAATCCAAGACCACATTATGTTTCCCTCCATAAACACCAACTAATTTGAAGTGTTAAAACATTTCTTTCGTCGTCAAAAATAACCGTTGGTGTTTCTAATTGACAGGTGCAGGACATGCTGGGTGACATAACGTCAGCGTTCAGCGCGCTGGTCAAGGCACTGGACTGGATGGACTTCAAGACCAAAGCCGCTACCCTGGGGAAAGCCGCGGCCATTCGCAAGTACGTTGGCTATCCCGAGTGGTTGGCAGACATTGCGGAGCTAGAAAAACTCTATTCGAATGTAAGTTTTTTTGATATACTGTAATCAGGATTGTCCTTACTACATGTGTTTCTTGGGTTGTAATTTTTGATATTTTTAAACTTGTTACTGTACCGAAGAAATTTATTAAAAAAATTGAGAAACGTATAATCTTTGGGTTTTGTTACTCAGGTTAAATCAGGTATTGCTCTTTTTAGAATAGCAATATAGGCATTACTAATTTAGTGTAATATAACACTATATTATTTTAGTGTGTTTTTGTTTTACTGGTAAGAATTATAATTATTATCTTTTTTGTTGTTATAGGCCTACACTATATTTATTAGTCATCGTTAATTTTTTCATATATTAGTAGTTTACATCATGTTTGATTCGTAATTCCCATGCCCAAAAGAAATAAAACAATTAATAAGAAAAAAACCCACATACAATAGAAAAATGACGATATGTGTTCCTCTGACTTTAAAGAATGAATGTTGTAGCTTCTAAAAAGGACACGAGAATTAAATAAAACAACTTGTTTTGTTTGTTGCAGCCCACTCTTTTACTCCATTTTGGATGACCCAGGGTTTCGGTCTTTACCAAACCATGGTCAAATCAAGGACCTCTTGTTCTTAGAATTGAAAACGTTCACACTGTGATTGTACATCCAATAGTAATTTTTTACTGCTCTTGTCTTGTCTTCAATTTAAGTGTTGTGTTTATGTCAATTTTAAATTATGTTTTATTTTGCATAAAATAAAATCACAAGATGGATAAATTTTAAAATCACAGGACCTAGAACAAACATATATAATATGACTATATGGTCTGGTAAAGAGGGAAACCCGAGTCATCCAAAATTAAGTGAGAGCGAGCTGCGACGTAACCAAGCTACTGTATGTTTAATTATCTAAAGCAGTCATACATAATGTACACTACACATTATCCTTCTTCTACTAAAAAGTAAGTGCCTACAAAATCTTCCTGGTCATATGACTAAGGGGTAGCGGAATTCTACCCCCAGGAAAAGTACCCCCATGAAAAAACGCTACGTCATTTTGACGTCACGAGGGGCAGAGCTTAAAGTGGCATGGAGTTTTGCTCGCGGCCGGAAAAGTACCCCCAGTTTTATAAATACATTATTATTTGATTTGGTTGCTATAAATTAACATTATAGCAAACAAAACACCAGCCGGATTTCTACCCCCGGAATTCTTTCCCCGGAATACTACCCCCAGCAAAACTACCCCCAATGGACTAGACCCGGAATCCTACCCCCGGAAAACTACCCCCGGAATTCTACCCCCAGCAAAACTACCCCCAGCAAAACTACCCCCAGCAAAACTACCCCCAATGCACTAGACCGGGAATCCTACACCCGTAAAAGTACTCCCAGGTACACAATTTCTTAAGTATTTAACAATTGTTATTTTATGTACGTGTTCTGGTATTTAAGACATTTCTACTGTAATATAAAATAATGATATGTTAGGTTTATATTAATACAAACTTGCCCCTCGGGTGATCTTGTTCACTACCCTCACTCACCGTCAGGTTCTATAACGTGCTTTATTTTTATATTACCAATCTTCCCTTAATCCTTCACAGGCTTTTAGCTGTGTGTTTTATAGACATAAAATAAAATATATTATACATTACCGTACCATGATATACTTTGATATTAGTTATATAATTTTCGGTACCTGTGGGCCAAGCATTAGCTCGGTAAACTTAAACAAAAATATTTTTATAGCAATATCATTTATTATTTACAGTGCGCTAAAAACTGCAGTGCAAAAAGGCTTTTTCCTTGTTCTTTTTCCTTGCTCGTTCGCTTCTTTCACTCACCTTTCAGCCTTTCAGCTTCCTCTTTGTGTGCTTTCAGGCTGTTTCAATATAGGCCTACGGGTGCTGCACTCTCCTGTATATTTGTTAAAACACATTTTGAATTACCGCCTTTCAGGACGGTTAAATTAGGCATAAGGAGCTGCACTCTATAGGTCACTTTTTAAACTTGATCCTTCTAGAGAATATTGTGGTGGTGGAGAGATTTTAACTAAACAGAAAATTCAAAATCGTGACAAACATGTATACGATAATCAGATTTCCTCAAATAACGTTTATAATAAATTATAGTGTTTTTCAGTAACTCTTATCAGCTGTTATATTTCTAAGCCAACATATAATTTATATAAACAATAAATAATTTTTAATACCTATGCCTTGTTAAAAAGTAACAGTTCTGAAATAAACTGATTCAAAAACAACTGTTACTAATAATATTGTAAAACGGATAAACAACAAATGAAAGGAGTTTGCAGAGCACCCATAGGCCTACATTAAAACAGTCTGAAAGGCGAGTGAGTGAAACGAACGAGTTCGTCTTGAACAGGGAATAAGCCTTTTTGCACTGGGCTTTTTAGCGCACTGTGTAAATTATATTACTATAAAATATATTACTGTTTAAGTTTACCGAGCTAATGCTCGGTCCCCGGGGAGGCTTTTGAGAAT
Organism: Neoaliturus tenellus; assembly: GCA_030545055.2. Classification (NCBI taxonomy): domain Eukaryota; kingdom Metazoa; phylum Arthropoda; class Insecta; order Hemiptera; family Cicadellidae; genus Neoaliturus; species Neoaliturus tenellus. The sequence goes on from CM061531.1 coordinate 318,229,663, forward strand.
TATAAACCTAATATTAAAGTAGCCTATATCATGGTATGGTAATGTTTAATATATTTTATTTGATAACTATAAAAACACATAGCTAAAAACCTGTAAAGGATTAAAGGAAGATTGGTAATATAAAACAAAGCATATTATAGAACCTGAGGGCGAGTGAGGGTAGTGAACGAAATCACCGGAAGGGCAAGTTTGTATTAATAAACTTAACATATCATTAATAGGAATTTTTTAATACCTGAACACGTACAAAAAATAACAATTGTTAAATACTCAAGAAAACATAATTTCTTGAGTATTTAACAATTGTTATTTTTTGTACGTGTTCAGGTATTAAAAAATTCCTATTAATGATATGTTAAGTTCATTAATACAAACTTGCCCTTCGGGTAATTTACGTGGGAGTGCTTTCCGGGGTGTAGGATTCCCGGTCTAGTCCCTTGGGGGTAGTTTTCCTGGGGGTAGTATTCCGGGGGTAGAATTCCGGGGGTAGTTTTCCTGGGGGTAGTATTCCGGGGGTAGAAATCCGGGGGTAGTTTTGCCGGGGGTAGTTTTGCTGGGGGTAGTATTCCGGGGGTAGAATTCCGGGGGTAGTTTTCCACCCCTAGTAAACTTACAAAACATGGCTTAAATTGTTCATTATAGAAATAAATTATACAAATGCGTAACCATCGAACGAAGTAGAGTGTAATTTATTCTCTTCAAAAGTTCGCGGCCGGAAAACTACCCCCATACCTGTGACGTCAAAATGACGTAGCGTTTTTTCATGGGGGTACTTTTCCTGGGGGTAGAATTCCGGCGCCCCATGACTAACAGATACAAAGCTGATCTAGGGATTGAAACTTTTGATAAAAAATTTAGCAACTGATCAGGAGCATGTTAACCGGAACACCGTCTATTCTTATTTTATGTAACCTATACTAATGTTTGAGAGCGTAACAGTTTAACAGTTTTGATTTACCGTAGTTAACCATCACCAAGAACAAGTACCTGTGGAACATGCTGGGGATCAAGGCGAGGGAGGTCATGGAAGTCCTCAGCACTCTGGGATCCCCTCCCGCCAACATGACTGAGTTTAGGTATGGTAAGTATGGTCTGGCCCTCGGTTCATAGCTTTATGTCTCACGATATTATTCTAAATTATAAGTCCATGTGCGGATCCCAGTGGACACATGATAAAGGACTGGATTTACAGCAGAAGCTCTCCTAACCAACCCCTGTTGTTGTTGTTATTTGTGGATAAGGAGACCCCGGCCGAACTGTTGAGCACATTTGCCTCTAATGGGCATTTTGCGCAAGCCCCCGGAAGGATGGGATATTGAAGGAAGAGAAAGGGTGAGGCACGGGACAGACTGTCCACTCATGTTCCAGCTAGGGGTTTCTATGCCTGTCGCACTCCTCTCCCCCTGCTGTCTTGAACATATGTTCCACGGCTAGGGGTTTCCATGCCCATAGCATTTCTACTCACCCCCTACCGTCTACATATATTCCAGCTAGGGATTAACCATGTAGTTCGCATTAACCCCCGCTGTCTTGAACATGAATGGGATTTAATGGAAGGGAAATCGTCATAATGGACAGCCAAAAGACTTACCACAGTGTTATGACAACTTCGTTTGCTGTACCCAATGTCAACTTCGCAACTAGTATAAACTAGTTTTAAAGTTGTCCTGGGACACCAACCCCTGTGGGACCAAACTGTGGTCGTATAACAAAAAAGGTCGGTTAAATAAAATAATACCAGGAATAAGTGTTAAATCTCTTGAACATCAGAATTTTTTTAATTGTTGCAACCCAATTAAAACGCAATTCTAACGCAATCAATATTAGTTAATAAATTATAGGCTCTAAGTACAGTTATGGTATCAAAACTGTTAAATAACAAAAATAGCAAACACAGTCAGCACAGTAAACAATGCATACACAAAATATTGAGAGCAACTGACTAAATTTGACTTGATACGTAAACGTATGATCAACCAACCTGTTGAAATATGAAAGTAATTTTTAGATCATTATTACAAGATTGACTCACACAGCAGAAGTTTGTATATTCCTGGAAAATGGTCGGTTAATCAGATAGGCGGTTGATCCGAGGTCGGTTAGTAGAGATTCCACTGTATTGCCATAGCTGGTTAGGCCTACTTGGAAAACAGTGATTTTTCACAATTTATTTTGATAAGTTACAATTCGTACTAATTCATATTTGTTAATAACGGCTTGTTAATGTTATAGTGAGATGCATGAACGGCTAACTCAATGGCTCAAAATATCTCATGTTAAAGAACAATAACAATTTATGTAATATGACGGTACCACAAATTTTTGAAATCTCAATGCCTCACTTCGCATCCATACAGTCTGCCACATGATTTGCTACTTGCAGCATTTTTATTGGGGCCCCTATTATTAATATTTAACAGATTGTCTCTGTTAAACCATAATTGTTGACAACCCATTATACAATGATCAAGCAGTATTTGTAGTTTGTGGCTATTTAATGCAGTTACTTCGCTAGAGACCTATATGCTCCACTGAAAAGTCGTAGTCTAACTGAAAACCAATACACAGCTGAACGAATTAACGGTGGGAGTCAGCTAATAACAACTCGGTCACTCTCTAACTCAAAAGTGTCCTTCAGTTACAGAATAAATCAAACTGTGATGAGTTTCTTATTTATTTAGTTTCTAACTCAGCTACATTAATATACTTCTCATCAATTGACGAGAATTATACAGCAACAAAATATGACCTCATGCTTGTACACCACAAGGGATTACGCCATTTTGAATCGGTTTACTACATTCTATGAGAAGTCTATTCACATCATCTACTACTACATCTTTTTTGGTTACGGTTTAGTGATTATCAGCGTGCATAGTTTGACTGGATGATCGATCGTTAGAAAAGCGCACCCATCAAGCATAAGTAGAAAATAATAAAATTTCTTCCATTTTATTGACGCATTTAAGTACAGAATGCATTTGAAAAAGTCCTAAGGTTTGATTTTAGCGAAGTGATTGATATGATTTTAGCAAAGTGGTTTGATTTTAGTTATCTATTCACCAAATGTTTTTTTTTTTTTTTTGTTTTTTTTTTATCAGTAGCTTTAGAATATTTGATTTGATTTTAGCAAAGTGGTTTGATTTTAGTTATCTATTCACCTGTTTTGTTTTTTCATCAGTAGCTTTAAAATATTTTCCAAAATGACCTAAGTAATATAAAGGTCAAAAATAAGTTCAATTGACCTAGATAAATTGTATATAAATTGGTTGCAAATGTAAAATGTCGCCTAGGAAGCATATTAAGTTTTGGATGGTTCTAAATATCAGTGGTAATCAATGATACTAATCTTGAATTTCCTCAAAGGAGTAATTGCAAGCCTTTTTGATATTATTATTTTTAAACTGCAAGGTACCACCCTATTGTAAAAATATTTTTAATTTGTAGAAAAAAATCAATAAAAACACCTTGATAAGTTAACTTAAACTTGCAGATTGGAGTCGTATATTTCACTCTACATTACAGAAGTGTATGTAAGTCTAGTTTAGACTGAATATTTAGGACTAGTTTGTTTGCCACTTATGTTTTCTTACCAATCCAGGTTTTAAAGCCCAGAAGAAATGTTTGCTTTTGTTTTAAAGCATCAGTTTTCCTGTGGGATTAAATATTTATTTCTTACTGGTAAGAAGGCCAACTGAGATGGCAGAAGGGTCAAACAGTTTGGTGTTGTTATCTTTGATAATGAATATCCAAACCTAAAATTAATCAAATTTATCGACTTTTAGTTTTTTAATTCGAAGATAGTATACAACCTACTGTTATCACTATGTATTTTGGTTTATTAATAAAAAAAAGTCAAAGTTAGTTGATTGAATTAAACTTCTGACGGAAGAAAAGAAGTTTTCATGATGACTTACCTTGGACTAGCCATGTTAAGTATTGATTCATTTTACATTTTAAAGAACCTTTCATAACCTGGATAATTTATAGGTGGGATAGTGACCCTCTGGAAGTGAATGCCTACTACAGCAGAACTATAAATGCAATTTGTAAGTGTCTCATATAGATAATTAGATCTATAATGTATAAGTTAATTCAACTGTGGAAGACTTTATACACACACTAAAAACGCATAAAACAAATCTGTACTGTAATATGAATATAAGTCTTCGGCAAACAGATGTTATTTTTTTAATAAGTGATATCTCAATCTATTAGTGGCTCATCGACCAAATGCTTGTAAAATAAAGTACCTTTAATAGCTTACCTTACCTTTTACTGAAATGGCGACCCAACTCAATTGGTAGTTTAAAGCAAAGTATGAATGAGAAATGAGTGTAGGATGATTGTGGCGCGATCTTGTAGTCTTGTTACTGACTAAGGCCGACATTCTCCTTAGTGCTGAATTAATAAATTATTTACGTCAAGTAACAACTCCTTAGAAATTAAAAACTTTTTGATTGTATTTGATTTAAGACTAATTCGACATGAACAATAGATAACAATAACATTAAACATGTTTTAACATTAAAACGGTTTGGGAGTTGATATTAAACATTAAAATGGTTTGGGAGTTATGATATTGGATATTACAGTATTGGGAGTTCTATTTATTATGGCATTATACAATGTTTTGCCATAGAATTAGTATAATAAGTAGAGAATAATAATTTTCTTCTTTGCACATGCAGCCATACCTGCTGGAATTTTACAAATTCCATTTTACTTCCTCGGCTTAGAGTAAGTGCTGACTATCGTCTGTTCCTATTAAAATTGGCAAATATATTAATTATATGGTTTTATTATTTTATTTTGTAATTATATATACAGTATTCCTATTGATATAACAGATCATACAACAGCATAACTACCTAATGTTTAAAATTTAGTAAAGTTTATACATTTTTATTTCAAACAAATCCAATTAATTTCAAAACATTATAGTGCAGTTAGACAAGTAGAAATGCATATGTACTCTAACAATAAATAGCAATAACAAAAGACAATGGACAATCCTTTCTTCCATTAAATATAAATTTGTACATAATAGGAAACTCAACCAATCATTTCTAATAAAATGATATGTGATTTTTAAAAATTGTTTCAAAATTACAATCAATTGTCTATTACAAAACCATCATAATTTATCATGATTTTTTATTAGAAATTATAATACATTGTACATTGTAACATTGTGAGCAACAATTGTTATTTGTTATCCTTAAAAATTTACATTGGAATTAAAGGAGGGTCAAATAACGATTGCATATTTCAACCCACATCATTAATCAAAGCGTAATGACAATGGTCCACTGTGGTCAAGTGTAAACTACATATGACCAGTAAACTCGGAATAATTTTCAATCCCAATTGTTATACTTGGGATGATCAGTTTGTAAAGATTCAAATAATATTATATAGAATAATCACATGAAAGTGAGTAAAGACATGAAATAGTAATAAAAAATAATTAATACACAGTTGTACTTTCTGGCATATTATTCACCAGTATCAGGTTAACACTTTGAGTGCGGCTCGGTCACCGGTGACCGGTAGCGAAACGCGCGCGCCGGCCTGCCCGGTCACGTGTCGCCGGCCGTGACTCGGCGAAATGAATCAGTCAGTGTGGCCCTGGGTTGCGGAGTAGTTCGGAGTTGTTTATACGTGCGTTACCAGGGCAACCTGCCTTCTTTCGGTTGTGCGTCGCCCGCCGTTCCCGTGGGCCGGCTCCGGTCCACTGTGACCTGAACTTTTTTAATTACTTTTTAATTCTTTATGAAGTGTTTCTTCCGTGTTTTGGTGTGTTTTGTGACACAATATTATGTTTAATATTTTTTTATTTTTGTTTTATCGTCTTTTATTAAAAATGGACCCCCAATAATAGAATGCTAGAACCAGTACCTTGACGAAGTTTGAGTAAAAAAAAACAATGTTTGAGAGGGTGGAAGGGGCTGTAAATAGTTGGAAATATTAGTTATAATTCTGTTGAACATTATTATAATTATATTAAACATTTTTAATGTAAAACTTTGATATTGTGTTACAAAAAACTGTGTATTGTCGTTGCGCGGGCCGGCTCGGTCACCGGAGACCTGCACTTTTGGACGCCATTTTTTTGGTGAAATAATGCAAGAACGCCAGGTGGATACCTCGATCTGGACTTCTGAAGTCAAAAACTAAGATTTTATGAAAAAAAAAATTTTCAGGCCCGTGGGAAAGATTTCCGATATTCTTTGCCGCACTCAACGTGTTAAGCGCGAGCCTTGTTCTTTGGTTTTGATTCACTTTTGTCAAATGGTAATAAAGCTAATCGATTTCCACTAACAACGAACCATTCCTCTTCACAGTTAATAGCTCTTGCAAAAAGACTGCTTTGCAATTATATTCCTGTATTTTTCTATACCTTTCATTGTATACCTTTTGTACCTTCTATACCTTTCATTGTACCTTTAATGTTAAAAATTATAATTTTTAAACTTAATTTTAGAGAAAATTCAATTTTCTCTGGGGTTGAGGCTGTTTTTAAACTAATTTTTGGGCCAAAACAATCTTAAATAAAACGTTTAAGCAAAATCTACCAGCTATATTTCGAGATCGTGGAACATACATCGCTTCAGACAGCGCTCGGTATAGGATTGTTACAAAATACTTGTTATCAAAAATGTTCGAAATAAACCAGCTGCCTAGTTATTTTGTATTAAAACAGAATAGAAAATAATTCTCTATTTATCTAATTTTGTTTTACAGGGCTCTGAACTATGGTGCGATTGGTAGCATTCTTGGACATGAGCTAACCCATGGTTTTGACATTGAAGGTACTACAGAGTTGTTTGATTATCTGAAAACTATCCTTTAATGATCCTCGCCTCTTCCAAAACAGCCTCATTATTTATTTTTCTTCCGCTTTCAACAAACTTAGTTTTTCCTAATTCTTTCTTTTACCCATTTGGAGAGCCAAGTGAATCATGCAATCTTTTTTTAGGTATGATTATCTTAGGTATTAAAAGAAGTAAAAAACTTGATCTGTCATAGAAGACAAATAGATAAAGTAAGTTATTCATTAAGAATGTTTTCATTACTGTACAATTTTCTTTACTTTTATTCAGTCAACTCTTGCTAACTTGAATTTAATGGAACCACAATTTTATTTTTTATAGTTTCGAATAGTTTAAGTTACAGAGGTATTTTCTATAAAATTCGACTTAGAGTTAAATAAATTGAGTTATCTAAGATCTGGAGTTATCGAGGTTCTAGTTTTTAATCGAGAGTGGTCTGAAAAATTTTAATCTTCTTATCACTAAACTTCTGATTGACTAAAGAACCTCCTTTTTCAATCATCGAACACCTAACAAAATCTATAACCGCTCATCATTCCTACAGGCAAAGACTACGACAAGACGGGCGAACGAGCATCCTGGTGGGATAGCCGGGTGTTGGACATTTACACCCAAAAGGCCGAATGCTTCGTGGACCAGTACGGCCAGTTCTCGCTCAACGACTCGGACCAGCTTCGGGTGAATGGAACGTTGACACTGGCAGAGAACATTGCCGACAACGGTGGGATACGCGAGGCTATACACGGGTATCGGCTGTACGCGGCGCGCAACGGGCCGGAGCCTCTACTGCCTGGGCTGCAGCGCTTCTCCCACGAGCAACTCCTGTTCCTCGCCTTCGCTAACGTGAGCAACAGTAGCACCAAAAAATGTGTTTTTCTAGTGTTGATTTTGGTTATATTGTTGAATTTTTATTGTGTGTAATTCAATGTTGAAATCAGGTATTTTCAAAAGGTCAATTTATGTTGATATCCCAATGGTGTGGATTTTTAAAACCAGGTATAACAGTGCGGCGCAGTATGCCATTTTAAAAATATTGGGTTTATGTTTCAGTAGCTTGATTGCTTGTACTCTATCCTCTGCCTTTAAAAAGTGATCTTATGCTTTACTGTCAAACAGTTGATTGTTTGCAATTCAATACAAACCAGTCCCCTTGTTAGCTTATGGACAAAAAGAAACATTATGGACTACTTGTGACCTCCATAGTGTAGAAATATTTTAATTTAAAACCTCCATGCAAAACTACAAACAGGGATAAATTTATGTTATAAATATAGTCAAGAAATTTAGGAGATGCATCAACATAATCCAGCTTTAAGAAAACACGTAGGCCTTTATAAAAATGTAAAAAAATACCATAAAATTGAAATATTTGTGCTTTATATGTTCATTTTCAATAGAGTTTTTATTTAGATAAATAAATAAAGATTGAAATTTTATTACAGTTACTGGTTTATACTATTGAGTTTTCATTTGATAGATAAAAGAATCTCTCACTTGTCAAAATCAATGATATTTCAAACTCAACAACATGAAGGAAAATAATATTTCCAACCTCAAAACAATTTTCTTGTGCATCACGGGGCTCCTCCCACAAATGTTTAGTTTTATTATTATTTTTTTACAGTATAAAATGCTAAGTACGTACTATTTTTGTCAGTAAAAACTATTTAAAAATATAAAATCTAAATGTTTTACAGTTAAGTTTTAATACTTAATCTCTAATTTTCAAAAGGTGGTTGTGAGTAGAAACTATCAGTGTTGCCATTTATTTGAAGGTCTATTTGATGGTAAAAAACATCTGGTAAGTAAGAAATTCCTAAATTATGCTCAGTTTTAATAATAATAATATGGTAATCGTATGTCTTTTAGTGGAGGGAGATTAGCAATTAACTGCCAGTTCTCTTCGCCTGAGAGGCCTGCACTTATTTGTTTCCATGCAGGTGGACCAAATCCTTAACTTGATTTCCGAACCAGGGAAGCTGCCGAACAATCTTTTTGTTGAAGAGTCGGGATTTGAACCCAGGCTTGCAGGGTGATACCCAGAGCTCTACAGCTGATCTACGGCCACTGTTAAGTTTGAATAGATGAATAATAATTGAGTAATAGAGTACCAATTTTAATAATATAAGTTAAAATGATGTTTTTATTTTATGTACAGTTTAAAAGCGCCTTGATTCCAAGGCATTGTCATGCAACTCCACTCAATATTCGAGTGGTTGACTGTTGCAGGTGTGGTGTGAGCAGACGACGCCCCAGTACCAGGTGATGAGTCTCACCGACTCTCACAGCCCGAACAAGTTCCGAGTGCTCGGCAGTTTGTCCAACTCACCAGAGTTCGCCTCCGTCTGGGGCTGCAGAGCCGGCTCGCGGATGAACCCCCGCCACAAATGCATACTATGGTGATCAATAAAGCGTTTCTATTTTTATTAGTTGAAATTTTCAATTGCTTCCCTCATATTTGATTTGTGGCCAGACGAGATGAGGTCAAAGACTAAAGTTGAGAGGTCGCGGAGGTGTGACAATTTTCTGGGCCAGCACTGGCAAATTACCACTACTTACATAAAGAAAGTATTGAAATGAAATTAAATAAAATGTTTATTTGTCATTCAAGTTTACCTTAATTGTTTCACAAATTAACAGATGGAATGTCATTACCTACATCTATACATTTTTTTCTTATACTGTACCTAAATAAAACAATAAAATAAATAATTTTACACATTTTCGTATTTAAATGGATAAAACAAAAAAGTCATGGTTTATAAATCAATTGCTTAAGTATTCCTCTATAGAAAATGGACACATTGATTATAAAACTCATTAAGTTTCCTACCCATATACGAAGGTGTCTTTTCATAGAGAACCGTTAGGGAATTGAAGAATCTATATGTCTTGTGTTATATGGATGATCGTAATTATTTGACAAGAAGGAATTGTAATTTTTCACATTATTGATGAATATACACAGTATGAATTGTTAACAATTTTTTATTTTTTATATTACGGCATGAAGTACAAGGTGCTGTATCAGAATTCAGTTTTTTCTTTTTTTTAAGAGTAAAGATATTGTTTATAACTGGCGAGCTACCCAAGCAATAATTCCAGAGCAAGCAATAGACATAAAATAGGAATAATAAAAAATGAGAACAATATATAGACCTGCTGTTTTATACATAACCCTCAGCCCAAAGAAAGACTTGGCTAAAGGCTCAAATTATTGTACCGTAATTGATTTTCCATCCGTTTTAAATTTTCATTTATGTGCAATACCAGGAATTTAGTGTTTACTAAAGAATTACTGAGCTCTCTCAACTCTGTGGACTGTGGAAATGAAGCAAATGTGCAGGGTCGATTTTGTAAATGGGCCTGGGCCCAGGGGCGTAAGGGCCAAGGGGCGCAAGAGCCCAAGGGCTTTCTTAGGTCTGTTGGGAGCGCGACAAAGAGCATATTTAAAAATTTATCAAGCAGATTTTGACGTTGACGCCATAACCACGGGGCTTCGTACTTCTAACAGTAATAATGATGAATGTTTTGCGATAAATAGAGGTTGCAGTATACAGCGCGTACTGTACTGTGTAGCACACAAGTGCGGAAAGGCGATGTGGCAGAAACACCCGTCCTCCCGAAAGGCTCGCCAACGACTAACCCCTACACAGGTCCATCTCCCCCTGCCGCGCCGCCCCGCCCTCTTCCCCCCCCCCAGCCACTACGAGCGCGAGCACAGTTTACTTTACAATGCGCAACCGCATTATTAGCGGTCGAAAATGAACACAATAAAAATAATTCTGTCATTGTTTCATTTTGTTGTTATGTTGCGAATGCACATCCCAAATCATCATATGCATATGGCATTGGGTTTGTTTATTTGGTGATTCATATCCTTGGGAGAGGAGGAGGGAGGGACGGAAGGGGGCGACGCAAACATCTCTCGGGCCTATAACGCGTCACATACAAACTGCGGGCCTGCAAATGTGTTCTTGAGCAGTTGAGATGAAGACCATTTTTTTTGTCTTTAATTTTTTATTTGCAACTGTAACAATATACAACGAACAAATTTGATGGATACTAATTAAATTACAATAACATGAATAAATTAAAACAGATTAGATAAAACTCAGTAGTTTTACTTTTGATGGATGAGGAACTGTATTGAATCAAAGTTTTTATGGGGCCCAGATAGGGGCATTTTGATTGCACAAGAACTCCTAGTGTCTAGACTCGCAACTAGTGATTTACGCATCATTTTGATTTTAAAATAACATATTTGTGATTAAAATGTTATGTGTTCACAAATGGAACAGCAAGTAAAAGTACTACTTGCCAAGCAAAGCAGTATCTGAACTAATTGCAAGAATGTAGCTTATTAGACATCAGAATCAACAGTAAATAACAATAATATTTGCGAGTCTACTCACCAGGGGCCGCTAGTAACTTCCGGACCTAAGACTTTTCAAGTATTAGGCCCCTTTTATACATCGCGTCGAGTGACACGCGTCGGGCGCCCATAGGGCGATCGTCGGGCACTAGCCTGACGTGGTGGTGATGGTTGGTCAGGCTTTGATTGTTCTTTGTATTTCATAATGAGTTGTAAAATATCACAGCGAAGTTTCAACTTGTCATTGTCACTAATTTGTTTCATTGTAGGTAAGATCGATAATAAGAAGTGGTAATCATCGTCCTTTGGGTGTGATGTTTCTTCTGTTTGATTAGTCATAACCGTCATATACTTTTGTAAGATTTCTTCTGAATTCTTCTTGTTTCTCCTGTAGATTGTGCTTGCGGAGGGGGTTTGATGTAAGGAGATTTGAGGAGACTCAGATAGGGTTACTTCAATGTGATCAGTCACATCTGTCTGAGGACTTTCGATTGCAGTGGAATCTTCAGTGCAGTCGTAAGATGAGGCGCTCTTCAAAAATTCCATCTGCCTCGCATATAAATACTGTCTATGAAATGAAATGCCATTGCCAGATTTTTTCTTCTGTATTTTCAAACTTCTCAGATAAGCGTCTCTTAAGCTCTTCCATTTTATTTGCAATGCTTTACCTGGAACACAACCATCAAACAATACTACTGGGTACACAATTACAAGAAAAATTAGAATCACTGCAATTTTGGTATGATTATTATCATATAGAACTCTGTCAATTCCACAATTTTCAGGTGCTTTTAAGAGGGGCTAAACAACTTTTTTATCACGTACAACACAAAAAATACTTTCACAAAATAAAAAAAGGCTTATCACTATGTAATAATTACTTTTATAGGCTAATACTATGGAAGAGTGAAACCTGGGACTTTACTTGTTTCCAGAAACACACAGTTAACTTAAGCGAGAAACACGAAGCGTGTCGTACCTGTGCATGGAGTAGAATGCCAATCACCAATCGTCTCTCTTAGTACGTGGGGAGGGAGCTTATCGTAATGTTTATCGATAAGCCATATCTCAGAGACTTGTAGATGTGGACCTAGTCCTTGTCATCTTTTAACTTTTTCTTACATGAATTTGATCGAGCTCTAAATCAAATGCCTTGTGTATTGTTACTGTCTAGATTATTTACGTTTGAGATTAGAAATAAAACATAATGAACTTTGGCTAACAACGCTTGGGAATCTGGGTTGCCGGGAGTTTCCAGCAGACCGAGCCTGGTACTCGAAACTCTCATTACAGCCAAGGCATTGCGACCAACAGTAACCCAGGAAATGAAAAAAAGGCCGAAGGACATCAACCAAGAGGTAAACCAAAAACATAATATCAGAGACTACTTTGTTGTGTTTTATAAGACTTTCAAAAGGTATTCCCCTGGTAGACGAACTTCATCTCAAAGTGTAAGTTTAAAAAAAAATGAACAATGAGAATAATTATAACACGTTGTTTGTGACAGATGGTACATTAGGCCAACGGTACCTGTTTTCAATCAGAGATATAAACAGGCACCGTAAACTATTGAAGTGTAACCAATTTGTTATTTGATTAGCCCTACAGTACAAGTTAGGGTATATCAATTTTGAAGTTATGTGTTAGGCAGATTCAAATTGAGGAAAAATATTATAACTTATTGTATTAACTTATATTTTAATTTCTTATATAAATAACACATCTTCAGGTCCAAAAAATCATCAAAAAGTAAAAAATGATTTCTTGTAACCACGTGGATGTTGTCAGAAAATTAAAAGAAAAAAAAACACAACCATTTAAACTTTAAATTGGACAAAAAATAAGAAAATTCCGACACGTGCGGCATCAGTAGTTAACAAGTCATGGCTGACGTGATCCAGAAGCATTAACCCTAGTAATGGGAACAACTGATTGAAAAAGAAAAAAAAACAATTCTTCAATCGGTTTTTGGTAAACAACCGAGTAGTCGATTGTTTTTTCCGCAAATGATTGGTAGTCATAGCCATTGTTAAGACTGAAACTAGTCAAACCAAATAGGTAACGTCGGTTGTTTTATCAACTGACTGGAAACAGTCGTTCGAGAGTATACAGACTGGAATAGGGCCTATGACTGCAAATGTTTCAACAGCTGTTTCCAGAGTTAAGGCTGAAACCAGTCGTTGATATTTAAAATATGAATGGCAGAAATTTTGAATACCGTAGGCCTAATGTTTGATTAAAATAAAAGTTTCTCATTGAGGAAATGGTTTGGGGTTTCTTTGGATGCTTATAAATTTCCAAATTCCTCAATGGTGTTCATGTACATTCCTTTTGACAGAGGTGTAAAATTTCCAGGTTGTTTTGTAAGGCGGAGTAATGTTGTTTAGTGTCAACAGGTGATTGGCATATGCATATTTGGAGTGTTTTTTTCTGCAGTTGTTCATTAAAACGGGTCGCAAATGACAGTGACATTTGTCCAATGTAGGCCTAAAATCTCTCTCTCAATAGCCTAATTAAATTTTCATTAGAATCAAACATTCAAATTTAATGTTTAAATGTTCGCCTGTCCATTTTTGTTTGCGTTGTTTTTTATTTTATAATAGGCTAGTGACAACATCCATGTGGATTAGAAGAAACCAGTTTTAACTATGACTTTTTGACCTGAAGATATGTGTTATTTAAACACGAAACAGCTGTGTAGTAGCCTATAGCTTAACTACAACCTAGGACCATTTGCCAGAACAGATATTTACCACATTCCCTACCACAATACAGTATTTAACCCTCCGAGCGTTCAATATAGCACCCCTGGAGCGTTATGCATTTTTTGGAGGTTTTGCATACTTTCAAATAAAAATTAATAAAATATATATTTTATGACCTAGCACTATAAATGTATATATTATATGAAAGTAGATAAAATGGACTATCTAAAAAAACAAAAATTATTACCCTTACTTAGGCCTATTGATACCAAAACTAGGCTATAGGTTAAAAATTAAAAAAATACAAAAAAAATATTTTATGTAACTTTGCTCTCCCCTAAAATAACTTTAGAAAGACATGATCAAAATTCCAAGATACCTATACATTTTGTTTAGAATTTTATGCTGTTCAAGAAAATATATAATTTATATAGGCTAGAAGCATTTGAAAAAAATGTATGTTGAATAAAACCAAATATGTCCTATGGTACGGTACTTACCCTAATCCCATAAGAACACATGTAAAATCAAACTAGGAATATTACACTAAGGTAGAGGTACCAAAAGCTGACAGTGTACCAAAAGCTGACAATAATGATTTGTATTTAAAATAATAAGGTCAGCTGTACACTGTAGACTACAATTTTGGTATTAAAAAAAAGTAGAGTTCTTCTTCTTTCAATAGATCTAGTTAGCTAGTTGTTCTCAGTTTGTAGTTTAAAATTTAGGGAAGATGTTTGTACCCTTGCACCGTGGAGGGCTGTTAAAGCTGATTTCTTGTCAAATCTGCTAAGGAGGTAAGTTTGAATTTACTGTTTTTACCTTAGTAATTTGCATATTTTCATTCCTAAACCTAAATTTAAGACAATAATATATAAAATAATGTTTTTTTGCAACATTTCTTGAAAGTTTTAAACCATGCTTTCAATATTTTTTAGGGTGTCAGGCATTGGTACACAGTATGAGCATTGTTCCTTAACCTGACAGGGGGGTGTCAGCTTTGGGTACATGTATGTTTTTTTTTTATTTAATGTTAGTACTCATATTTAAATAGCATGAAATGCAAACCATATGTTTTTGTCATTGGATTTTCTTATTAAATCCTTGGACCAAAGGCTGACACCCATTTTTGACACTGTCAGCTTTAGGAACATCACTGTGTCAGCCTAAGGAACAATGCATGTTAAATAGGTTTCTAATGGAAATAATCTTAGTTTATTAAATATAATTACTTACTCTGACTTATTTAATTATTAAATGAACAATCTTGATTTTTTCAGAGGCTAAATATGGCACCGACAAAGATTTTGCAGTAACTTACACCCCTGAGCAAATGGAGAAGGCTATACAGGGCGTTGAAAGAGGGCTGTCCCATTTGCAAGCTGCGAAATTGAACAACGTTCCATGACCAACATTGATTAGTAAAATGAAGGGAAAGTCGCCAAAATGTGGCAATGTTAACTTACGTGAATTTGATATGAATCCAGTTGAATATAACTGTTAACTACGTTAATGAGTTAGTTAGCGATAATCTAAGTTAAACTTAACTTGGTTCTTTCGGGACCACAGAATTAGGCAGTGGTGTAGTGGCACTTTTTTCAGTGTGGGAACGCTTGATATAGCCTATTTGTCAAATTCTTTGCAAAGAAAGACAATATTTCCCAGATTTCCCGGGTTTTCTAAAACCAGTGTGGGAACGCCGTTCCCACGCGTTCCCGCCCCACTAAGTTACACCACTGGAATTAGGTTGTGTGTTCATGGTTTCCTGTCCAGATACATACTTATGCCTAATAAGCTAGTTTTCAGTAGCCTTAAATAAGCTTAAAAGGTAGGCTTAGCAATCAGTTGACTTAGCCTAATGTATTAAGTTTAGCCTAACTTCTTTAATTAATAACTTAAGTTCAAGTTTGTAAGTTCATCTAATAACTTAAAATTAAGTCAAACTTCGTATATGCCATGTTAATCTTAAATCAATTTTTTTTTAATAATACATTGGATATTTCTAGATATTTAACACATTTTATTTGACCTTTAAACTCCTTATTATGATTTCTTAGGCTTTTGAAACTTGTTTTACGACAGTGGCAGCTTATGGTACAATCGACTGTCAGCTTTTGGTGACCTGAACAAATTTCACTGTCAGCTTAAGGTACATTTACACATAATTTTGTTTTAATGATAAAATTATGAAAAAATAACAAAAACAAGCTCTTTTCATCACATAAATAAAGATTAATAACCCCACAATGCAATAAAACCATTATGAAAGGTCTACACTAACAATTAATTGAAATATAAATTTTTAATTATCAAGTGAGCCTTATATTGTCAGCTTTTGGTACATCTACCTTAATTCCTACTCATAATAATGGTCAATAAACTCGATAAAACATATTAATTTATTCCAATAATGTAAATTAACAGTATTAGTAACACTTTTATTCATTTATAAGTTAACCTTAAAACAATTGGTAAAATACGTATTTCATTGTTTACAAAGTTAGCAGATGGTAGCAGTTTTTTCCCATTTGTTTCATTGCATATTACAAACCAATCACGTTCAGCCATTTGAAATGGGTGTGTTCACGTAGCTTGGAATCTCGCGAAAACAGTAGTCGCGTTCACGAGTGCATTTCTGTCATTGACTATAAAGTTACACCTCATTTTCTAATTATCGAAATATCGATGCAAACGCTCGGAGGCCGAAAAGCTGGGCCGAAAAATCGACGAATAACGCTCGGAGGGTTAAAAAAATCGTAGCCACAGACCGCAGCCGCAGTTTTGCGGCGGGTGAGTTCTAGGCTACTTCAAGCCCGGCCGCAGATCTGCGGCGGCTGGGCTAATTAAGACTGCCGCCGAAGATCTGCGGCGATGGTTACTTGATACTAAATACGAAATTTCTTTGGAAGTCTATTTTAAAGGTTAGAAAGTTTGGGCACACAGGATTGTCCGCCGCATGTGTGCGGCCCTTGGTCTGTGGTTTTGACACGATGTCACTAGACAGTTGGCATATCATTGGACAGATTCTATTCGTGGTCTGTGGTATAGGCCTAAGTCACAAATGTGCGGCGGCCGGTATCAAACATGTTAAACTATTTTATTCAGTGAAATCAGTGGTTCAGAGGCTATCCATAGGCCTAGAAAATAAATTTATAATCATATTAATATTATTTGCAGCGAGTAGGGCTACTTACACATTTTATTTTTTACATAATCTGTCTTCTCATCAAAATCTCCATGAAACACTCTACATATGTCAGCCCACTCTTCTTTCTTCTTATTTCTATTCTTATAATCTACGTGATTAGGGTCCCAAAGTAAACCCCTACACTTTACACAATCTATCAACAGTTCGATGTCTAACGAACTCACGATAGGGCTACCCGATTCCGAGAGACTAGGTTCTGACATTTTAGCACACACCACACAGGTTGTAAGTTGTAACTGTAAAGAATTGACAACACGAACAGACAACGACAATAGACAACTCTTGATTAGTGTTAATAGTGTTTAAGGTTGACGATACAACTCGTCAACTCACCCTTCGGTTGTTGGTGAACAAACAACAATAACAACAACAACCAACCCATCCCATCTGTCATCCAAATATTTTTTTTCTACTTTGCCAAATATAGCCGGCTTTAGGTTAAACCATGAAGCTGCGAGGTTCACCTTGTTTAGTAAAGTTTTCTTTGATAGTCGCATCAATGGTCGCATCATTGCCTTCGACCGTCTCTTTTAATTTTTAACGAACTTGCTTACTTGCTTACTTACTTGCTTACTTGAAGATCTCCCACTAGTAGCACTTCGTGCCGTGGTCGTCATGAAAGTTTTGGCCTATTCATTCTTCAGAAATTCCTCAATGGAGTAAAAAGGCCTCTTCGTCAAGTACTCCTTAAGAGTAGTCTTGAATTTCTCAAAATCTTCAATGTTCCTAATGTCCGATGGAATTTTGTTGTATAACTTCCCACACATATATCTAGGGCCACTTTTTGCTAAGCTGGAAGACACTTGTACTACGTGTATTTTATTCTTCTGTCTGGTAGCATAATTATGGATTTCTCCGTTCCTTTTAAAAACTTCAGGCTTTCTTTTAGCCATCAGCGCAGACTCTTATATGACAAGAGCTGGTAATGTCATAACTTTTAATTCAATGAAAAGTTCTTCGAAGCTTGAGAGGTCTACGTAGTATCAATAGTCAATGGTCGCATCTTCAATGCATCATTCTACATGCAGTTCGCCAATTGAACCGAATAAATTACCATGGGTTGGAGTTCTTAGTTAAATTTGCGTTACTTTGAAATCAAGGAACATCATCATCATTTAATCATTAACCATTTGTTTTATCTTAAAAAACGTGTTTTTTATTTTTTATTTTGTTTAATCATTTTTCTTAATCATTTGTTTAAGTATTTAAAGAAAATGTCAAAAGGCTTACAAAGTGTTTTATTCGTCATAATATTAATACTCTTATTCATTTAAAAAAAACTTCAATGATTCCAACAAATTGCATGCTATGTCCTTATTGTAGTATGGGTGGATTAACCTTCATTTTTACCTTTTCATGGTAATTAGGAATAATAATTTTTTGTATTGAGATTTCAAATTAAAATTAAAAATTCTTTATTTGTGTCCGACAATTTATACAATTGATTTACAAATGTCAAATTATATTGACTTAATAAACTTAAAATTCTTCAAGATAAACTACGACATCAAGAATAGTTAAAAAAATACACGGGATGACAGAGAGAACTTCTTTTCTTACGAATTGTCGGTGCCTTCCGTAAAGCTGTATTGACATGACATTATTTTGAAAATAATTTATATAAATATTATATATTCTAACATATATAAATATAACATATATATATATATATATAAATATAATATATTCTAATATATATAAAACATAATTTGATTTGTTAGCAAAAACGTTCACATTCTGAAAACAACATTCACATTATTGTTATTTTTTGCGCAGTTCAATCAATAGTCCTATTTTAATAGCATTGCCATTTATTTTATTTTAATAAAAATGAAAAACAATTTAGATAGAACATCAATCATATTAATACGACTAAATTTGTATTCAAATATGATAAGTAAAAAATAAACCGTTTTAAATATTTCAAGAAAATGTCTAAAAAAACCTTGTGGTACAATAAATTTATTGGTAATATATATTTTACTTTATAAACGGGAATATTAGTAAGTAAAATGTAATTGTTCATGTACAATTTCGTGAAGTGAAGTGAAATTTTAATTAAACAATAAAATATCCTCCATTTAACACAATTCCAAAAGGTTTATACTTACTAGATTCGTCGGAAACATTAAAGATTTTTCCTATATTATTGAACATATAGCACTGGATTTTACATAAATCAATAGGGCTTGAGTTAAGGAAAAAAATGATACCACCACTCAAAAGGTTTTAAGTCAAAATATATGGGGGCTATGAGCGCACAAAGCAGTTTCTCCCATAAGAGCGCATGTTAAAATCTAAAGTTATACCAATCTTCAAAAAAGGAAATTTAACAGATCCCACCTGCTACCGGCCAATATCATTACTCCCCATTTTTTCAAAAATTTTTGAAAAAGTAGTATTTATTCAATTGTTAAATTATCTAGAAACACATCAACTATTAGACAAACAACAACATGGATTCAGATTAGGTAAATCAACTATAACTGCAAGTGTGAATTTTATTGAATCAATAATAAATTCAGTGGATAAGGGTGAAAAAATAATTGGCATATTTTTAGACCTCACAAAAGCTTTTGACAGTGTGTCACATTACAAATTGATTAAATGTTTACAAAATTTGAATATCAAAGATAAAGAGTTATCTTGGTTTAAATCTTACTTAAGTAATAGGAGACAATATGTTGAAATACAGAATACATCCATAAATTCATTTCAGAGATATCAGTACACCAGAAAATTCAACTCAGAATTGCAGACAATACGGCATGGAGTACCCCAGGGATCTATTCTGGGACCCCTCCTGTTCTTGTGTTATCTTGGAGGCCTGCCTGAGATGTTTCATGGAAGCTCCTCCGTGTGTCTTTACGCAGATGACACAAATATCACAATTTCTGGCAAAACAAATGAAGAAATTGAAATCTCATCTTTTACAAATCTTTCGGTTGTCAAAGACTTTTTGCAAAACAAAAATCTATTTCTAAATTCAAAAAAATCTAACTTTGTTTCTTTTAACACAAAACAAACTAGGTCAAAAATTACCCCTGATATTTTGTTAGACAATGATAGATTAGATCAGGTAGAAAAAACTAAGTTTCTTGGACTAATAATTGATGAAAATCTAGCTTGGAATGACCACATTGATCATGTGTGTAAAAAGATATCATCAGGACTTTTTGCGTTGCGCCAAATGGCTAAAGTTTCAAATATTAATACTTTAAAAACAATTTATTTTTCACTAATCCATTCGCATCTTGCTTATGGTATAAGTATTTATGGAGCAACAACAAAGAAGAATTTGGATAGAGTTTTATTACTTCAGAAAAAAGCTTTAAGGATTATTTTTAAATTAAAAAGAACGGACTCGGTCAAACAGTATTTTTCAGATTTCGGTATACTAACTGTCTATGGACAGTATATTTTTTAAACAATAATGTATGTAAAACAATATCATCCAAATCAAATTTCAGCTAACAATGGTCACCAATATGACACAAGATTAAATCGGAGGGTGGAGTCTCATAGATTGAAATTTTATGAGAAGAAAACTCGCTTCATGGGCAAAAAATTTTCATTTCATTTACCTCAGGACATTTTCAATGAAATTGAGATGACAAAATTCAAAAAACAATTAAAAAATTACCTCATTCAATTGTCTCTATATTCTATAGATGAATTTTGGGAAACAAACAATCCCTCCTCTGGATAGTATTTATGTATTAAGAATCACTTTAATTTGTATTAAGAATTGCAATTTGTTTGTATATTTTAATAATTTTTGTATCTAGTTTTATTTGTATTTTTTCTAATTGTTAAGTTTATTTGTTCTCCCTGCAATTTATAAAAAAAATTATGTATAGCTTTTCATGCAGGATACATTTATGGGGATCTGTATTAGGCCCTTTATTAATTTAATTTAGTTTATTTAAGTGACTCTATTCGATGTACTATGTGCATTATTTGAATAAAGAATGTTTGATTGATTGATTGAATCGGCCCCTCTCCGCGTTGCGAGAGCGGGAGTGGTGGGAGTATGCAGGTCTGGAGTTATCGTAGGCCCCGGCGAAGTGAAGGAAGTTTAGAGAGAGAGAGAGAGAGGGAGAGCATGATGAGTGAGAGCGATAGAGGATAGGCCTACGGTGGAGAGGGGAAGGGCGTTCCGTGAACTATCGCGAGCGTTCGGGGCTACGCGACGCTCGGGGTCGCGTACCCAGCAAAATTGACCCTGCCACTCTACCGTACATCGGACCGTACACCAGACTGATCTTTCCTTTATTTCGCCCATCGGTTTCGCCAGAAAACCGCCTCCAGAGCTTTAGACGCAACGTCTGGTATGGTGCTTGGCCCGTCATCTGGTATGTTTTGGAACCATGACACACTACCGGACTTGCTTTTTGTCTTGTATGCTCGGTCCGATGTACGGTCTGGTGAAAAGTCTGGCAGTGTTTTGCCGGCCTTACAGCAACATCCACTATACACTGAGTCACGATACGACATTTAAATTTTCAATGGAAGAGAACAAGACATTTTTAAGTAGGTACTCTAAACCAATTAACAACAATTTTCAATAATACCCCCGCAGCAGACCTGCGTACTCAGCGAATTTCCAATGGAATTTTGGTATATTTTCTATTTCCCCATAAAATCCATGGGGATGAGAGTATGTAGGTTTGGCGCCATGAGGGTTTTGTTGGTAAATAAAAGTTAAACCTTACCTAGCGATTGTACATACCAAATTTTATAAGGCTATAGTGTTCTTTTATTTTCACCATAAATCCTATAAGGGGTGAGTACGTAGGTTTGCCGCCATATGGGTTTTCTAAGCAAATATAAGTTAAACGCTTCCTAATGAATGTA
Source organism: Neoaliturus tenellus (assembly GCA_030545055.2). NCBI lineage: Eukaryota > Metazoa > Arthropoda > Insecta > Hemiptera > Cicadellidae > Neoaliturus > Neoaliturus tenellus. The sequence goes on from CM061531.1 coordinate 318,251,644, forward strand.
CATACCAAATTTTATCAAGATATGCCAATAAATAAGCAATGTAGAAGGTTTGTTAATTTCCCATAAGGATAACATGGAAAACATACTTTTTGGATTTTCTCCATAACCATTAAAGCTTGGTAAAAAATTCAAAATACTAGATATTGTTTGTTTTTTTAAGCTCTTTTAAATGGTTTTAGCTAAAGTAGTTGAATTTTCTAAATAAAAGTAAAAAAAGCCAAAAACCCATTTTTAACCCTTTTGAAACCCCATAAAACCCCGTTCCCATGATCCGATCATTCTGGTTCGCGAACTCAACTTAGTAGACGCTGGCTTATACACCCCTGTACCAAATTTCATCAAAATCGGAGGTTCTGTTCAAAAGTTATCGTGTTCATGGACACATATATATATATATATATATCAAAACGAAAAAGTATCATGGTCCCGGGCTTAGGCCAATAGGAGACCTTAGCCGGTTCTACTGCAGGAGGAGCAAAGGAGGAGCCCCCCCCCCCCCCCCCCGAGACCACCCAAGTTGCTGACCCCCCCAAATTTTTTTACGGTGGTGGGAATGATGGTCGCACAGCGGTGGGGCAGCGGTGGGGCAGCGGTGGGGCAGTGGTGGGGCAACGGTGGGGAAAAAGTAGTGTGTTTTGGAGAAATATAGGTCAAAAAGTCTAATGGACCTCTTTAAACATACGGTGGTGGAACCGATGGTGGGGCCATAATCTACAGGGTATTATAGACGAGGTGAGTGAGTGTATCGAACAAGCTCACCGCTCACCTGCAGGACATAACATTCCTCAGGGTTATGGCAGCGCAAAGCATGCCGGGTAGTAGCTAATATCACTATATTGCATCAGATCAGATTTTTTTTTTTATTTTCTCTGCAACCACTCCAGATAATTGATTGGTAGAGTATTTAGCGGATAACAGTACCAAGCTTAAATGAAAGAAACTCAGATTAGGGACAGATCAGAATTATAATGATCCATAGGTAATATATCGTAGGCAGACTGCCCATCTATTCGCAAGCCTGCGCGGTCATGTTGTTGGCGGTCATTCGCTTCAGATCAGTCTCCTCTTCGGCCATCGTTTGTATCTGGAACATGACGACTTCGTAGGTTGCTGCCAGCCCGATCACCTCAACAGAACCACCGGCAACATGAGTCAGAGCAAAGTAATGTGGGCATGCTTAGGTATAGAGAGAAAAAACAGCAATTTTAGAGAAGCTAATTTAAAGTCACTAATTAACTATAGTAAAATTCTTACAACACTCTTATGAGGGTGACTTCTTGATCTGTTCATTCTTAGCTTGCAAGAAAAGTATTTATTCTCTTTTGAAATTAAATAATGCAAGATGAATATTATTCAGTAATTAAAGATTTCTATTCTTCAAGTTTGTTATGATTGTGTAAGTCATTTATAATACTAATGATTTGTAAATCTGAAACAGCCCATAGCTACAAAGTTGGGTGTAGATCATATTACAATTTTTGACTAATTGCTCTATTGTATACTTATGATACTTTGAAGTGTATTCTGCATGCAATATGTCTGGCTACCAGTTTGCGTTTATCCTACGGTAGACCATAAAGTACGGTAGGCGCTATATTATAGGACTCAATATGCAGACTTGGTGATAGGGATATTATGAAGTTAAACGTTAAATGCTATTTTAAAATTTGCCAAATCTGAGTTATGGAGTGTGGTTGAACTGTATAAATAATAAGTAATGGTCTTCATTGATAAATTTTCAACGAGTTTTCGTAATTTCAAGCAGTACAAATAGCTGAATCCGCCATTTTTTAGTTACATTTAGCGTTTGTCGTAATCATTTATTGTATGAGCAAAAACTTTCTATTGAGCTAAATGTTTATGTAAAACAATTAATGCATCATAAAAATATGTTGAACTGTTGAAAGTGGGCATAAGGTTTACAAAAGGGTCCTGCCAGTCCAAACTACTGTAACCGGGACTGAACCATTTTCGTTTTAGCGCAAACATTCGGAATACGTGGAATTTATAAATCATGCAAGATATTTTGACTCAATTACTCCTGACATTGACTTGAATTCATTGACCGAATTGAACCGTATAAAGCGTTCACTAGCAATGGAGACTTTAAATTGTAGAAAATACAGATGGAACATTGTAATGAAGCTTGCCAACACTAATCAAGCCACTGAAATGAGGCCATAATGATGGCATTGAATACAATAACTATAAAAACACGCAATATCAACAATCAGAATTGACCCTGTTTTCAAATAAATTTTAAAATCTGTTTTTAAGACAAAAAGTTATTCAGAATTTTGGAATAGTGGGACTCTACTATACAGTTTCGTTACAGGCAATCAAGTAAATCAAGCCTGGGTGGGTAAAATTCAGTATTAAAAAGTTATAGTTTGATGAAATTAATAAATATTAGACTAGTTACAAAAAATTTAATACAAATTCACCCCACTGACAGACATTTTATGCAATTACATTTATATACTAAAATACAAAAACTTTACATTGGAAAATATGGATGAATAAAATTATTGAAATTAAATTACTTACAGTGACTAGAGTTGTCCTTGTCAGTATAAAGAATCGCATTGCACTAATGGCGACTGCATCATTGCAGACTTGAAACTGAAATCTCTCCACCTTGAATAAAATTTCATTTAATTTTAACATTATTTTTAAGTTGAAAAGAATGATATTAAGTGTTTTCTTTCGAAAGTAAGGATGGGGTGAATCATTGGCGTAGTGGTTACAGTAGCACCCATAGTCAATGGTAGCGCGCTGGACTTTGTGTCTATAGCAGTGATGTTATAGGTTTGAATCTGCAGTTTGAAAGGAAATTTTTATCAGTACTATTCACCTGTACTGTTGCAGCTCACCCCCTTACTTTATCTTATAAGATCTTGGCATAGATAAATGGTCTGTGGACAGGGCAAAGTAAGACGTTCTTAGAAAAGGATTCCAGATTTTTTACAGTGAATGCCGAATATGCCTCACACTAAAGTATTTAGGTAGGTTGTTGGAAGTTTTTGTCTTTTTTCCAGGGGACTTTTTACACAGTTTTTAGTTTTAGAAACTATTATATGTTTTTAGAAACTATTATATGTCTTAAGTTGTCATTTAGCTAAATACCCCCCATCGCAGCAGACCTGCGTACTCAGCGAATTTCTAAATTAATAATATTAATTTTCACCAGATGAACCTGTAAACAAGATTTCATTACGTGCTCATAAATAGGGAACTGAATGTCTATTCTCCTTATGATAGATGTAGGAAAAGAGTATGCAGGTATGCTGCCATGGGGAACACTATAAGTAGGTTTTTAGCATAAAAAAATATTTCGACCATATGAAGCCATATACTAATTTCATAAATATCTGTCCATAAATAAAAGAGTTTGCATATTCCCCATATGATTAACATGGGAAAAGAGTATGCAGGTTTGCTGACATGATGAGTACAAAAACCAAGATTTTTTGAAATAAATGGTTGAATCTCAACCAAATGAAGCTGAAGACCAAGTTTCATAAAAAAAATTGGTTAATAAGTGAAATATTAACACATCCTAATTCTCCATAAGATTAACATTGTAGCCTCAAAATGCAATGTACTGTCTTTAACTTTTTAATATCTCAGTAACCAATGGCAGAGCAAAGCTTTAAGATAATAAATTGTGTGTTTTTTTCAGCTAGATCCCGTGGTGAGAATAAAAATTAAAATGTTTTAAGAATTACTTGCGAAAAATGCAAAAAAAACCATAGTGGTGGCAAAGTAAGGCTGCTGATTACGGAACGAAGCGCGCTGGCCGAGCCCCAGATGTCCGCCAGTGCCCGCACCCCCCCAAAAACTGCCGTCCCTGCTGTACCATTCCTCCATACTAGAATACCCATATATTGAGAAAATTACACCTACTAGCCTACGAAGGCGGCAGCGCAAATTTTGGATGGGCGCTTGCGTCTTTCAGGGGGCAATTCCTTGTATCTATACGAGTTTCAAAATCATACAAACAAGACCATCGGCTGGCTCTCTTCTATCTTGATCATTAAAGACAAATAATATGAAAGAAACTGTTAAGTTACATGACAAAAACTCGGGATTTTCCTTTCTTTGTTTAGTTTTCAAGCGCTTGCCTTTCTTTGACTCCCCCTCCCTGTCACTCGGAGCAGCGCTCCGCACCGCCCTCCTGAGACCGGTGTGCCTCTGGTGCCCCGTGGGGGCGCACAGGCCGCTACTGATTAGAATAGTTTTATATTTTACATGAATGGTATCATTTTGTTCATTATTTTTCCCAGATTAGCATACCTATGTTAAACTTGTCAACATAATCTATGATCTAATTCCTAGGAGAATGAAAAGAAGAGAGGGAGGTAATGTTTTCACAATGCTAAGGCCGGTATTACACTATCATAGTTCTATGTCATAGATCTATTATATATCTTTGATCAAAATTATTACAGTGTAATGGGTCAAATATATTAATAGTTCACCTATTTAATATGTCTATAATCATATATACTGCAACAGAAAACACTTTTTAAAATTGATTTTACAAACAATCTACCAATTGTAATTTGCAAACTATGAAATAATAAAACCAAACAAAAGGTTTGTTTTATTTGTTTCATCACAAACATTTGAAAAATTCTTATAAAGTGTAATTGAGAAACAGTTATAATACTACTTTGTTTCTATCACAGTTATATTATAAAATATGTGATAATAGATATATGTTAATAAAACTATGATAGAGTAATACCAGCCTAAAACTGGCTGGGTAGCTGAGAAATTATAGTGCTCGCCTTTGAATCCAAAGGTTGCCGGTTCGATCCTGAGAAAAGTCAGTAGCTTTTTAAAGGTTCGATTCCAGACCCAGTTGCCATTTGTCATTGGGCAATTAATTAATGATGCTTTCTAACAACTGGCCGATGTTAGATAGTAAGAAGACTGGGGTTTGGACCGTTCCCCGTCAAAACGTTAAAAAATGCCACTGGCGTAGACAAACACAAAATAAATAAAATAATATAAAATAAAAGTATTTTATAGGAAAATCTTTTAGATTGGCCACAAGGAATTATCTGACTAAAGTGGTATGCAGGCCGGCTGAATTGGTAGAGAACAAATTATCTTTTATATCAATGTAAATGCATTTAAATAAACTGCCAGTAGACAAATGGTCAGCTGGTCAGAAACAGAAGTGACCATATTTGATAAAATTCAATTAGACTTGTTTATGTTGTGATGCAAGTGTTTATTATAAACAAATGCAAATTTTGGTTGTCAACAAATAACTAAAATGTTTAGTAATCTAATATTAATATTCATTTTAATAATTACTTTAAGAAACAGTTGTAGATCAACTAAATGTAACCAAAGTAAAGACTGTGATTGGTGTGGCTTCTGTAGACAAGTTAATGAAACAAAATCTTGCTTTTTTCCCTTCACAGATTTTACTTATAGAACACAGAATAAGTGTCACAGCACTCCCTTTTGTAGAAATGAAAACACGTGTCAGAACCAAGGCAAGTGTACTGATGGTTTTGGGTATCAAATTGCAACATGTAAATGTGACATATACAAATATTATGGAGAATATTGTCAACACACTGTCCCGAAAGGCCAAATGTTCTGGTCTGCCATTCTAGGTTCCGGCTTTGGAGTGTTTTTTTCTCTAATCCCAAAACTGTACCAAAATATAGTTGCTTCTTCTAATCTTGAAATAAGAGAAAATATTTATCAACAACTAATTTTTGTAACCACATCACATGAAGGGACTGGAATAAAGATTTATGTGTCTACTAGTGAAGGTTATGACACAGTTATGTGCTATAACCAAGGCGAAGAAATTAAAAGTGTAATGCAACAATTGATTCCTTATAAATATGAAGATGACTGTAAAAAAGGAGAATTCGAAAATTGCCTTCAAACTCTTCCTTACTGTAATGTACTCTATATGGCCACCATTGATTTTCCTTATAAAAAAAATTCTGAAGATGTAGTAAGTTTAGTTGAGGGTCCGAAAGTAGCACTGGGTTACGTAGCCAACATTCATGTTGAAATAAAAAACTATAACTTTACAGTTTTTTCTCACAGTTTTAAAACCATGATTAACTTTCACAATCTGCAATATTACAAAGAGTCTCCAGTTCCAGAAATACATGTATATGATTGTTCTAGATTCATGAATGACAGTAAAATGTATGCGCCTTTTGTGGACATATCGTGGGAAGCGGTAGTAAATACCCCTATCGATGATTCCCTGTTTGATTGGACCATTTGGGACTTGGAAAATCAGTTTTCTGATGTAGAGATCTGTTCTGGTTTGCCAGAAAAAGTGCACTATTCACAAGGAAGTCCTATTTATCAAATTTCTGCTTTCAAGCTTAAAGTTGGACACTACAAATTGAGATTGGAGGTAAAATATGTAAGAAAACATACTTTTAAAAACTTTATAGAATGCTACTTTAAAATACAATTACATCCTTTGATAGTACATTTGGAAGGAGGAATTAAAAGGTCAGTGGGGAAAGGGCAGGACATTTTTATATCAGGTGTAAATTCTTACGATCCTAATAAGCCTCGAGACCAACAGGACCATGTTAGTTTTGTGTGGACATGCAGCCCTGGTTGTACTGACATAATTGAGCCTTTAGGAATGAATATGAGAGTCCCATCAAACGTGCTCACTGTAGGAAAAACTTATAATTTCACACTAACAATTTCAGCTAAAGACCTAAAGTCAAAATCTACTAGCCAGGAAATTTTAGTAACTGATGATGAATTTAATGTAGGTCTAACCATAGAATGCATCTCTAATTGCTTGACCAAAATAATACCGACCGATGTACTATTGCTAGAGGCAAAAACATCTTCGATCAATCAGACAGATCCAACTAGTAACTTTACCTGGACATACCGTGAGATTACGGATGGTGATAAAACTTTAAAAAGTGTGGTCGATATATACGATGCAAGATATTCTCCAGAATTACTTTGTGTTAAAGAAAATTCTTTAAAACCTGGAGGAAAATACCATTTTGAGGTATTGTATAAAACCTTCACAGCCAGTACTGAAGTGATAGTTGACATAGGACCTCAGAATGGGTCTTGCGCAGTGAGTCCTCAGAGTGGAATATCAGGAAAAACATTGTTTAACATCAAATGCACAGGATTTGTTCATAAAGATAAAGTTTTGGTTTATGAATACTATAATAAACACAAATCTGAACCAGTTGAAGGCTTCAGTGGTAGAATGATTGGAACAGATTTTACAGGCGAATGGCGGGGTGTACCGTTGACAAGAGAAATATTGGTGATGTTTGTCTACAGCTTATTTGGAGTCTCTAGCAAATCTATTCATGAGATAAAACTGAGTGAAAACAAGTTTCCTGATGTCTCACAAATAGAATCAAACCTGAAAGAAATTACAAAAACAGTCCAATCGGGATACCTCGATGTGGCCTTGGTTACCCTTTCAGATATAGTGGATATATTACCAGAAAATAAAAACAGTAGATTCACAACTAATTTCCGTGGCATTCTTTCTACATTGCAAAAAATTTCTGAAGAATTACAACCAAAGCGTTCAATATCTCAGGTCAAATTGGAAATTTTAACTTTGCAAAACATTGTTTTTGATCTCTCATCCAAAGGATATTCTGAGTTGCTATCTAAAGGAACCAGGTATATTTCCGGTTATCTTAAAATATTATGTGATGCGTTTAAAGCCAAAGTACTTGCAGGTAGCATTCCTTACATTACCCGGCTTGTACTAGAGGAAGTATCAACATGTATACTCAACCTGATCGAGTCAATATCAACAGTACGATCCCCGGTCGTTTCATCTTTCAATGAAATAGAATCTGAAGAGTTTAATATTCTCCAAGAAATTTCCATGAACCGTCAAGATGCAATGGACGATTTGATTTTTGTCATCAGTTTTAGACAGAGTAGAGGACTAGAACCCTCATATCTAGAATCAAATTCAACATCTTCTTCAATTATTGTTCTGACTGACTCTCCGTTAAAAGCTGGAGCTCGTGTTAACAAAGATAAAAAATTTCACATTAATATTCCAGTAAATTTATTAGATAAGTGGAAAAATATAGGTAGCTTAACTATTCAATTGTCAAATTTTAAATTAAATCCCAACATGTCTCAGCTAATAAGTGGTAGTCTATCCACAGATTTTACCAGTGTAAACTTTTTTAAAAAACTACAACTAATTGATGGATACGCAACTGATTTGATACCACTGGCTATTTTGCCCCAGCCATTTGATATGTACTTGGAAGAAAAAATATTATACAAACATTTACTGATTCAACACTCAGCATCACAACCGGATTTGAAATTAGTTAACAATCAAGGAGATCTTGACATTAAAGTAACTGTTATTAGAGTAGATGTCCCTCCAAGATGTAAGATGTCTGTAAAGTTTACATTCGACAACTCTTCAGACGAGTTGAGAATCAATATTCAAATCGGACTACGACCATCCTATGAAGTTATCAGATCTTCACAAATAATATCACATTCTCCTTTCACATACGATGTTCCTTATGAAGTAACTGATGAAAACCAGTTTATGTACATAGGTGTGATTCCTGGTCCGAATGTAGCTTCAGGTAGAACTGTAAATTTTACTGCAGATATTTTCTGTAATACATGCTTAACACGGTTTCGTCATGCGTGGGTGACTAACTTTTGCTCTGTTGGAGATGGAAGCAACCAATCACAAATTCACTGTCGCTGCAACCATGTGAGTTTCTTCAGTGGAATTTTTGTAATACCCCCACGTGAGATTGACCCTTATGACGACATTGATTTATTCCTAACAATAAAAGACAACACATTCATTGTTCTTTTTGTAGTGAGCGTTTCACTTGTGTTTTTGATGTTGTGCGTATTAGCAATCTTCATAGACAGGAAACAGTCGGCAGCAAGGGAAGTCATCATTTTAGAAGACAACTTCCCTGATGATAAATATTTTTACATTGTTGCAGTTTTCACTGGATGCAGATTCTTCGCAAGTACAAATGCCAATGTGGGGATACAAATAACCGGTATGAAAGGGAAAAGCCGGGCTCACATTCTAAAGAAACAAGGACAAAATTTATTGGGATATAATTCGGATGATTGGTTTTTGATCAGCACCCCTAATCCTTTGGGAACAATTGTTCATGTACACCTTTGGCATGACAGCAAAGGCCTTTTCCCCGGCTGGTATTGTGAAAAGATACTTTTATATGACATGGACACTATGACGGTATACGCTATTTTTGTACGGGAATGGATCGCTCTTGGACAGAACAGTTTTCCAGAAGCAGTTTTATTACCCGCAACAGCTAATGACTTCAGGAGCTTAGGTACGATATTTTTTGAAAATCTCAGGCACGGAATCACACATTGTCATATTCTGTCAAGCATACTTGCCCGACACCGTGACATAAAAATGACAAGGCTTGACAGAGTTGTCATTGTGTGGACGTTAGTAATGACAGCTAGTCTTATTGGGATCGCTTTTTATAAAGTTGGCAAAAATCAACATACTGGTATAGATGACCCACAGTTCTCTATTGGAACTAAAACGTTTATTAAAGGAACTGAAATCTTCTTCTGTAATGTATTTTTCATAGCTTTTTTCCAATTTATATTTAAGATGAGTTACACTTTGGAAGATAAGAAGAATTTTAAAGATTATGACATGTACAATACACAATCAGGTGAAAACAAGTTGTTTTCTGTTTATTTGAAACCCGAGAAGAAATTTCATTTATCTTCTTTTGAAAAATTTGTTCAAATAATTTACAAAGTTTACAGACCTTTGACTCTTTTACCAGTTGTATTATCAAAATCACAGGTGATTAAAAGAAGGCCGTTGTTTTATGCATTTGCATGGTTATGCAGCTTACTCACTATTATTTTGTGCGCTTTCCTCATAATTCTGTACGGTTTAAAAATTGGTAAGAATAAAAGTTTAAGCTGGATGATTCACATTGTTACAGCATTGGTAAATCATTTTGTCGTTTTAGTCCCCATCAAAATAGTTTTGGTGGCGATCATCTTGGCATCCCACTTTGTGTCTTTAGTTCCTATTTTAAACTACAAAATAAAACCAGATGATTCTATAAAAGAGAAGTTGAAACAAAATAAACTCGACGATGTTCTGAAAAGAAGAAAAAATTGCATATATCACCCTCTGACAGTCAAGGCAACAGCTAAGAAGCGAAGGCAAAGAGAAAAAGTTGAATTATTTTTGGAAATAATTAATATAATATTTATTTCATCTGTTATTATCATATTAGCAATCACTAGTGCTTGGAGGGATCAATATTATTTCGTTAACAGACAGACACAAATTATAATGACAGAAAGTTCCAATAGAGTGGGCATTTTTTCTAAAGTTACAAATAGTAGCCAGTTCATCGATTATTTAATGAATGTTTGTATTAAATCAGACTCGATTTATAGGAAGAAATGGTACAATGAGATCGACAACCTCAGTCCCCCGTTTCTCCAAGATGTCGTTTCCTGGACTGAGGATTTCACCTATCAGCTGGTAGGCGTACCGGTGCTGCGGCAACTGCGAGTGGTCCCCAACCTTTGCAGCATCAACAAATATTTTCAGGATGTTATATATGAGTGTAATCCTCCTTGGAGCATAGACGTACAAGATACGGACACCTATGACTTTGAATGGACTACGGTTGGATGGAAGATAAAAGATTCTTCTACAGCTTGGACTTACGAAAAACCTTCAGAATCTATACTACCTTACTCAGACAGTGCTAGTGGCATAATATATCCACTCGGGGGTTATATTGCAAAATTAGGAATGACGAGGTATGAGACTAATACAATATTGTCGACATTGATTGACGGACAGTGGATTGATGAGTACAGCCGGGTTGTGTTTGGAGCATTCACTATGTACAATGTCAATGTTCATATGTTCACACAAGTTAGATTGATTGCAGAACATTTACCGACGGGGTTTTATCTAACAAAGTTATATACAAAATCTTCCTCACTAACAGCTCTTGAAGTACTATACAGTTCTGTATACATATTTTATGTATTGGTTTTGTTAACACGAACAATAATTTCATCTCACCGCTATGGTTTAGTACACTTCATGTCACAGATGAGGAATGTGTTTCAAGTAGTTCTTATTTTTATTGGAATGTCAACAGTGGTGTTCCTTGTTGTACATTTCTATGTAACTAAAGCATATGTATCAAACTTTCAAAAAAACGAATCCAGCGGTGTATTTAATTTCTCTGAAATCATAAAATACCAGGATATAGCAAATGTCTTTTCCATACTTTTCTTCTGTGGTATGGTGTTTAGACTCTTAACTCTTTGGACTTTCGGACGATTATACTTGAATGTTGTTTCCACCCTGAAAAGAATGAAGAGCACCCTGCTTATAGTTGGCGTATGTCTTGTATTTCTCTGCTACTCACATTGGAGGATGTTGAACACTTTGAATTCTTCTTTGTTCTCATTTGCAAAGCGAGACTGTTTCACAAAATGTTCAGTTACTTTAAGTGCTTGGAATTGTCTTGGAGAAAGTGTAGTAAATGTGGTTGTCTACATGCTCATTAGGATAATATCTGTATTAGTGTTGATTTTTATTGTGAACGAGTTCAAATCAGTCAAATATACATCAAATACATTTTAATTCTATTGTTATAGGTATTATGTGCTCATTGCAATTTATTTACTTGTAAACACTTAAAAAGTAAATATTTTTATGGTAGCTATGCTAATAAATAACATATATTAATGTGATGACTAATTATTATTTTTTTATGCAAAAACTAAACTATTTGAACACTGGTTTTTTTGCCTTTGGCTGATAAAATATTTAAATATTAAAGTTATACATACCCCCGTCGCAGCAGACCTGCGTACTCAGCGAATTTCCAAAGAATTATTGTTTTAACATCAAAGAACTTTGTGGCTATCTTATATAATTAATAATCTTTGCAAAGAAATATAATGTATTAAAGGCATTATATTTCTGAGTAAATTATTTTTATTTATATTTTAATAATTATATATTTATTTAATAATTTATATATTAATATTTATATTGAAATAATAGTATATTTCACCACTAGTCCGGAAAGTGACCCATTTCTGGGCGAGATAGTGTTTTACGCGCGAGGCGAAGCCGAGCGTGGAAAACACTATCGAGCCTGGAAATGGGCTTTCCGGACGAGTTGTGAATGATACTTTTCATCACGACGCAATTATTAATAAATGTGGAAGTTTTATAGGAGGATTATTTTTGTAAATTCTTCGCCATTGGACAAAGTAAACAAAGCTGGAATTCAAAATTTAATTTGTTTTAAGCCCAGCTGATTGTTGCTGTACTTGGACGGAAAGTAATGTTTACAAACATTACTTTCCGTACAGGTCAGTAAAATCAGCTGATGGTGACAGTTTGGGAAATGACTACTTTCCAAGGTCTCAGCTGTATGGCAAGTTGTCACTTTCGTATACGGAGTGATGAAAATTTCTGTTTTAACAGTAATAAAAAGTGCATATCCAAAGCTTCCATGCAAAAGGAATGATTTGTTTACAAAGAACAAAACATAAACATTTCAAATTTGACAACACTGGAAAGGATAAATATATTAGATTATAAAGTTGCTGCCGGTTTTGGTAGACAGACTTCACGTGGAGGAGGTGTTCTTATTTTGACTAAGCCATATTTAAATTAAAAAAAAATCGTTTTAAAAGATTTTGAACAATTAATAAGTGAAACAATATTTGAGTGTTGCTTGGTTGAGTTTAGGAATATCCTCCCTTTGAAAAATTATAATTTATTAATTGTAGGCTTCTATAGAAATCCAATAAAATCAAATGAAACAGAATCCGTTGAAAAGTTAAGTAAAATGTTTGAAATTCTGACACAAAAAATTTGTAAATATTGCAGTGTTGGGAGATATTAATATTGATTTAACAGAAAAAAACCACACAGCTAAAAATCTTAATAACATACCGCACTGACAGCTAATGGTTTGAGATACTTGGTTAATTTCCCCACCAGAGTTACAGAAACTTCAGAAAGTGTGATTGACAATATATTTTCTAACATTGACAGCAAACTTATCAAGGTAATAGGAATAAATACACAACTCTCTGACCATGATGCTCAATTGTTACACATTAAATCAGTTTTAAAAGAAAGTAAAAATAATCAGCCACTTGTAACATTAGAAATTTCAAGAAAGTTTTCAGATATAAATATTTTTAAATTTACAATTGCATTGGAAACAGAGTTGTGGGAAGATGTTTACATGGCAGACCCAAATAATAAATATGAGGCCTTTCATAATAAATTAATGTTTTACTTTGATTTATATTTTCCAAGAAAGTTAAACAGATATTATAAGAATAAAAAACCATGGATTTCTGAGGACCTAAGATCCGAAAAAAAAGAAATTATAGAGCTTAAGAACGCTAGAGATACTAACAATAAACTTATGTTCTTAGAGGTGAGAGAAAGAAACAAATCATATAGGAAAAATGTTTATGAGCGAAAAAGGCATCATTATTCAAAAATAATTAATTCATCCTCTAATGTCAATAAAACGACATGGAGAATAATAAATAGTGAAGTTGGGAAAAACACCTCAAAAGAGAAAAGTATTGATTTAAAAATTCATGGAAAGCTGGTAAATGATCCTAATATTGTCTGTGAAAGTTTCAATAGTCACTTTATAAATTTTGTTGAAAATAATATATCTCCAAAATTGGACTGCAATTTAACAAATAGAATGAATGATGTAAATCAAAACCTTGGAAATAATATTAGTAACCTCTTTAGATGTAAGTCAATAGATGAGAAGGAAACATTAAAAATAATAGATGGTTTAAAAAATAAAGCAAGTTCAGGATATGATGAAATGCCAATGAAATTAATAAAAAATGTCAAATTCCAATAATTGGTGAAACCATTAACACATTTAATTAACTCTTCTTTTATAGCTGGTATGTTCCCTAGCAAGCTAAAAATTTCCAAAGTGTTACCAGTCTTTAAAAAAGGTGAAAAAACTAATATTAAAAATTACAGACCAGTCTCATTACTTCCAGCAATTTCTAAAATTTTTGAAAGAGCTTTTTGTGACCAATTAGTAGATTATTTAGAAAAAAATAACATAATTCAAGACTGCCAACACGGTTTTCGCAAAGGAAGATCCGTTGTTACTGCAGCAACACAGTTTATAGAATCTGTAATTAACCAATTAGATGAAAATAAGAAAGTAATAAGCATATTTATGGATCTAAGTAAAGCTTTTGACTCGATATCACATACAGTTCTTTTAACAAAACTACAAAATTTAGGCATAAGAGGAAAAGCGTATGATTGGATCAGATGTTACTTAGAGAATCGAGAACAATTTGTTCAACTAACCCATCTTGATAAAAAAAATTTCAAAAATCATTATAAATCCTCAACAAAAACAATTAAATATGGGGTTCCACAAGGCTCTATTCTGGGCCCAATTTTATTCATTTGTTATGTTAATGACTTTCCAAAATTATCAGGGCCGGATTTAGGATTTTGCCGCCTGTAGGCTATCCATTTTCTGCCGCCCCCCTCCCGCTACTTAGGGACAGACACATACATAGTTTTCATTGTCACTTAGCATACTCTTTAAATAACGCCGCAGATTACATCTATGACTCAATATACCAAAAACTATGTCAATTACAAAAAAAATTATGATCTGTGTATTCTTTAATTGAATAATTATTTAAACCAGGAATCATAATACAAATGATCATAAGGTAACTTCACAGGCCATAGCCACAACAGTGGACAGGCAAGGCAGTATAGACGCAACTGTCAGCCCAATAAAAATGTTGGTTTTGTCACAAGCTACAAAACATAGTTCGAACGACTTTAAATTAAATTGAAATTGGAATTAAAGAAAATTTTGTTAAATTTCAACAATTAATACATTTACGTAGGCCTGCACTTTTCTGTGTAAGTAAACTTAAAACTTACGAAAAAATAAATAATAGGACTCTAATCATAGCAAATACGATTCACCACTTGACAAACTAACGAGTTGCCATCAGCGCGGCGCCGCCATGACGACTTATGTCTTAAAATGAAACTTAATTCAAAAGAAATTAAGACTCCATAAGTTGCCTACCAAATATGTTTATCTTAGAGCCGCCTCTTTCATCACCGATTGACACATTTTTTTACCGAAAAAGCAGTAGAAGTTTGAAAGGTTTCTTGTGACAGCGTCACAGTCTAACATCATAGTAGAGTAAGCATACCAACCTAACATCATCAGTTGTGACATTCTAACGTGAAAAGTCTCTGGTAGAAGAAGCTTGGTAGAAGTCCCTGGTGTGTAAACTCAAAACTACAATTTTGGCGAAAGTTTGGTTGTTTGGAGGAACGTCTACACCTGGTAAGTAGTTAAATTTTTCATTCCATTCATAAAAACATACTTTTTCATGAGGGAGTTTATTTTATAAATCAAAACCATAGGTTCGCTCTATTTTGTGGCAAATCCATTCGTTAAATTCATTAATTTAAAAAAAAAAAAAAAGGAAATCTCTAGTTGCGAATGTAAACACTGAGAGCGCTAGTTTCCTCTTTCTGGGCCTATACAAACTGCGAGTGTCGTTACAATTACCCTACATGAAAAATGTGCTACAAATTTATGTGGAGTAAATTCGTATGCAAAGAATAAACGCATTTCCGTTTCCTCAAATGAATACACTTCCAATCAGAATAATGGGCCTTAAGAATTTTCTGTTACAAAATGAGTAAAAATATTTTCAATTTTTCGCCCAAGTGCCGCCCCTCAAATTTTGCCGCTATAGGCTCCAGCCTTTTCAGCCTATTTAGAAATATGGCCCTGAAAATTATGCTGCTCTAGCATGACTTGCTTGTATGCAGATGACACAAGTCTTAACATTAATAATCCCTCCTGGGACAACATAGAAAGTAAGCTTAATAGTAATTTAGTAGAGATTACCCAGTATTTTTCACAAAACAACTTGCTCTTAAATTTAGAGAAAACTAATAGCATGGCTTTTCATACAAAAAAATATAAAAATAAATCTGAACCATTAGTTTGTACAGGTGAATTTGAAATCTCTGAAGTTGATGAAGTGAGCTTTTTAGGACTAACGCTGGATAAAAATCTGAACTGGAACCAACATGTTGATAAAGTTCTATCAAAAATATCATCCGGTTTATTTGCCATGAGTAAATTACAAAATATTTGCGATTCAAAAACCTTAAAAACTGTTTATTTCTCATATATTCATTCTATAATTTATTTTGGTATATCTTTATATGGTGCAACAAGTTTGAAAAATCTCGATTCAATATTAAAAGTACAAAAAAAAGCAATCAGAATTATTTAAATTTAAAGCCTCAAACTTCAGTTAAAGAGAAATTTGCTGAGCTTGGAATATTAACAGTTTATGGGCTATATGTTTATGAAGTTATATTATCGATAAGATCAAGAATCGGGGAACAAAGACTCAATGGTAATGATCACCAGTACAACACCAGACAACGGGATGAGTTAGCTATTCCTTCTCATCGATTGGCACTTTATGGTAAAAAACCACAGTATGCAGGAATGAAGTATTATAAAAGAATACCGGAAAATATAAAACTGGAAACGACCCTATCAAAATTTAAGAATAAACTAAAGAATTATTTAATTCATAAAACACTTTATTCATTTGACGATTTATGAAAAAAAGACACAATTTTAATGTGATAAATTATGATTATTGTCTTACTTCTGCTATGATTTATAATAAAAACAAACATTAACAGATACCTGATAATTTACAGTACATTATTGTTATTACTATGTTAAAATTTTTATTTTTAAAAATTTATTCATGTATGTAATTAGTTTTATGTATAGTAATATACATTGTTTTATCTGTAGTTATAGTTCTGGAAACCATTCAATGTATTCCTTGCAATACTAATGAATAAAGAATATTTTGATTGATTGATTAAAGCTCTTTTAAATGGGTTTAGTTCAAATTGATGAATTTTGAAAATTTAGGTCCCAAAATTCCAAAAACCCATTTTTGACCCCTTTATTGAAACTCCATAAAACCCCGTTCCCATAACCCGACAATGCTGGTTCGTGAACTCACGAAAACAGACCTGGTCTTAAAACTTCATACCAATTTTCATCAAAATTGGAGATCCCCTTCAAAAGTTATCAGTACCACGGACACAAACATATATATATACACATACATATAATATGAAAATGAACGAATGGTGTTTTTGGCTTCTTTCTGGGGACATCAAAATGAAAAAGTAAAGTGGTTCCGGGCTTAGGTCTTACCATAGCTACTACTGTAAGCGTATTCCCTATAAGGAAATTTGCTAAAAGGGTTATTTACCATCTGCAAACTTAGTGACCGAGAAATATATAATGGTATTCCATATGGTTGAGGTTCATGTACATACAAAACAAAATTAAATTGAAAAAACATAAACCTTTCAATTATCACTAATTAAGTTATGTCTTTCTAAATATGATTAAAGCTATGTGAAATGTCAATAGTATGTTTTCATCGACAATTTATTGTTTTAAAAATACACCCTCAATTAATAAATTTACAATTATCATTGCACTTATGGCTCCCCCAGTGCACACGCTGATGTTGGTAATTTGAAATTATATGAGGATGAGGGATCATGCAGAGAGATCATGCAAAAATAAAGAATTGACATAATAAAACCAGGACTGCCGAGAGGGGCGGGGGCAGGGGGACAGATTGCCCAGAGGCTCAAAAGACGGGGGGCCTCATCCTCGGGTGTTTTTCTATTTACGGTTGCAAAATTATACTGCTGCAAAGGCTATGTGGTAACATCATGTATGTATGTTTGAAGACCTATCAAAATCTTCAAATCGTAACAAAATATAGCCTATGACCTGAATAGTGATCAGCCTGTATGAGGCTCCGCGGTTTGAAGCTCAGTGTCGTTGCGCCGCCTCGTGTCATTTGACCGCTACAAGTCCACATGTAGACGTGACGTTGTGGTGTGCCCTTACCAGTGCAGAAAGTATATTGTAGTACATCCAAAAAAAGTTTACAGTTCCTGAATATTTCTGAGTTTGATTGAAATGAGTGTGGTTTTCTCAAATTACTTAATTAGATGTTTAATGCAGTTGTAAACAAAATAAGGTATTTAATAAACTATTTTTTAACTAATTAAAAATTTTCTCTGTAGGCTTGGCTTGGTAATTTAAAAATGCTTAGGCCTAAAACTACGAGGTAGCTCTCCAACTCAAGATCCTCAAACTCAGCCAAAATTGCAGGTTTGATAAAATATTTCATATTGTATACCTAAATACATTTATTAGGCTATCTGTACCTTAAAATAATACTAATAAAATATTTATGAATCATAAAAGAAAAGAAAACAGTTTGTGTGTCCTAGTACAAAATAAATTTACAAAGAAGTGAAAATACAAATGTGTATATTGTATCTGTTTCGATCGCAGGCGACAGGCAGGGATGGGCCGAGCGGGGGTGGGCTCACACCGGAACTCTGCCCCCACAAAAATTCTTTCGGCAGCCCTGAATAAAACAAGATAATCAGAAGTTTATGACAATAATTTTTTTAGCAAACCTCTTCATCAAACTCGTGTGGAGGAACACCGAAGAGCACGTACTTGGGCCGCCTGGCGAGATCATAAACAGACGCTGATGAAAGACACACTGCGATGGTCCGCCCCATCAGAAATCCGAAGCTCAGACAGAAATAAGCCTTGCTCGCCAGGGTCGGCAGTGGTCTGGAATAACCAAAAAATTTTTTATGCATGTTTCAACTTTTTTTTAAAACAATGTATCAACATTTTTCACACTTATATTCAAATGTAATTGATCCCATGACGTCTGTTCTTTACTTTCATTTTTCTTTTTGTGATTTGTAGAAATGACCAACCCAAATCAAGTATGCGTCGATTAGTAGTAAATGTATATCGATTTAGCAAAGTCTATGTATGAAGAACATTTCAAATTTAGGCCTATCATAATAACTGTAGGAACTCACTCACGTAAGGCTGAGGTACAGTTGGAGGCAGATGTGGTAGACGTTGATGATGAACGATAACAGCACAATAGGAGAGATGTGACGGTCCACGACTGTCACCAGCCTCCGCAACACCTTGTAGTCCCTGTACCAGTCTTGCCACCTGGGCCGGGGGTCGGACTAACACAGGGTGTGTGAGAAGTAGGGAACACTTGTTACAGTTTCATCAGTGTTTGATATCAGTACTATGAATGAAATGAATAAATTTTCAAAGTATTTTCTAAGGTATCCCCTCAAGCAAAACTTACAAGTAAACAAAACTAGAGTGAAAACCAGTTTTGATTGATGAACTTGTCGTCAATAAAACATTAACATTTTAATTTCATTAAGGATTGTTTATGCTGATTTTTACTTTCTCCCCCTATACCATAGTATATGGAGAAAGTATTGTTTTCGTCAAAATTTTAGAATTTTAGTTGTTGGTGGATTTATCCATTGTGGTGTCCCCTGAGTCCAAAAAAGTGGTTCTCGGAGTGATGTCTGTCTGTGTGTGTCTGGATGTAAACAGAGCTAGAGAATGCCCCAATGGTCCGATTTTTGTGAAATTTGGTATGTAGGTCCAAACCCGCGATAATTCTAGAAGTATTTTTCATTTTTTTGAATTTTTGATTTTTAAGGGTAGTTTACCCCCAAAAACCCTCAAAAAACGTGAAAAATCAAAATTTCTCACAAACGGCTCTAACGATTTTTATTAAAATTTTGTGGTTTATTAGAATTAAAATGCTGACTAAAATGACACCACCCACATCTCCGAGAAAATGCGCGTTCAAAAGTTATAAAATAAAGTGTATAAAAACCAATTTTTTGGATTTTAAAAATAGCTGTTATCTTGAAATAAATTTTACTTATCACCATTAAATCAAGCTCAAAAAACTAAATAATCCAGTATTTTAAATTATTGCTCTACGTCAAGTGGTTGCGGAGGAAATTCAAATTTTCGTTTAGCGGTAAACGCAGTACGTTGTTAAAAGTCACAGATGCGCATAGGGTCAAACGAGCGCTGCTCAGCTGGTAGCTATCCGACTGAGTCATCAAGACATTAATGTTTGAAGCTTTTAACACCTTTTTTTATATTCTTGGGAGAAAGTATGTGTCAGTTAACTGATACCGTTTATTTATAGTTATAGTTCTACTTTATTCATTTATGACCCAGTATTCACAAATAACCTTGACAACTATCACATTTAGTCAAAGAAGATTTATTTTCTATTTTTTTATGAGAAAAGACAGATATACATCCATGAAAATCAATCAAGTGGTAGTTAGGTTATAAGCTTAGGTAGTTATAAGTTCAGTACCATCGAACATTGGTCTCCAACCTGAGAGAATAGGAATAGCCTATAAAAGTTGAAATCAAAAGATTAAAAAAAACGTGTTGTTTGAAAAAATGTAAAAAACAATAAAATAAGGTAATTAAGTTAAGAGATTTCATCAATTGTAACAAATATCACAACTAACTACAAAAATAGCATGTTTTAGCATTGTAACTAAAAATGTATTACCCGAAGAGAAGCCTCGTGCAGTTTCTGATTGAATGCCCAAAACATCGAAGAGAGGCAGAAGGAGAAGTTGAAGATAAGAAGGTCGAGGTAGCTGAATGTAAAGGTGGCCAGTGTGTTGAGAATCAGCACGGGTGGAGTCAGAGCAGGCAGGTAAGGCAGCACGGTCAGCAGTTGGGGGAACCAGCGGCTGAAGAAGCGACGGAACACATCGCGGCTGGAACACTCGTACACGTTCACCACTGCGTTGATCACGGCGAACGCATGCTCCACTGGAATAGTTGTTCTAAAATACAATAAGTCATGCCATCCTCTGTGTACATGGATGGCGTGTTTGAACCGAAAATCCCTATTTGAAATTCTATAAATGATTTTAAACTTTCGTGACTTATTTGATCTTCTAGCGTTTTAGCGAAGATCAAATAATCAATTTCAGAGATAACATTATCAGTTTGAATTGCTTTTCATATAGATTCCTTCTTCTCTTGTAAAAGTATACCTTCAAAATCTAGGTATAATTATTACGTAGCACTCTAAGCACTTGTACAATGTCTTTCCAAAATTTGCAACCCTTTTTTAGATCAGTGGCATGTACTTTGGGCAGTGTAACACTGACTGGACGTAACATAGCACACAGACCAGAGACCAAACTGTATTTAAAATTTTAATTTTGAACAAACTAATCCAGAGGGAAAACGCTTACAATTAATTATTTAACGTTAAGTATTAATTTGGCAATAAAGCACAGGTGTAACGAGGCCTCGATAATCTATTTAAAATTATTACATTCATAATCAATAAAGGTATTTATTTTAAATTCCAAGTTAAATTCTGTAAAATTCATACGTGAGCCTTTAGTTGACCATGGGAAAGAAGTTCGGTTTAAAAAGTTTTACTTTAACAAAAGCTAACTGCGTGCCAAGTAACACCCAAAACTCTAGCCATTTCTCTATCACTACGCTTTTGATCAGATGTGATGAATCAGTTTCTGAAGCATTTTGTTACCTGATCGCAATGGGATCAGACCGTTTATCTTGTTCAAGCATTTCCCAATTCCCACAGATAACTCACCAACGGCCACAAGACAGTAAACGGCCGTAAACGTGCGGCAGACCAGCGTGGTGTGGGGCCGGTATCCGACGTGGCTGGTCGCCTCCTCAGCGTCCCTCCAAACCTTGGACAACCGAGGCCATGCCTGACCGAGGCGATGTAACAGTATACAAGACATTGTCGCGCTCCCATAGAACACCACTTTGGCTGGAAAAGCAAATTTTCGTTGTAGATCAGATTTCTTAAATGAAATACAGTGATGTCCAAAATATGGAAATACAGTAATTGCAGTAAGTGGTAAAAATGTGCTTCATACTTGACACACAGGTTTGATGACATTTCTTCCACGAGTAATGTAATTATTTATGGTGGTGTAAAGGCGGATTTACAGGATGCTTGGGATTGCATCGCATCAGGTAATCTCTATGCAACGGACTCCTAGATTTTTGTATGATTTTTTTACAACTGTAATGAGCTATCATACGGTTTATTAACTACCTTTATTTTGATTAGGTATTAAACATCTAATGAAATAATCAATCTGTAGAAACCACTCTCATTTCAATCAAACTCCGAATATTCAGGAATTGTAAACTTGTTTTTGAATGTAGTACCATACTTCGTGCACTGATAATTGTGCACCTCCAGTCTACAGGTGGACTGGTGGCGTATCGGTGGTGTATCTCTCCAAGGGCGGTTCAGGGCGGCGCGGCCTCCGTTTACTGACACAGAGCTTCAAACCGCGGAGACTCATAAAGGCTAATCACTACTCAGGACATAGGCTATACTTTGTTATGGTTTGATGATTTTGATAGGTCTTCAAAAATACATACTTGGTGTTACTAATAGGCTATGCAGCAATAAAAATACCCAAAGATGAGGCCTCCTGTTTCTTGAAGCCCGGGGGAAATCTGCCCCCCTGCCCCCTCCTCTCGCGGTCGTGAACATGTAAAATACAATGAAATAAAACGTATTGAACTTTCTTTTGTCCCCGGGCAGAGACGGTTAATCCGGGCACCGGTTGATCCCATTCCGGTTAAGAGACGGTCTACTGTAAAAAGGCAACTGGTACCATTTAAATTGATGATATAATGAATAGATGATTTATATTGCTTTGAGGATCCCCAGAACTTGGGACCAAACTTCATATGGAGCAA
This sequence comes from Neoaliturus tenellus, assembly GCA_030545055.2. Taxonomy (NCBI): domain Eukaryota; kingdom Metazoa; phylum Arthropoda; class Insecta; order Hemiptera; family Cicadellidae; genus Neoaliturus; species Neoaliturus tenellus. The sequence goes on from CM061531.1 coordinate 318,274,467, forward strand.
ATGTCACAGTAACTACTGATTTTATGTTTGCAAACTGTGAAACCAAATTCACTTAAGTTATTCACAAATTCCCTTTTTTATATTCGTTTTCGCCCCGAGGGCGGGACGACCGGGGCAACTGCCCCGGGCGTCACGGCCAAGGGGGCGCCGCGGCCGTGGGGAAATCTCGGTTTTATAAAGGCTCAAACTTCACAAATATTGTAAAAACACTACTGTTATCACAGAACACTGAGTTCCTCTTTCGTTCAACACATTTCTTATAACTGTAAAGTTAATACCGTATAAGTAATACAAAGTCAACAAGGACATGATTTAGAAACATCTGGAATTTTCATAATATGCATGAGTTAATTGTTAAGAAATGCCAATGAAGTTCTTTTGAAAATGGAACTATAAGGTACAAAATTTAGAAATTTTCTATGCTTACTGGCCCTGAAGACGGTGAAGTTGAGGAGGCACCAGTGGAGACCGAGGAGGGTCATGCAGGCGGTGCCCACGATGGCCACCATGGATGTGACCGTGGCCCTGGGCCTGGAGGAGACCGGCAGGAGGCCGAAGACCCGGGCCAGCAGCAACGTCCAGGCGAGGGACCGGCGGAACGTGCCCGTCGATGTCTCCGGATACACCGTCCCCCGGCTCCTACACAAAAATAAATAGTAAGTACTTAGAAGTAGAAGGAGGGAGTTGGGTCATATGTAATTCCACGAAAAAACTTTAACTTACTGTTTTCAAATTTCAGGACTGATTAACGTTTAATTCATGGTTTGAGTCCGGAAATATGGCCAACGACATTGACTATAGTCAATGCCAACGCCTATGAAGAATATTACCAAACATTGATTTCCGCATGTGCAAATTCATAAATTATATTCAAAGTCAAACTTTACTCCTATAAGACTTTGTTTCTCTGATGTGGCAAATTATTAAAGATAACAAAAAATACTAAGTAAACTAATTAAGGATTTTGGAAAAAATAGCAACTTATTGCACTAGCAAGTTCAATGTTAACAATATTAAATGTAGAAGTTAATAACCTAATGTTTAAATTTAGAATTTTAAGGAATCTCATACCCTCTGCAATCAATTTTATGAACAATAAACTAAAGTCTTCTCACGAACATGACATGGAAATATATTACACTTCGTATAAGTAATATGATATAATACTTTGTTTCTCTCGGGAGGCAAAGTGTTACTTTGTTTCTCTCAGAAGGCAAAACAGTACAGTAGTAGAACCTCGATAGTTTTCACTCCTTATAGTTCGACACGGTCTGTGACAACTTAAGATGTCAGTAGGCAGTGACCATGTTGGAGACTGACAAATGTGAAAATTTAAACAGTGGTGAATTATTTGAATGTTGGTTGTGTTCAAGTTTAATCGAGTTATAGTTTCAAGTTTCACTAAGATTTAGATTTTCCTCAATTTGTAACATAATTTGAATTAAAATTGTCAGTGAGAAGAATTGGATTTCCAAATATTAAGTCTCTTGAAGTTAAATTAAGTTCATTTATTCCACATGAACTCAAATTTTTTTTTATTATTCTACATTACTTTTTACAGATCTTATTAAGTTTAAGTAAACTAAAATAACGCATTTTGCACCAAAACTAAACATAAGTTACTATACATCTAAATTTATAAGGAACTATAAATTTTTCAGCTATTACTTGTCCCCTGTAACAAAAAAGATCCCCTCCCTTAGCTTAGCTGCCAAAAAATCTATCTATATCTATAAAAGGCAAAGCCCTCACTCACTCACTGACTCACTCATCACTAATTCTCCAACTTCCCGACTAGCTAGAGTGCTGAAATTTGGTATACTCATTCTTTAGGCTCAAAATAGGAAAGTCTGACTATTTTCGTATTAATATTCACAAAGGGCTACGCCCTAGACGTCCTCAAAGTTCCCATGTTATTCTTATGGAAGCAACATTTTTGTATTCTAACGTATGATTATGGAAATTGAATTAGGTTTGTTTACATCTGCCACATGATGATTCATTCAAGAAAATGCTTATAAGATAAGCATAGAAGTAACCAGGTGTGAGATATAATGTTTATTTATGTTTGTGATTGTCAAGATTATAGTGATGTACTATTACTTTTAGTCTGGTGTACTTTAGTTGTATTAAGTGTAGTTTACTTTATTTCGTATTTTATTACTATATAATTTTTTACTGTTCATAGGTACTAACAAACGGTTTTGCAAATATAGTTTTTGAAGCACTTAAGGGCTCCGCCACACTGGATTTCAAAATTACTTTAGGGTATTCTCGGGGTTGAAATTTTTGACATGGACGTTCCTCTTTGCTCATAGGTGCTCACTAAGAAGCTGTTTTCCCATTAGAGTTTTCGAAATTGTTTACAGGGCTCTACCTCAAAGAAGCTGACAACTACTGAATAGCCTACGAGTTGAAATTTGACAAGGACGATTCTCTTAACTCATAGACAGGTACTATCTATCTAATCTAAGAAACGTTTTGCAAATATAGTTTTGAAGGTTTTTAGGTCTGCACCTCACTGGACTTTCAAATTACTCTAGGGCACACGGGGTTGAAATGATGGAGGATTCCCTTTGCTCATGGGTACTCACTAAGAACAGGGTTTGCAAATATACTTTTTTAAGCACTTTAGGGCTCTACCCCACTGGATTTCAGAATTACATTAGGGCCTTCACGGGGTTGAAATTTGACATGGACATTCCTCTTTGCTCATGCATGCTTACTAAGAAACGGTTTTGCAAATATAGTTTTTGAAGTTAGGGCTCTGCCCAACAGGACTTCAAAAACATTTTAGGACCTACGGGGTTGAAATTTGACATGTACATTCCCCTTAGCTCATATGTAGGTTACTCTTTGCTCATGTATGCTTACTAAGAAACGGTTTTGCAAATATAGTTTTTGAAGTTAGGGCTCTGCCCAACAGGACTTCAAAAACGTTTTAGGACCTACGGGGTTGAAATTTGACATGTACATTCCCCTTAGCTCATATGTAGGTTACTCACTAAGAAAGCGTTTTTCAAATATATATTTTGAAATTCTTTAGGGCTCCGTCCCACAAGACTTGAATTACTCTGGGCCCGCGGGTTTTGAAAGTTGACATGGACGTTCCTCTTTGCTCATAGTTGCTCACTAAGAAACAATTTAGCAAATTTACTTTATTGCTCCACCCCACAGAACATCAAAATTACCATATATGCTAAGGGATTAAAATCTAACGTGGATGCTCCGTTTTGCAAATAGGTGCTCACTTGGAAACGGTTTTGCAAATATAGTTTTCGAAGTTCTTTAGGGCTGCGCCCCATAGGACTTTAAAATTATTCCAGGGGCTTCCCCCCACAAATCCTCAAAATAACCATAAATCCTACGGTGTTGAAATTTATCGTTTATGTTCCGTTTTGCTAATAGGTGTTTACTAAGAAACAGTTTTAGAAATATAGTTTTTTATGTTCTTTAGGGCTCCACCCAACATGATTTTAAAATGACTGAAGGGCCTACGGGGTTGAAATTTGACATGGTTGTTCTTTCTTTTTTGCTCAATGGTTCTGATTAAGAAAATGTTTTCCAAAACTTCTTCAGAGCTCAACACACAGAAATTTGTTGTTTCAATGTCATTCTTAACGAAGAAGATTTTGTTGCTCTTTTAAAGATTTTACTACCTTAAAAATAAATTCAATCACGGGCGAAGCCGTGACGGGAAACAGCTAGTTAGTATATAAATCAAACTAGATTTAAATTTCAAAATTAACAAATCTTTTAAATTCTTCTATAAATTACTAATTTGTGTTCTTCAAATAATAAAATCTTTACATTCTGTAGACCTATCAAATCAACATTTCATTTACTCAAGTCAAATTTTAATAAAATTTTACTTTAAATTAAACCAAGTTCAAAAAATCATAGTCTACACAAATTAGGCCTACAATCTTTATTTTACAATTTGTTAGAATAGGGGTTCATTTATTGATAATTTATTCATGCAATTTTTATTAATAAACTCTTTGAAAACAAGATAAGAACATGATAAATCAATAATAAAATTACTTATTAACAAACTTAATATTCATTATAACTTAATCAAAAATTTTTAAAAACTTTTATCTTGAGTATATATAATTTTTTCATCTCCGCGACGTGCCCGAGGACTCAGTAGCGCAGGCGAGGGAGGTCCGAAGGACGCACCTTGCGTCGCGTGACTCGCAGGCGGTAGAGTAAATATGGACGTAATTTCATAACGAATAGAGTGGTCAAGCTATGTTAAAATATAATAATAATACTGTAATAATAATAAATTTTATTCCGCTGACAAATTTACATTGTATGGGAATTTACAAAAAGTCTTTCTATCTGATTCACAATTTAAAACTCACAATTCCGGATTTTTCAACAAGATAATTCATTGTTAATTCATTTAATACTCTAAACTTTTTCAAGTCTTTTAATTAATTTCAATTGCTTTCTTCTTCTTTCTTTCTTTCTTCTTCTTTTTTCTTCCTTCTTCCTTCTTCTTTCTTCCTCCTTCTTTCTTCATCTCTACATTTATTCACATTGGTTTGTTTGCCTATCCCTTAATTTCGATTGGTTTTTAATTATACTCTTCCTTCCTTGAACTTTCTCCTTTCTCTGTTGTCTCCTTTTCAGTTTGGGCGTTTCACCGAGAACAAAACAGACAAGGACGAAAGAGTGTGTAATATTTATGATTTTATTATTAAAGACAATTATTATGTACATATTTGTTATTTATGAATAAGTTTATTATTATGTTATTAGGTTGTAAATTATCTATAGATATTTGTTTTTTTTTTCAATAATATTTTAATTAAATTTTATTTTACCTATCAATTGATGGGAAACAATCAGCATCACTACAGCCCGGATGCTTGGGATGCGTCATATTTCCCAATAAAATGTTAGGAAAATGAATTATTTATGAATTTTAAATTCAAATGTATGATTTTGTGGCATAATATTTATTTATTACTTTATTTTCATTGCATATTTAACATTGCAGAGTTTCTTTTTTTACTTATTGTAAAGAGACCTTCAGCATCATACAGCCCGGTTGCTTGAATGCTTTTGATCCCACAGAATATTAATATATCATAATTTAATCGTTCAATAATAGTAATTTAAACATTTTAAACACTCTGACGTTCAGATGACACTGTGCCAAAATATTGTGGAGTTAATATAATTTGTTATAAGGTAAATCAATTTAAGCCGATGATTTTAATGCTTCTTTTTATTTTGTGATAAATTAGGGTCGGTTGTAATAGTGTTCATTAAATTCACTTATTGAGTAAAAAGATGCATCAATCAAGAACTTTTTTAGCTCGTTTTTAAATTTAGTTTTGTCTGTAATATTTTTCATTTCGTAAGATAACTTGTTGAAATAAGAAGCGCCTATATTTTGAGCTAGATTACAGTTTAGTAATAACCTTTGAGATTCCTGTCTTAAATTATTTTTTCCCCTAATATTATGCAAACGCATAGATTCGGTAATGTAATCATTGTTGTTGAATCTAGCAAACATTATGACTTCATATATGTACAATGAATATAATGGCAATATACCTAATGATTTAAAAGCTTGTCTGCAAGATGTTCTTCCCTTCAACCCTTGAATTAGTCTTATTGCTCTTTTTTGTAAAACAAATATCCTTTTGATTAAACTCTGAGTTGCTGATCCCCATATTATAATACCATATCTAATTTTTTATTCTATTACTGCATGATAATACAATTTTAGTAAGGGTTTATATCTGAATTGACAATAATAACTCAAGTAAAATATGCAGGAAGTTATAGTGTTGCAGAGTGAGTCTATGTGAGGGGTCCATGTTAGATTTTCATCTATTACAATTCCTAAATATTTTACTGTTTCAACCTTAGTTAGCTCAAATTCATCCATTATTATATTACCATAAAAATTTTCATCTCTATTTCTCAATAGATATATTTAAACAATATATTTAAACAATGAACGAAAATATCGTCCGCCAGGGGCGCCTCTAACCAATGAGATTAACCGAAAGATTTAAACAATCGATAGCTCAATTCAGTTCGATTGATTCCTCCATAGTTTTCTACGAAGACGATAACCATATAAAAAAATAGTTTTCATGCAATATGTAATCGATACAGAAAGCACACAGCTGTTTCAACAATCGATAGTTGTCATGAAACGGGTCTGAGACCTGTGGCAAGCGTTCCTTTCTTTGCAATCACCTGACCACTCTATACGTTATGAAATAACGTCCATATTTACTCAATGGCTGCACCGAGGCGTGATTGCTGCCCTAGCCGGCATTAGCAGTCCACACACTGTTCACGATGCTGCGTACTCTTCATTTGGGACACAGGGCCTACGCGTTTTATTTTTATAGCTCTCCTATACGCGAATTTTTATGACATTTATCTTTCATTTATAAGGCCTTATAAATATTAATTTAAATTAAATTTGGGCTCTTAAGTTTATGTTCAAATTATTCATCACAACTCTTGCTTTTTTATCAGTTCAGTCCATAATATATGCGATTTCTTTCTTATTTTATCCATAATGGTACCATTCATTTAAATGATTATTTTAATTTATTTAGTGATGCTGTGAAATTTATCTCATATACTTTTGAAATTGTATCATCAGTCTTTTTTCCCTGTAGCTGGGATGCTAGTTTTATATATTTTAAATTTACACCTTTCCTGCTCTCTTTTTATTTTATTTTTTTATTTTATTTAGAAATTCATAAAAGCAGAACTGGAGCGTAGAACAGGAAATTCCATATGTTTATCTGTCTTCTCTTATGTTATCGTTATCAGCAGGCTCAGTCTGTTCTTACCAACAAGGAAAACAGTTAAAGAATTTCAATTGTTGTGGTCCTCTTCAAACTAATAACCTGTTTGATTTGGATAACATAACCAAGTTTTTAAAGTCAAATCAGTTGTCTTCTGAGTTGTTCTCCTTGCAGTCGGTGCAAGTCGTAGTCGTATTCCGCCGGGCCCATATGGAGTTACATTTATTGGATACCGCCGCTTCGCCGTCGTCGTATGTGAATAATTGTAGTGAAGTGTGATAGCATTGACTATGCATACAATTGTGTATTCATAGTCAATGGTGATAGTCAATTGAAGTGATAGTGTCCTTCAGTCCTTGTGATAGTGAGTGTGATAACTTCCTCGAATCCGGTCATCTGCTTGTACCCTTTCTTTAGAACTCTAAGCTTCAATTTTAAATTAGTTCATAAGTTAAAAACTCAGATAGAAAGTTATTTATACATTTGAATAAAAAAAATTAAAATAGTTAAAATTTCTAATTTTGTTCAAAGCACGTTAAAAATTAAACTCAAGATTTTTAGACACCCTGTGTTAAAAGTTCCCTTATACTCCTTATAGTTCGACACTCTATAAATCCACAAAGTGTCGAACTATCGACGTTGTACCATAGATGTAAACAAGAACGTCATCTGCATTCATCAATAACACAAAGCTGCAAAAACGAGCCGTTGCCCCCATCACTAGAAGGGGTTGATTCGGTAAGTAAAAGAAGGTAACTAATAAGAACCCAGTGGATCCACCAATAATAACGGTTTCAGCTGAAATAAAAGAATGTAAACAAACGAGACGCATCAATATTAACTATGCCAGATGATGACATAAGGCGGAGGATGCAGGCTCGTTTTAGCGCTATTTCGCCTTCCCATTTAGCGATCCATATATTCTTGTTTATGGGTTTTCCTGTACGGTACTTTGTTTCTTCAATGAGGCAATGCAGTGGAAACCGGCAACGCTGTCACTATATCCGGAGTGTAAGACAATACGATGGCCAGGGCCATCGAGAGGGTATGTCAGCCAAGTCTGAAACTTGGGGCCCGGGCTCGGAGGGGGGCCCGGGATGGTCAGGCATTTTCTTTTTTTGAAGTTTTAGGGTTTTTAGAAATATTAGTATCAATTCCTTAGAAATAAAATCACGCAGTAAATATAGATTTTCTAGATATCACGCAGATGAGAAATCCTAGTTGAGAAAAAAGTTGCTGGCGGAAATTGAACACTTGAAAATTATTCAGCCAGGAAACTTCAAACCTAACTTCAAACCAATTGACCTGCTGAACACTTTAGCAAGCCAAAATCTATGTGCAATATTTTTCCAAATGTAGTAATTGCATTTCGAATCTTTTGCACCCTGCCTGTGACGGTGTCCGAAGCCGAACGGTCGTTTAGTTTATTGTCAAGGGTAAAGAACTTTTTGTCTTCTAATGAATCAAGAAAGACTGACATTGGCTATGTTGGCACTGGAAACCGTCTTAGCAAAAACTTTAAACTTTGGCGATGTTATCGAGACCTTTGCCAACAAAAAAAACATAGGAAAGTAGCTTTGTAAAGTTACGTTGTTATGTATGAAAATATATTAAGTAATGTACAATCCCGTTTTTATAAATATAATTTTTTAAATATAGTAGATTTGAAATGATTACAGGTATTTTATTTTTAAAATCTTTCAGATTATAATCTTTTAAGATTAAATGATAAATGGTTAACTTAAAGCATTACAGTAAACGAGGAAAGCGTTATAAAGTTGCAAACCACGCATAGGGCGAGAAAAAAACAATCATGTGTGTTTACAAAAGAATCTAGGAATAAAGGTAACTGACATCAACAAAAACAAACGACAAACCAGCAACGTAGTTGATGGTTCAGCTGATAGCAATACTTTCCCCCCGAAACATCTGTAGTCTTTAACTACAACAAAGTACCATTTGACGGAATAGCTAGGCCTATTTAAAACTTTTTATTCGATGATCCATTATTTAATATTTGAAATCTGGAATTCTAGTTGGGGGGTTTTATACCCCTTCAATCAATTTTATAATTATTTACATTGAACCAAAGTTTTTCCATTCCTGTGCCACGGAAATATCTTACACTTCCTAGGAACAGTTTTTCTGAGGTATAAATCATCTTGAAGAACTTACCCAAATAATTTTTTCGCCACTTTTAAAAACAATTCCATCACAGAACAGTTCATCAAAACGGGTCATATACAAGTTAGCAACGTCCACATTAAAACAAATTATGAAAGATAACGAAAACTACAAACTAATCTAATTAAGAATTTTGGATAAACATAACACCTTTTTGCTCTAGCAAGGTCAATGCCGACAAACGGTCAGTGGGTTTCTGTGATGATTTGATAAACTGATAAGAACGACCACAGTGCGATGGTTACCAAGATAAGAGTGATTAATACTTGATGCAAACGTACACAAGATAACAGTGATATTGTAATGATAATTTTGTTATCATTCCATCGCGCTCTACCAGCAATAATTAATATTTTATTCATCACTGATGAACCAAATGATAACTCATATTCGATAAAGTTCAGTTTTGTCTATTCCTTCAATGATATTCACATGGTTTGATATGGTATTTTGTCTGGAATTTTAACAGTTTAAAACATTTTTGGGTATTAAATTAGTGTTTTAAAATATGAAGTACGCAAGGAAAGAAAATAAAAATACATTGTATGTGGGGCCTAAATGGAAACATTTATATAATGTATATATGTCTATAAGTTCCATAAAAAGGAAAGCCAATACGAGTAAAACAATTCCTATTCTACTATAGTCTGTAGCGATGTATTTTAATTGTATAAAAAAATGCGATTCCATGACGAATACAAACACAAATTAAATGTAAATTTACAGATAGTGTCTTAGGTTTACACTTACTGTTTGAAAGTTGTTAGCGCAATAAGATATCACTAGTGTAGACTACTTGTTGCTCGAAATCGAGAATTTATTTTGACACAATAGGCCTACAAAAGTTACATTTAGTTCTAAATCAATTACATCCGACCAATCTGATATTGTGAATATCAGAAATCACAAAAAAAAAGAAACTACACGTACTAAGCTGTACCCACATTTACAGATGTTTAAAATGCTCCAATGCCAATGTTATTCTAATGGAAAAAATTTCAAATTTAATTTTTGGATAGCGCTTTTATTTTAAGTCCGATAGCAATAAATTTCTGTCGGAAACAACTACAGACCAAGCCCTATCCAACGACACAAAAAACTTAAAAATCGGTCTTTGCATTATTGTAGAAGGAGTTATCTTAAGAAAAAAAGCCTTAGCGCATTGTATAGATTCCCTCTAATCCAATACAACTTAGTAGGCCTAATAAATTTACTTTTTACATTACGACTGAAATTGGGAGCCGCCAATTGTTGTCTTATCAAGTCATATGTATATTTCACTTAAATCGAGTTGTTTAACACTTAATCGAGTTGTTGCTCGTCGATACTCGACGGATACAGCTCCAGTCTTGGTGGATGTGTGAATGTAATTTTTTTTAATTGCTAGATTTTGATGAAATTTGTATGAAGGTGTAAGACCTAGTCTATTTTCATGAGTTCGCGAACCAGCATTGCTGGGTTATGGGAACTGGGTTTTATGGAGTTTCAAAGGGGTCAAAAATGGATTTTTGGCATTTTTGACCTAAATTTTCAAATTTCAACAATTTTTACTAAACTTATTTAAAAGAGCTTAAAAAACAAACAATTTAGTATTTTGAATTTTTTATTTCGCTAAACAGATTCCGAAGAAAAGCCAAAAATAGGTTTCCCATGTTAATATGGGAAATCAATAAAACAATGTATCTCGCTTATTTATTAACTTGGTAAAATTTGGTATATACATTCACTAGATATAGTTTAATTGATATATGCTTACAACACCCATATGGGGGTAAGCCTACACACTCACCCCCATGGTTTTTATGAGGAAAATTAAAAAGTGACGAATATTGATATGATTTGATATTCACCTTACCTAACCATAACATTTCTAACTAACATTTTCCAACACCATCCCATGACAGCCAAACTACATATTCATTCCCATGGTGTTTATGGGGAAAATACAAAATCTAAAATTTCTTTGGAAATTCTCTTAGTACGCAGGTCTGCTGCGACGGCTGTATTGTTTGTTTACAAGTTGTCCCTTTTAGTTGAAGAGAGGAGTGGACAATCGTTATCGTACGCAACATCTTTGTCGCTGCGTTATCAGATAGACTCTTCCAGAACGATTGTTGTCAACATATATCGTGGTAGACATCAGTTGCAACAACCCTCTCCATCAATATTTAAAATTCGCTGTCTGCAGTGGGACCACGCTGAAGAAAGTTCTTTGTTGTTCTTGATTCTTAGCGGCACTGAAAATTAGGTAAGTCGGTATCTTTGGTGTTTGGAGTCGTTAACGTTTTTACTTTTGATGAATCGATAATGGTTTCGTCATGTTCAATGAACTCGTGTTTGTTATATTCTTAGCTTTAGGCACAGAAAAAGGAACAATGTCGTTTCCTTTTTCTGTGCTTTATGTTACCTAAAGAAAGTTTATTATGACTATGAAAATAAGAAAATAATTTCATTCATGGGGACTTTTTTACTGTCTTGGGCACGATATTTATTAATATTCATATTATGTGTATTATTCATTTTACAAATATACTCCTTAATCACAAAAGCCTCGTATCACAAAGAAAAAACTACTTAATCTTAATCTAAAACTAAAACTGGAATTTTTCATGGACGCTTTTCTCGACGCAGAGAAGTTTTCAAGCGCCTGTCGCTCCGGCTAGACTAACCCTCGACATGGGAGTACTGCTTGCAACCTCACACATACTGCCAACGTCTCATAACACATCAACACATCCCATGGAAATGGCCCTAACTACTTGACCTGGAAACTTAAACTGTGCATTAATCCTATTACTATAATACGAGGAGTGTTTGTGGAGATTTATTTTCCATAGATCGTGAAATCAAGTGGGTTTATTTTGCTTAAACTTTGTATTTAAAAGTATTTTGGTCCAAAAATAAGTTTCAAAATAGATTAAACTCCTGAAAAAATCAATTTTAGCAGAAAAAGAGTTTGAAAATTGCAATTTTTAACAATAATCTTATGGGTTGCTATTTTGGTGGCGAAATAACAACAGAAGGTAAAAATAAGTACGGTAAATAAATAAAGGGACACTACTTTTTTGCATTATTTTTGAAGTAGCAGCTAGTTAACTTTGAAAAGGTATAGTTGGTTGTTGGTGTAAACTTAACAGCCTGTTACCGTGACTATAGTAGGCGTCACGAAAATACGAGCATGCATTTAAAACAGTGTTGCCTATTTGTGCCGACTAATCCATCTGTTGGCATCGGTTATTAATCACTGCAAAAGTAGGAAAACATGAAAACAAAGTTAAACCGACAACATCGCTAGGTATAAATGTAAATCAGCTTCAATCAAGCTATTTAAATTTCCAAGCTCGCAATTTCCTGATGCCTCGTATAGTGTACTTGTTGCTCGAAATCGGGCAATTTAATCTGGACTGTCCCACATAATCGCTAAAAATGTTATACATTTAGTTTTTAATCAATAACCCCCTACCAATCCAATATTGTGATTATCAGTACCTAATCGCCAAAAATGCACTTGTTTACAGCAAATCCATAGCGCAAAATACTCTCGCAATATCCAAGATAGGCGTCAATGAGAACTTCCTCTCTAAATGTGGACTGAAAAATAATGAACTCAGAAGAGTTTTATTGATATACATTTTGGTTGAAAGAGTGCGAGTTTTACCTGTTCTCTCGTATTTATTTTACAGAGAAAGAGTAGGTCTTTTTAATTCGGAACCAAAACGGAGTGAGCAAACCATAGTTTGACGCAGTTTGCATACACTGACATAAGCAGAAATAAAATGAGAACGTAAGTGCGGCCTTGAGTTGGGCCGAGACCTTGACGTGGACATTAAACCAGTTATACCAACATTCCCACAATTACCCCGCCTTCTTCCTGGCCCCAGACGTTCAACCGTGTTGTTGTAGTCCAGGCCGCGTCTCACAGAGGCGGATGTCCTGAACGATACTTCTTCGCAAAAAAAACCTGCAGGACATAGCTATTTGTGTATTAAGAGTGCAAAGTATAGTACGTAATTTCCACTCGATAATGTGCGGATAATAATACACACATGATTTTTTATACCACCATAATTGATACAGATTGAGTGTTTTATTGTCAAACATAACCTCAAACTAAAAAAAACAGCAACTAAACGACAACAATGACCAGCAGCTGTAACAACAGCTGACCTTAAATTGCTATTTGATTTAGTGTGCGGGAATGAAAATTGTCGCTCTAGAGCGGGAATGAAACGGAAACCGGAAATGAACTGTTTTGCGTACGGTTTACAGGTGTGGCAATGTGATTATTTCCATGCAGTGGTAGAAAAATTAATAATGGTATATACAATAAAGGTCAGGGTGTAGAAAATTGGACTTAAATATATAGGCCTACATTGTACGAAACGCTGGAACAGTTTTCAATACAAAATGTAACGGTGAGGAATTTTAATAGATTCCACAAGGTAAAGAATTATAAATAAATAAATAAACATTGATTGAGTCCTCCAATTTAATAGGCACTAAAGGCAGATGCGATGGATACCCTGAATGACAAGTCTTTACAGTCGATTATTCTGCAGGAAACATAAATAAGTTTAGTAAAACGTTTTTATATCTGTAATGGAAGAATTAAAATCAGAAAATAAAATGCTTTAACGATAATGAAAATGCATTAAATAATTAGGCCTATTCATATAAGCTATATAAATATGCGATCATTTTATTGTAATACCGTAACTTCAATTCAAGCTTAAGGCAAACACGTACCACAGAGGTAAATGTAGATATCGCAAACTTCCATTTGAATAGAAAAGTCATTTTGGGTGTAGTTATACGGAAGAGTTGAGTATCCACTTTCAAACTTTCATTTTAAATTCGCTGAGTCTTACATCTCTTCAAACCTGAAGTCTAAAAGGTATATAGAAAGTAAATATAAAGCAGTATAAACCATCGTGTAAACTACCTCGACAGCAAAAATTGTTACCATTTTTATCGAGGCTACTTTTATAGAATAGCATATAAAACCAGTAACGGCCGCGATTCGCCGAAGTTGAGGTCATTCCTTTGTAATTCGCCAATTCAATTGAGACACGCGCAACTCTAGGATCAAATGCAGGCTCAGTCGCAGACTGGGAGCAAATGTCAAGTGAGAAAGTGTTCTGCATTTGCCGAAAACAACTTTTGTTTTGGATAGCTGCAATGCTGAGATTGGTCTCGTTACGTAGAACAATAGACAAAAAAATAGATTAATTTAGAAATACTATTAGGCCCTACTACCGTAGGCCTAATAGCGTATTCCCTATAGATGTTGGGAAGTTCTTTTGGGACTGTTAGAATAATATGTTAAAATTAGCAGTAAATAATAAAAAATGAAGGTCACACCCCATTTAAAACAGTGGAAAACATTTTTTTCTTTTTTTTTGCTGAGAGTACTCTAAACTGAAATTGAGCACTCCGAATAGAGATACGTCAGCGGAACGTAATCATAGTGCGAGAGAGAGGGAGATATATTAAATTTCTTTAGTGTTGCATCATTATTAACGCACTCTTTAAACCAATACATAGCTTATTTGGTATCATCAAGCTGCGTCCGTACTGCCCAAACATTCGTGGCGAACTTGTTCGGCGAACACAAAAAATTCAACAAACATACCCAACGAACAATTACCGGCCATGTGATTTACATTCTAAAAGGTTAGCAACGAACAAACAAAAGATCGGAAGAACTTAGTTCGGCCAGTACGGACGCAGCTTTAGAAAGTTTTTTTTCAAGGAGAATTGTTATTTTAAGTCATTAAATCCGTTTACCTGTAGGGCTTTGAAATGTAGGCTTTCAAACTTCTCATGTTATTATTATGGAGATGTTATATCTATGTTCAGAAATATAAACTATGCTTTACAAGTTATCAAAATCTTCATGGTATCATACTATTTTCAAATGTGTTTTCTTGGGGTTTAAAATAAACACTAGTAAACGGATGAAGAAAGTGTTTTTACAATACGTCGACCGAAACTTTTCTTAACCATTCTGACCATAACGTGCCATAACATAGATGTGTTCTTCTTTATCTTTTTATATTCATTGATATTAGACACACAAAATGTCATGATTTTCTCTGTCTTATATATATTTTCAATAGGTTCTCTATACTAAATATGATGAAGGATGAATGATGTATATGTAATCAGAACGACTGGCATCGTCAAGTATTTGAACAACCTTTCCAAGATTCTATTACAGTATTTAGCCATTTAGACCCTACACTTTGAATTATACCGTTATAATTAATTCTGAACTCCACCCAGTCGACCTTAAAAAAGTTCAACGTAGCCGTCCGTAGCTGAGCCAGTTTGTTGCGAATTCATCGTCTGTGGCATTTTTGAACGTTTTTTATGGGATGTAAACCTGTATCTTGTTACTATCAAACGTCAAACTATTGTTAGATAGCATAATTAAAATTCCAATGACAAATGCCACTTAGACCCATAATCAAATTATAAAAAAGCTGCTTATTTTTCTCAGAATGCAACCGGTGACCATTGGATTGTAAGGCGAGCACTATACACTTACCCAGAAAGTAATTTTAAGTCGTCACATATTGATCTCGTCAATAATTGTTTGGTGCATCCGACATGACGTAGGTCTAGATTGACGCAACAATGGCAAAAGTTGACCCGCTAAGTTCAACCGCTTATATAACCGCATCACAAGCGACAAAACGACAGTCGCGCTTTATTGGTGATAAGGATTGTAAGGTGGTGATAAGAAAGAATCCAGTGTTATCAGGGGCCGCCAGACACGGATCGGACGTCAGGTTATCACATACGGCGGACACAGAGAGGTAGGTCCCGGGCAGTGTGTCCACAATAAAATCTTAGTACTAGATATACATTCTTTAGTTTAGTAACTCTGGTAGGCATACCTTTTTTATAGATGATTCCTAGTATACAATTTTCTTGGGGGGTATTTTTTGAGGAGTTTCAATGGGATTTAAGAGTTAGGCCAAACAAATATTTTCTATGATACCGTAATGAAGAAATGAGAACGTTTTAGAGGTCTATGGATTTTTTGTACATTTACTTGCCGGATTTTTCCAACAGATGGGAATCAAATGGGAACTTTTCTCAAGGTCGGGAAAATTTACTGTGACTCCAGTGGAACTGTTCAGGTTTTCATATTATTACAAATCTCTATATAAAAATAAATCCCTATTTCTTTGATCACGGCATCATGCGTGAACGTCTGGACCGATTTCGCTAATTCTTTTTTGTTGTGTTTGTTATTGTCAGGATAAGGTTCTTATGAAAGAAAAAATTAAGAAAATTCAACAGGGCTCCGCCCCACACGTCTTCAAAGTTACCATGTTGTTCTTAAGGAAGCAAAATTTTTGTACTGTAACATATGAACACATTTAGGAATATTAATTATGCAAACATTTAAATTATTCACATTTAAAACATTGAGGGGAGATGGGTAATAACAAAACTAGAGAATATTACAGACTTGAGGTGAGTGAGTGGAGGGAACGAGCCGAACCTAAAGACGAGTGAGCGTAAGCTAGTAATAATCTAATTATTATTTCAATATTAAACCTAGGCCTATACTCGTAGTATCTGGGGGCCGAGCAAGTGCTTGGTAAACTTTGAAAAATTCGTGTAGTCACTATATAATTCACAGACTTAACGCTAAAATTACAAGCACAAAAGGCTTTTTTCTTTCAACACGAGCTTGTTCGCTTCGCTCACTCGCCTTTCAGAACGTTTGAATGAAGGCCTAAGGATAATGCACTCTGGAATGAGTGTGTTGAAACGGCGATATCACCCCTATACATTCGACAGGTAACTTCATCATGATTACTATTTTTATTCAATTCATCATTACCGCAATCACTAGAACATCGGATCACCTAGCGATTGCGCTTTGATAATGTAGTGATAAGGAACGATCCGGTGTTATCAGTGACCCGCCGGACACGCCGGACCCGGCCCGGCTGTCAAGGTCGCCGCTACACCGGACACAGAGAAGTAGAGGTAGGTCCCGGCACTCGTACTGCCGCACCCGTCCAGCATGGAGTTACAGGTAGGCGTAGGTACATGCATGCTATCACTATCACACCTCGTGGATGAGGTTCCTCGAACGATTCCGTTTTGGGAAGTTTAACTGTTGTAAAAATACGTTTACTACGGATTTTAGTGATGTTTATATTGTCAGCTTTTATTTAAAAGGCACTGGATCATTTCTTATTTTGATTGAGGGTTAAGATTGTTGAATCCATTTGGGTTTGATTCTGTTTTGGGTTACATAATTAATATCGTCAATTGTTAAACATATTTGTCAAGAATAATTTATTTTCTAAGCCGTACATTATGAAATGGATACGGTAATTTACTAGGAGTACGATTATCCGCGCGTATGGGAATGAACGGACAAAATAAAGGTGATCATAAGTTCACGTTATTTTCTCAAAAATAAAAGGAAACAAACACCAATAATGTATTAAGACACAGAAATAAATTTATAGACCGGCTAAAATTGGCATTATGGTATTTCTTGCTTGATTAACCCTTGAAAGTAGTATAAGAAAATAAAAGGCGTTAAACTACTAAAACTACATACTGTGCAAAGGGATAGGCTGTTTTTGGGGTGCCTTTTTATATTAATGAAAATACTTCAGAGCTTGTTACCCTATGGTAGTATAACATAGTTTAATGTCACGAACCAATTGTTTTCTATGTTATTTGTCCTTTAAAGCCGTCAGTTGATCATTATGATTTAAGGAATTTTCTTTTGGGCTGTATGTGTCAGTTTCAATCATTACATCTTTTATTATTTTATAAATACTATATTAAACCCATTTCATTGTTACTAGTCCATACAAAATATAGCTTTCTGTATTTGTATGTTATTATTTTTTTTAAAATCTATTTGTGATTCAACAAACTGTATTTAGAGTACAGTAGTATTACAGTGGGCAGATCCTCGTAATTTTAAACTCTTTATGCTTGAAGCATATGCGCTGGATAAAAAACACAACTAAACCACAAATTAAAAATCCTCCAATGCATTTCTTATGGGGAATTTAATTACGGCTCGCTCAGAATGGCTTCAACAACGAACTTGAATCTACAAACTACGCATGAAAATACCTTGTAAGTTTTTTGGTCGATCTAAAACTTCCTTCAAAAGTTGACGACGGACATTTAAATAGAATTTCACTCCTCATACGTACAACACAACACGTGCATATTTAATTAATTGACATGTGATTATTACATACTTATCTTTAATTCTGTTTTCACTTGGATTGTTGTTAGGTTTCTATTAACATATTTATTTAAGTTTACATCATTATAGTGGTGTGTAATGACAAAAGACTATAATGATCTGCTAACCAACTCTAGCCGATATCCGTTCTTAACTGCAAAAAATAAGTGGAATAATAATTTAATTTTAATAAAACATTTGCCACTCTTACTATAGTCTCTCAGTTCGCATTACTGATTAATATCAAACGTCGCTGCATTAGGTTATTCTGTATGCCGTACTAAATTTTTACACACTTTAATAATTACTTATGACATTAACTACGGTAAACATAGCGCTCTTTTGCTTCAATGAAACCACAATAAGCGGTTAAATTTTAATTAACAGTGGCAATATAGGATTGTTTTTAACAAGGTTAAGAAGAAGGAAATCGAAAATTGTGGCCATAAAAATACTTTAGGTTGCTGGAAAATATTATCAACCTTTTGTTAAATTGAATTGCTTATTAGATTTTGTTGTTATATAAACGTTACACATCGGAATTTTAGTAGGCTACTAGTTTAAAAAAAAAATCCTAAATATTCAACAAATTCTACTTATGAACATAATTATAAATGTTTGTTTTCAATTATAAAACCCTGCAAAAACTGTATGCACAATAAAAACAAAAGCATTTATTTGGAAACAACTCTTCAACTGAAAAACTCTTAAATATTTGAATCGCTTTTCAAACAATACATTTTGCATAAAATTTAATTTAGAAATTTCTAAAAACTCATACAGATACAAAAAATATTCATTTAACATTTTGAACAAACAGTAGGGCCTAATGTCAATAAGTCGGTAGCTCTTATTATAACACTCAATTACGTTTTATCCGTGGGCCTATGGAAACACTGCACTGTAATACGATTTTGAACACGTGTTCAAATTATTGTAAATCCATCTCATATCTCGTGTGATTGATAAGCTCATTATTAAGATTTTATTTTATCACTGTAATGATAAAAATATTCATTACATTTTAAATGCGTAGTAAAACTTATCATACTTTTACAACGTGTATAGGATAAAAATTGAATGACATCAGTTTCAACGAATTGGTTTTGCTGGTAAGTACTACGATAAAAATTAAATTACAACACTGTTTCAATCAGGTCTTGCCGGTAAGTTTGCATAGACGATATTCCTCAAACTAACATTTACGTAAACAAAAATCAAACACTAATACTGTATATAAATTGATAAATTATGGAATATTGACTTGTTAAGAAAGTATTCAAGTTCGGGAAGCTATATGGAAGTAAAACTATTTTTGATGCAAATAGTTTATACACTAGATCTTTTGTGGCAAAACTAGAATAAAGCTTGCGCGGCAGCATAACGTCGTAGGCCTACTAAACCAAGTATTAAAGTAGCTAGAAGAAATATCTATTTTCTTGAAGAGTTCTGCAAATGAAATAGGCTACCAGTCCTGCACTGCGTATCCATCCAATGCTACGAGTATTTGGGCTAACCTACTTCCGTAAATGTTGGTAGCACAGCAGACGCTAAGTATGTTAAAATAGTTTGGACGTTAGTACACTTTTATAGACAAATTGTAGGCTAAAACTTTTTTTTTACAATTTCAGATTATAGCTTGAAAAATACCAAATGCCCTTGAATGTCATAATTTCTGTCATAAAAAGGCATAATTTAATCGAGAAGTTTTTAACATATAAGGAGCGAGCTGAAATACATGACTGTTTTTAAATTGAAAATTTTCGAAAACCAAACATAGTTTGATGTTACAAATTACACAAAAAATATTTACATTATTTTGTCATTTTATTTTTATAGATAATATATTTTAAATCATGTCCATTCACATTTACACAGGCTTCCCATCTTTTCTGCAAACTTGCAGTTACTTTTCGTAACATTGACTGAGGAATAGCAGCAAACCTCCGTTTCTTGTTTACTGCTTAGATATATCGCTTTGAGACCAGAAGCGGTATTCCGGAAATTATTTACCCACTTTAAAAACGTATTTCAACAAGGAAAGGCACCATGACCACCGATGTTAAAGGGAGCACGAAACATGCGTTGAGTAGCACTCAAGGATCCATTATTTTATAAAAATGTCCAAACAAAAAAAGCTCGATGTTGCACTTGCCACTGATTATCCATGGTGACTAACTTCAAAATTGCACCAACTAAACCATATCAGATTGAAACACGAAGTCTGTGAACTGAAATTACTTCTGAGCAATCGCCGCATAGAACATCCAGGTCTTTTTAGTTAACCTTAAAAAAGTAATGTAGTTTTTAAAGTTCGGTCAATTTCGACAACAATTTAATTTAGTGGTTAGAGAAGGCTATGTGAAATAAATTAAGGGTAAAGGCCGTGATATCACAAAATTATAAAATAGTGAATATGTTTGTTTTTCTAATACTTAATATTTTACTCGTGCAATACAGAATAATGATTTTTTATTTGTTTTTCTTACCCTCTTTCAAAAAGAAGTTAAATTTATTTATTTATGTTAGAATACAGTCAATCTTTTGTTCGTCAATCGCACAAATAGGCCTAATGCCTCGAAATAAAAAAATTATCTCGTTGTGATTAGTATTGTAATTAGTATTTCAGATAGAATATAATAAATACTGAAGTACCGGGTATTCACAAAGTCTTGCCCTGATTTCATAGCTACATCTTAGGTAGATATCATGTTTTCAATAAGGGAATTTAATATAGTTTTGCCCTAATTCATTTATTAATACCTAAGCTCAGCTGAATGACCGCAATTAATTTTACTTATAATGCACTACAAAAACAAATCGTCATGGCCTGGCTAAACTGCAACCTCGTTCACGACTTTTGACCTCTCTGGATTTCTTTATTTAGGGGGTTGTTAAACATATACTGTTTAATCCTTCGCCAGTTCAGAATTTATTAACTCCAAAATAATAAATGCATTACTTAAGGGTGCGCTCTACCTCGGCGTAAAAATCGTCGAGCGAGACTGTTAACTGCCGCTATACGCGGAAACTCACATTTTGGAAAATATATGAAGTGTGGTTTTAATTTTGTTACTTTAGTGCTTTTTTGGTTTCAGTGCGAAATCGATCGGTGGTCTAATAACGATATTTTTAAAATTGCAGACCTTTCGCATCTCCCTTCTTGCATCGTTATCTATAAACTTTTTACCAATCTTATTGCAGATTCTTGTTCTTAAGATTATATTGTACTCGTGTATCGTCGATTTTTTTTCTAAAAAAATTGTTTTTAATACGTTAAAACTTGATACAAAAATGCTTATTTCAACATTATTAGCAAGCACCCTGCTTAGTAATTTAAATTAATATCGAAATTTTAAGACGACAGCGGAGCACAAAATTATATTACGAAAAGAATGACACCAAAATATTTTAAATCGGTTTACAACTGGGGCGACAAACACGGAGATTCTAAACATCTGCGCGCGGCAGATGGGTAGAGCGCACCCTTAATGTAAAAGTTAACAAAAAAACCTGCCGTTAATTAAGGAGCATGTATACAATGTATTGAGTTTGTGTATCTATAAATAACTTAGGAAGTCACTTGTTAAAACTATATATAAAACGTAATCTTTACACCAATATAGTTTTCACACTATTCGGTTTCTTTATGTTCTAAATATAACAACAAAAGTAATGCAGAATCTTTTAGTTAACATATATGAAATGTTCTATGTTGCTTATTAATTTGACAGTTGAAACCGTAAGCTAAAGCAAAAATCAGTTTACTATTGAAAGTCAGGCGCCATGGAGCAACCTGTTGAGATGTTACTCATTCACCCGATTCTAAAATTTATTCCCACATATCCATTTTAGGGCCCAATGTGGAAGCTAGCGCCGTACAGCAGTTAAATTAATGCGAACCAGTCGCCACACTCCAGTTTCCTTATTTTCTCTTGTTCGGCTCGCGAATTACAACGACCACGGCCAAGGCTCGTGATCATAGAATGAATGAAATAATCGGTTCTTTAGACTCGAGTATTTTAAGAATTGACTGAATGATCGATAACTTCAATCGATTCTCATACATTAGCTCCTGTAATGAATTCCTTTTCTCTCCAAGTTAATGCTTGTCTGTCATTATCTTAGTCCTCTCCGGGGTTGTTTAAACACATTCGCATAGATAATTACTGTATGGTTGTTCCTTATTTGTTTACATTTCTGCAGAACAGTAGAAGTTCCGTTCGTCTCATAAATTATTAAAGATGAAAACTTATTTAAAAATTGATGAATCGAAAGAAACAAATTTACTGTTTGTGTTTGGCCTTCATCGTGAAATGAGAGAGTCGTGTATTAAATCCGATTTTTTTTGTAACATCAAATAATTAAATGCAACATTTTTTTACAATTCTGTATAATAAACTTAAGGATTAATTATGTTTTGAAATCATATAATGTTGCATAAATAGCAAGTCAATTTGTTTGAGGTCCAACGAGATTCATATTAGGCCTAATCAGGAAATATTAAGGATGAAAAAGGCAAACGATTTTAAAGAGCCGATTCATAAACAAAAGATTCGATTAGTCGGTTCGAGCTAAAGAATCGATTCGTTTTCACTCGACCCTGCCATCGACGGCCGCGACTGTGGCCCGGTCGCCCAGGACCGGTTGGGTGGGTTTTAATTTGCAAATGAGAACCGAGAGTTGCGAACTGACAGATTGGTTTCTGGGGACTTTCCGTTCCCGAGACCCACGGCTTGGTGACATCTCGCCCCCCCCTCCCCCCCCCCATGGGGGAGAAGGTTCCAGAGGGTTCGACATGATTTGTTTGTCTTGACATTCGGCGATGTTCTAAAAAAGATGTAATACTTTTCGTGCCAAATTTAAACCCTAATTTAAATGGCTTGTTTTTCGGCCTACCAACAATTACCCTTTCGTGTCTTATGCTGCTAACAGCCGTGTCGTCTGCAAATGTAGCAATCGTTGAATGTTCATTTTCTGGTATATCGGCAGTGTATAATAAAACGTGAAGACACTTTTAAAACGCTGTATACTTGGAAAAGCCAGTGGTTTGAATATCACACTGAGTCTCTGGCACCTCATAAGGATACAGATTTTTCACTCTGGAAAGTAAGAAAAGGATGAAACTGCTAACTGTTTGTATCCAGCTCAACTGAACATCATACAAAAATCAGGCCAGCCTCCCAATCAACTTATCTCATACAAACCAATTAGCTACCGGTAACTGCCAATAATTTCGAAATTATTTGAAGAACTTTTGCTGAACAGAATCTATAATAATATTTTAGGTCTTACTACATTTTCTAGACTTTAGTCTTCTCATGCTGGAAAATTTCTTGTAGGTTTTCGCACTAAAAAAACCCTAATACAGTAATTATTCTTAATTTTCTACTATTTGTATGCTGTCTCTCTATATGAATCCCCAGATTGAATATAGCGCTTCAGTTGATAGTTCTGGTGCAGTTTTACTTTGAAGGTTGAACGTGTCCCAACACGTTTGACATCCGGTCTTTGACCTATTTGCTGCCGTCCAATCAGGCTTAGATTTTAGTTTAGGAAACGATTGAACAAATCAAGTTATAGAACGATTGAACTTTCCATTCTTACCTTGGCTAACGTTTACCTACTTCCGACGTTTTTTTAAACCATCTACATATCTGATGACCCATCAGGCTGAGAAATATTATAATAACCAATTGAATTAAACTCAATAGTAATTTTTCTCGCTGCCACTTTGTCCGACAAACTTCCTCAATGCAGTGCTCTCACCTAAAGTCTCGATTAACCCTATTATTGTTGTAATTTAAAACTATTCTATACTTATCAATTATTGTAACTCTTTCAGTATATTTTAATTTAACCGATAATCCTTTTTTGGCTATTATTTCACAATTGGTTTTTTTTTACTACCATTGGTTGAAAATGCATAATGTACGCCGATTTTATGGTTCTTAAGTTGCAACTTTCTTCATTTTAAGACTATATAAAGACTTTAAGACTTCATGATTATAGTACCTAATACCCTGTGATCTATCACATACTACTAGGGCTCTATTTTTATTAATTTTCTGAACTAATATATATATAACATTTAAAATTGTTAAACTAATAATTGCTGATTTTGAATGATAAAATTGTTATCGTTTCTCTATATGGTACATATATGATTCCTGCGTTTCTTGGCCGCCCCGTGGCGGAACTGAAGACGGTTTTGTTACTGTCTTGGCTGTCCAGTTCTTCTGTTAAACTAAACTATTTCAAACTTGACTTTTTATTAATTCAAACTAGGGGGCAACTCCTAAGGGGGCATGGGGGCGGAGCCCCCATCGAGCCGTAGGCGAGTCTAAATTATATACTCCCGAATGTGTAACTGACTGACTCACTCATCGGGGTATCAGAAATTCGTCAAAAGTCGGTAAAGTAGATCTCCTATATATTACTTACTACAGAGTGATTCCCAAGCGAGAACTAAACTTACCGACCTGTATTATTGAGAAAATTGCCAACATACTGGGAGTCGCGGATTACCGAAACACTCTTTTTAAGAAATTTTGTAACATTAACCAATTGTGCCTTTATAGGTAAAGCGGTCTATCCACCGAGAGTAATTTCAATGTACAGGGTGTATCTGAAATTACCTCTCCAGACTGGGTGTCACTGATGTCAAATACAAACTCTCACTTTAAATAATTTTTTTTTAGTTTTACACGGTTTTTAAGAAAACTTTACAATTTGATCTTGTACGCGTAATTTTAGCA
Organism: Neoaliturus tenellus; assembly: GCA_030545055.2. Lineage (NCBI taxonomy): Eukaryota > Metazoa > Arthropoda > Insecta > Hemiptera > Cicadellidae > Neoaliturus > Neoaliturus tenellus. Next base: position 318,299,447 of record CM061531.1, read on the forward strand.
GTTTATTGAATATTTGAGGTTGAAATTTAGATTTTCCTCATTCTTCTCTGAGCATTTTAGGTTAAGCAAAAATGTCTCTGCACAAAAATGTCTTAGATTCAAATTCACACTGATTACCCTACGGCCGAAGTTCGCACTTCATGAATTTTGCTGTGAAGCTTGAGCTATGATCTTAACGTAACATACTTCGATTACTTTGTACAATACTTAATAGACACTTCGATTACTTTGTACAATACTTAATAGACAGTTAATTTTATCTTTTTGTTTGATTTGTATTCAGTGTCTTATATTAGATCTTTTACACACTTAAAAATATGTTGTTGAGAATGTTTAAATAAGTATTGAACAAAAAGAACAGATTTAAATGTTAGGTTCTCGTTTCATTTTTACCTCATTTCAGATTACTAATTCAAATTCACCCCAGGTTACGCTTTCAGCCGAATTTCGCATTCAATCGTGATCTTAACGTAATATACTTCTATTACTTTGTACAATAATTAATAGAAAGTTAATTATTATCTTTCTGTTTTATTGATATTCAGTGTTTTACATTATATTTTAATACACACTCAAAATATGTTTTTGAAAATTTTTAAATTAGTATTGAACAAAAAGAACAGATTTAAATGTTAGGTTCTCGTTTCATTTTCACCTTATTTTAGATTACTAATTCAAATTCACCCCAGGATAAGCTTTCAGCCGAATTTCACATTCAATGAAATTACTGTGTTGCTCGTGCCGTGATCTTAACGTAATATACTTCAATTACTTTGTACAATAATTAATAGACAGTTCATTATTATCTTTCTGTTTTATTTATATTCAGTGTTTTACATTATATTTTAGTACACACTTAAAATATGTTTTTGAGATTTTTTAAATGAATATTGAACAAAACAAACAGGTCTTTATGAATAAATTATTATTTCACAGGTCTCGATTTTATATTCTTATAATTAGTTGTTTGTAATAGTAGGGGTTTTTTGCGGATCAACCCCGTTTTTATTCTTTCCTATTATTTTGTTTTCATGTTATTTAATTCTTGTTTTCGCTCATTGATTTGAATGTTATACGCTATTTCAGTGATTTAAACGTTTTTCTTCTATCTCCTGAAATTTACAAGTTTTTATTTGAGTTGGGTGAGGCATGGGATTATGCCAATTTTCCCATAATTGTATCTCTATTTAGTACCAGGTTAAACGAGCCTTGCTCGTTGGTTTTAATTGACTTTTGTTATAGTGTCATGGTAATCAAGCTATTAAATCTACACCAGACTCTTCACAGATAACAGCTGTTAAAAAACTGCTTAAAATTTATGTTCCTTTATTTTTGTTTACTTTTAGTTGTTATTTCGTTACAAAAATAGCAACCTATAAGACCAATGTTAAAAATAACGATTTTTAAATTTAAATTTAGACCAACTTCGATTTTTCCTGGGACTGAGGCTGTTTCTAAACTTATTTGTGGGCAAACACTCGTGCAAAGCTTAAGAAAAATCTAACAGCTACATTTCGAGATCGTGGAACACACATCCCTTCAGACATAGCTTGTATTATATTATAGGATAGGATACATAAAATTTATAGAAATTTAAAACTTTATATTTTGCTACCGAACAGAGAAATATTTGTTACCATAACTACTACGATTAAATATAATGATAGCAACAACAACAACTATAACTCTTTTAATTGAAATTTCTTTTCATCTAACACAACAACAATCGTCTAATCTAAAGTATATTTTTTTACCAGCATAACACCTAAAATATTTAAATAAATAACTAGCTGAGTACCCGTTCTTCGCACGGGGTGTGTGTACAGTTTATTAAACGAATGATATTAATGATTTCACAAATTCATAACCTTCAGTTGGTTCATTCTAACGTATCTAGATATCAAGTTTTATGCTTAATAGCTACCAGGCAAATTTGTCAAAATCTTGTTAAATCCATTTCTCATTTAGTCTAGAAGTTATTTCTATTAATGGTTTTGTTGCAGTTTGATTAAACATTTATATTCGTATGGTGATTTACTTTGTAGTTCTATGAGTTTAAACTTATAGAAGATTTAAGAAAACTCAGACTTGTAAAAAATATTATAGATTCTTATGAAATCTAATATTGAATCCTTGATTGGGTGTGACGATAGCTATATGCCAAATCCAATGTATTGAACCCCTGCATCTTGTTCTACCCATGAATGATATGTACAGACATGTACAATATTAAATCTAAATTCAAAATTAGTTAACATTTTAATTCCCAAACCAAGTAAAACAACGCAACATCTGTCAGTAACGTATAGCCACCGCACCGCAGTGTAGATATTAGGTTTACTTAATTCAATTTTTTTGTCTTTAGACTTTACCTATTTACCTAAAACCTCATGTGTTGCCAATGTATACAAAACCGAATAAATAGTGACATCCCATGTTAAAAAGTTATGTCGAAAAACAGAGAAAAATTAAGCATTGATGGTGGGATTACTTTTCCTTATTGCCACGGGAAGCGTTCTTTTTACCTTCCAAATGTCAAAATAAGTATATTTGTTTGTTTACACAAAATAAAAAACAATAACAAACTTCTGCAAATATGTTCTTAAACCATCTGATTCCATTCAACCAATCAGCATGATCCTTGAATGAAAATTACAGAGGTACTATGAGTGTTTTTTGAGCGACTTTCTCACTTCTTCATAAGAACCTACTCATTAAGCTTTTACACATTAATATTGCCCCGTCTATACCCGAACTACTTGAAAAATTGAGCAATTTATAAACCTCATTGGTTTTAACTACATGTTGTGTTTGATAAAATACACCTCTTTTTGTCAGAAAGTGCAATGAAAGCTAAATTGGGAACTAAAATTAGTTTGTAATGATAATAAGAAACATTTTAAGATTTAAGGGTCAAAACTCGTTTTGTAATAATTTCCATAAATTATTTTAATATTCATATTTAGAACCAAGAATTAGTTGACTTTATTCACTGTATTTAGGCCAGTGAAAAGTTAAAGGGTTAGATATGAAAGAGTCTGTATTTAAAATTTTAAGTGTTGCCATCTGTGGTGAAAATGACAAACTGTCTAATCCAGCTGATTAAAGAGCATAGATAAAAAGGTAGAATTAAATATTCCCATAAGATTAACATTGAATATTTCTTTTACTATGAGGGAGAGCCTTTTTGACGAACGATGCTTTAGAGCAGCTAAAATCGTTCTAATTTCAACATTTAACAATAATAAAAATTTTCATATAATTTACTAAAGCCCTTGTCGTGTGAAAAGAGATTAAAGATTGGTATTTTAGCACAACTTGGCTACTTTGACATACTATGGGGCAAAGCCCTAAGGTCGCTAAGTCAATTAAAGTTGTAATGAACCTTCACACCACTCTAGTCTATGACATGAAAAAAATTTAGACCCCTAGGTAAAGTCGTTATCCAGTGAAAAGAGGACAAAATAGGACCCATGAGCGTTACAGACAGAATGACAGAGAGAGAGACAGACAGACAGAGGGAAAGAAATTTAGATGACACCGATTTTGGATTCTGTTATGCATAAAAAGTAAAAATAACCAAAAATTTCAAAATTCTAAGCAACGTACAGACAAAACTCTAATTTTATTAATATAGATTATAAATTCACAGCTCAAAACTTTTAAACGAATTCTAATTACGAAGGGGTATTAAAACCGATTCATATGAGTTTTTTAAAAGCTTTGTTTACTATTGATTGTGAATTTTGTGTATTTGACGGTTTTGTTACTGTCTTGAGTGTGCAGTTCTTCCGTGGAACTAACGTATTTTAAACACGACTTTTTATTAATTTAAAAATTTAGGTCAACCCCTAGAAGGGGGGTCTAGCCTGTTCGGTACTTGAGACTTAGAGCAATTAACAAATTTGGGGCAACCCTCTTAGGGGGCTTGGGGGCGGAGCCCCCATCGAGCCGTAGGCGAGTACATGTTTATCCGATCGAAATGAAATTGTGTCAAGTCATCAGTTAGGATTTAGGCAAAAAACAAGGTATGGTTGAAATTTTAAGAGTTTATTTTGGTTTTTAGCACTCTTAAATTAAAATAGATTGTAAAAATATTTCATCACTGTATTTTTGCACGACTCTTTATAACACTTTGTGTATTCAAACTGTTTTTGTAAATACTAGCTGTTGCTAAAAAAATGTTATATTATGAGCAATTCCGTTTTGTGTTTAAATATCTCAGATCTATGGTTTTATAATGATTAATAAATTATAAACTGTATGAAGTTCTACCCAGTACGTAACTCAGTATTAAATTCTTCCATTGCTAATGTTATGTGAATCTCGCGGTTTCTGAATGAAGGCTGATTAATTAAAGTACGGTGGAGATTTTCCACACCGACACTGCGAATAACGGACAAGCGAACTTGAGGTTATTTATTTAATTCCCTATTTTTATCCGACAGGACCCATAGACCAGAGAAATACTGGTGTCCTGCAGAAGGAAATGACAATCTTTCTGGAAAACGGGAAAACCACAAGAAAACAAGGCGTGAAGTACCGAACAACTTTTTGCCTGAGCTAATGATTCCTCTGCTGTCATACCAGAATAGAAATGATTCGTTTATATTTTTTTAATTGTGCATCAAAGACAAAGACAGAGAAATGGTGCTAAATCTTGTTGCACAATGATTGAACATTAGCAAACTACACACTACAAGGGAATTGTTAATGTTGGTTTCCTATGTCTGTTAATAATGTAGGCCTATATTCGATAATTTACGTTATACTGTGACTAACTATGCTCTTGTAAAAGTGTTATAAATCTAAACTGTCAGTAAAAAATGTGCATTTAAAATAATTGGTCATAAAATGTGCAAACTGTTTCACGTAAATGCCAGTTACCGGCTATTTATTCTCAATAAATCAGTAGCCTACTACACCTTATGGGTAATGTCCGTTCACGTGTAAATGACGGATGTATCTTCAACTTATCTTTGCAATAAAAATAGATAACTTCCAAGTTGCTACCTAGCCGGTGATAAGGTGTACCTTCGTCATATCGGTAATTTTAACGAATGTTTGGTGGTATCTAGTTCTTTATACAGTGTTACAAATATAAATACAAATGTCAAATTATTTTATATTATTTATTTTGTAAAAAGTTTATTGTTTAATGTGCAATATAACTGACTAAGAAATTTCAATTCCTTCAATGTACTCCAACCCTAGCGTTCCTCTTAAAACTTATCTAAAACAAAGAGCTAAACTTACCTATTCCTCAAGTGAATAGATTTTCTATACTTTTTTCCATGACAAACTGGTTCATAAATGCCACCTGATTCAGAGAGGAATATGTTTAAATTAACACTCATTCATGAAGCAGGACTGCGGAGAACATGTGAACAATTACAGAAGTTTTCCCCAGTCCTGTTCATGAAGTGGAAATGGAATAATCACTTAAAATTGTAAAAACCATACAGGTTGTAATAATGAGTATATACTTATTTTGATGTTTTCTTATATGCTCCACTATTCTAAATTTTAGGATAATGAAGGCTGAGGGATGAGGATTTCCTTATTCTTCAAAAAAACTTCGCCAAAATAAAAAAAACGTGACTTTGAACAGTATTTTTGAACATTTAAATAAAGAAATTGTTTTATTCTTTAAACAATGGATTTTTTAGTATGCTATGCGACTTGTACCCGTCGATGGAGTGATCCGCCCCTTAATTACCGTCCGTCGTAGGCTACAAGAAGTTTAACTTATGACTTCAAGTTAAGTTAAACTTACAACCTTCAAAGTTATTTTCAAAAAAATATAACTAAAAACATGATCTTCAAACTTATACGAAAGCTCAGGATTGTGTATTTGACGGAGGGCAACTACAATGATATTTTCTGCATACAATACGAATTTTAACAAATTAACTGCAGACTTCACACGAATTATTGTATTATTATTTATGTATTTATTTATGTATTTATTATTATTATTATGTAGAATTATTGTATTCACAGGGGGTGACAAAATGTAACTATTCCTCTAAATACGGCGACACACTACCGGACTTTTCCTCGGACCGTATATCGGCCCGAGAATCGCACGAAAAGAGCTAGTTTAGTAGTGTGTCACGGGACCCGTACATCGACCGTACCTTATACCGTACCGTACACCGTACCGAACGTCGAGGCGAGCGCTCTCTCTGGAGGCGGTTTACTGGTGAAACCCCAAAGAGATGATCGGTCCGGTATACGGTAATGTCTCAGGTCAATTTTTGATCCGTACGCCGTCTCGTACGCCGCCACGAACGCTCGCGATGGAACGAACGCCCCACGCCCCTCACTCCCACATCCTCTAGCGCTCTCACTCACTCACGCTCTCCCTCCCTCCCTCTAAATTTCCTTTACCTCCCTCGGTGAATTTGTCCGGTACGATGCTGGGTCCGATGTCTTGTTTTTGGAAATGTTCAGAGTACTTACGTCCCTGCATGGTGTAATGTTTTGTTCGATGTTCGGTCCGATGCACGGTCCGGAGCAAGGTCCCGTAGTGTGTTGCCAAATACCTCTATATTTTCTTTATTTTGGGGACGTCACATCTCAGTGTTTCTCACACTGTTTACTTACACCACATTGTTGCCCCGAGATCCGGGTGGTTTTGACAAGTGAAATTCCCTGGAAACAAGTGGAAATGTTCACCAATTAGCGCAAGATAGTAAACAGTCAACAAATCTGCCCTCCGCTGACGGCGGCGGCGTCTCCCTCAGTTCTCTTTTGTTAATGTTCGAGGCGACTTCGCGAGTGACTACCTACATCATGTTTCATAGGATATTTTTGCGAGATCCGGTGAGAACTGATTTATGCCCTATTGGCCTTAGCCTATTGTTTAATTAATTAGTATTTTTCGGGACAGTGCAATTAGTTAAACAGTGTGTTAAAAGTCCTGGAACTGCTTAATATTTTTTTAACAAATTAAATTTCAGTGATGAAACTTTATGTTATGTTAAATGTGTATAAGCCATTAAATTCCACTTTTTCGATTATTTTATGGGGTTTTTAAATCTTTAAAGAAGAGATAGCCCCTGACGACATCCATTAGGGCCATTTCCCAAAGGAAGTCTTGAGAAAACTTGATTGGTCCACGTCATATGATACCATGATACATGTTTTAAGGGGGCCGTTCGGCACCGAAAATCTACCCGAAAACATGCAATCGTATTTCCAGCCTTCGGTTGGAACTGTTCATCGTAGACTTTAGGTGTTTGTTTTATATGGTAGTCAAAGAGTGGTTCTAGTGGAAGTATACCTGTTTTTTTTTCTAAAAAAATTTTTTAATAACTTTTATTTGATGCTGAAATTTACTAACTTTGACATACATTTTCACGTAATAATATCACAAATTATCGAAAAAGCAGGTAGCCTTCCACTAGAACCACTCTTTAACTTCAAATAAATCGTAAAATAAAATATTTTGGTCGGTAAACACTAACCGAAGACGGGAAATACGATTGCATGTTTTGCCCTCGCGCGGGAAAAAGGCCACTGTTTCGGGTGAACCTAGTGGCGCGGCAACGAACTACGTGAAGGAAATTACTACCAGTCCTGTTTAATTTTTCTGTTTCCTTTATACTATCCATCTTACAAATATCTTCAAGCGAAAGTAGTTTTCAAGTTATAAACAAACCCAACCTTCCACGCCATCGATCTGTCGTCGATCTCCTAGCCACTGTGGCTGCCGGCCACGCACGGCACACCGCCGCTCCGGCCAGTCGTTCTCACTTCTCATATGTGCGGCCGATGCATTTAATAGCTCAACTGAAGTTGTTGTTGGTAAATAGCAATACGAAAGGAAAGGCCTTGCAAGCCCTCAAAGTTCGCAATTTCACCATTTGATTAAGTCCGGTATTACACTATCATAGTGTATATGCAACATATTTCTATTATCACATCTATTATATTAACTATGATAGAAACAAAATATTATTATAACCGTTAGTAAAGTAATAACATAAATGTTTGTAAAATACCCTCTATTAGAATATTTTCCATTATTATGATAAATAAATAAAAACAAACTGTTTGGTTGTTTTTATTATTTTAGAGTTTGATTACAACTGGTATTTTAATTTTGTTTGTAAAATCAATATGAAAATTCGTTCTGTAGCAGTTCATAGGTTATTATTATAATATTTGATCCATTACACTGTAATATTTTTGATCGCATAAATATGGTAATAGGCCTATATAGAACTATGATATACTAGTGGCTTATAGTGGCAAAAGCCCCTAACTATAATAATTTAGATCTTAGTGGATTACCAAGAAAATGCTTTACAAAGAAAGCTGTCAGAAGATTTGTTTTTTATCGATGATATTTTAGCAATACTGTTTGCAAAGAATTTGATACTTATTTGCGTGAAAACAAAGTAAACTTTTTTAATCCTTATAAATTTGATAGATTTTTGGCATGTTTCTGTTTTCCCTAGTTTTTGGAGCAAACGTCTTTAATTTTTTTATTTATTCAGTCATGTACAATAATTTCATATTGCGTTGACTATGACTAGCTTTATGACTAGGACTTAAAAGATAGAGCCACCAGTTTATTAAACCCAAATACATTGTGGCAAAGTGCATTTTATTGCACTTTGCCACAATGTATTTTAAGTGCACTATAAAACGCATTATCTTTCAAATATATTCTAGAAGTTTTTTCTGAAATATTCTTTTATCGTTGATAGTTTTAATATCATCAGTGAGATTATTAAAAAGTTTAGCTCCTGCATAACTTGGTAATTTATGGTAAATTTAAAGTCTGTGAAAATCAGCTCTATATAAATTTTTACTTCTTGTATCATAATTATGAAAATTTGTGCCAAATTTTGAGTTGCTTTTTGTTAGAAAATAATTAATTGTTTGATAAATATACAGACTTGCTAATGTTAAAATTTCTAAGCTACGAAAAGCTGATCGGCACGATTCTCTACTGCCTATCTTTGCCAAGATTCATAAAGATTTCTTTTGTAGAATAAATACTCTTGAAAATTTACAATCTGCACAAGCTCCCCATAGAGATAATCCATATGATAAATGTGGTTGAATGATACCATAGTAAGCTGTTTTTAAAGTTTTTGTACTACAATATGACGCTAGTCTACGCAGAAGAAATATTCCAGAGGAAATTTTCTTACAGACATGGTCAATATGGTGTTCCCAAGTTAAATTTTGTTCTAAGTGTAAACCTAGAAATTTTACACATTTAACTTGCTCTAAAACATGTTCATTTATCATTATTACAGGATTTTTGCTTTCATCTATATTACCTAATGTGAAATTTATGTAGTTTGATTTTGAAAAATTTACTCTTAAGTTTAAACTATTGAAAAATTGAACACAACAATTGACCTGTGTGTATGATACACTCTCTATTTTTTCAACTGAATCAGCTGTAAAACTGAGAGTTGTATCATCGGCATATTGTGTGAGTTGTTCAACATTTATTAATTCATCTAAATCGTTGACATATAGTATGAACAATACTGGCCCAAGAATAGAGCCTTGGGGCACACCATAAGCTATATTTTCTCTATTTGACAATTTATTTTCTATTAATACTTGTTGGGTTCTTCCTTCGAGGTAGGATTTAATCCAACTAAAGGCAGTTCCCCGAATACCATATTTATCAAGTTTATTCAGAAGTAAAGCATGATCAACACAATCAAATACTTTACTTAGGTCCAAAAATACACTTGTTACTTTATGGCGTTTTTCAAGGCCAATTACAATGAATTCAAGGAATTTATTCATAGCATCAAGTGTACTGAAATCCTCTCTGAATCCAAACTGAGCTTTTGAAAGAATATTGTTATGGTCTATAAATGAAGTAAGTAGATTAAAAAAAGTTTTTCTATGATTTTTCCAAAAAGAGGCAGGAGGGCAAATTGAAACTCTGTCGATTCTATCATTCTACATTTAGTAAAACACCAAAAAATATTAAAGTGTAATCTCTCAGAACACCAACACTTTGTTGGCTGCCACACTATAGGCTTGAATTAATAATAATTGAATTTTTATTCTATGTGTTTAGTTTATTCTCTTTTTAAAATCAAACTAAACACATACTTTAATGCAAACAAACCTACATACTCTCATCGCCAATGATTTTATGGGGAAATAGAAAATATACCAAAATTCCATTGGAAATTCGCTGAGTACGCAGGTCTGCTGCGACGGGGTATTTTATTTTGTATGTAAATAAATTATAAATATTTTTAAATTTGCCTTGTTATGTTAAATCCTTGTAAGAAGTATTTTGTTTATAATTTGAATACTACTTTATAATTAATTAAAATATTAAAATTTACGTTATTAAAAAAAATCGTACATTGAAATAATTTAATTGTTTTTTTTTAGGTTACAGACAATTTGGACTTCTGAAATGTAAACTATGACAGTTTGTTTTAAAATGATATCTAAAATCAAAACTATAAAAGTTTGTTTTGAAATTATATAAAACATTAAAAAGACAATGCCCTATTCTAAATAAAGTGATTATGGTAGTGTAATTTTTTGTTTAGCGACAGTATATGGATGTTATGGAAACTCTGACTGATCCAAAAATAAACATAACCGTGCAATCCGTCACTCAGAGTCGCGTGTTGAATTCCTCATACCCGCCGCACGGCTGTCGAGCCTCCCCCGGTGCGGGACAGACAGTGCCAGTGAAGCGAGATAATTTTTACAACCCCGAAAACCGGGTCTACGCCGGCCGCTCTGTTGTGCTGGCGTGTGGCCAATGTCATTCATTGGAAATCTTTCGGGGTCGGTTGGGGGAGAGGGAGACCAGGGACGCAACGGCCGCTCCTGAATTTCCATTTTTTGTGCCTTCCGATATCTTGGCTCGGGCGTCGGTAACTCAGGCAATCTTCCTGCACATTTACCGACATTTCGGCGAGCCCATTTCGTTTTGCCGAACGGCCCCCTTAAAGGGCTTTGCATTCTGAGCAATTTCCCACAAACCTGACCTCAAAAGATGAGAGTGTCGGCGGGAGTTATGGAATTTTTGTCCTTTCAATTATTGTCCTTATTTACAATAACAAAGAAAACTCAACTTAGTAAGTTTTTTAAATGCTTTCAAGTGTCAATGTTATTTACTAGACATTGAACTGAATATGTTTAGTTAACAGATAGTCATCAATGTTGATGTTGTTTGCAAGTTTCACTTTGAGTAAGGTTATAGTGTTTTGATGCGGTTCCGAGATTACTCAATATTCTTTCTTAAAATGAAATAAAGGTTAATATAGTTTAAAGTATAAGTATATAAAGTATAAGTATATAAGTATAAGTTTAAAGTAACAAAGTTTAAATATCAAACCAAGTAGCAGTGATTAACATTCAAAATTAACAAAGAATTATGATTGATTTTAAATACCTACCAATTTATATACTCTTTTTTAACATTGTTGTTATTGGTATCAATTCTCAGTTCATGCAATTGATGTTAACAGCTGAAACGACAAGTTTAACCTATAAGGAAGAAAACGAGTTGTACAATATGTCATTGATAACGGTATAGTTGAAGGCCTTCAACTAACGCTTGCATATGTATACGTAAACGAACGTTTGATTGTGAATACGAAAACTGTTTCCCTGTGTAATGGTAGGCCTGAGTTAGATGATATTTAAATGTAAGTAACCATTAGTAAGCAACTTATTATTCCTGAGCGAAGGTGTTAGGCTTAAATATGTTATTTAAATATTATTATTACACGAGTATTTATCTTATTAAACTACATTTTCTAAAACTAATTTGATAGCCTACCGTAGTTTTGTTTTCAACATTATACTCTATGCACAAAAGTCGGACTAATATAAAAAAAACATGTTTTAGATTGATTAAATTTGATCAATAGAATTTTTGGAATTAAGTAAAGCCTCAAAATTTGATAATTAAGTATATAATAACAAATGAAAATAAGCCTTTATACTAATGATTTTTTAGTCGCCGAAAGTTTATTAGGAATAAATGTTACATTTGAAATCTTCCTGATGCATTCAGTGTAATGACATTGGTTTCTTTGGGTTTTTCTAATTCATACAATGAATTGAAGACCCATACGTTATACCCACTGTTCGTTTATGGGACAGTTAATTAACTTAGTTGTCAAGTGATGAGATACTTGGAGATAGAGACTAGCTGCTAGCTCAGCTTTATTGCTAAGCTTATAACTGATTAGCTCGACTTCGTCTTGAACTTGAAACACGATCTTGAGGCCGGTAAAATGCCATTTTTGGCCCTTGTAACGAAATATACTACTATTTGTGTTAGGAAAACTTTCAAAACTAAATTTACGTTTGTAAACCAAACTAAAAGAATATCGCCTCATAATTTACCTATATTCAATGAAATCGCGCAGTATTAAGCTAAAATAAACCAAGCAAGAACATAAGCAAGAGCTTTCGTCTTCCTTGTAACGTCAGGAAAGTCGTAGATTACATCTTTTAGGTCATAGGTGAAGGAGCTTTGGCTTGAACCCACACACTTCCACTTCATGCACCATGGGACGTCTTCAGGGCCGCGCCCAGGGCTTAGATAAAGATAACCCGCTTTCATTAACATAAGGACTCTTGCGTTTCAAAATTCAACCATGGGGGGATTGAAAGTAAATAATGTATTTTTAAATAGATCATAAGTTAACTTGCATTATACATTTTATTATTAGTGTACTTTTGTTTATGGTGTTGTTTACAAATTAATGAAATTAAACTAAATAAAACGTGTACACCAGAAGCTTTTTTAATATCTCGTTACATAATACGTTATTTCGCGTAATATGTTTATGAAATAACAGAACCAGAAAGGTAGGTGTAGACCTACTACAATGTTAGGTGTCAATCAGTATTATAGGTTTAACTTTAATCAAATGTCTTGAGAAATAAATAAAAATAATTTATACTCTTATCTGTTTAGACTTCACTCACCTTAAATGACTCTTCGGGACTCGTCAAATTGTTAGAAAACACAAAACACACAGATGACGATAACACATAAACTTCGGGACGATCATCAGTGTTTGTGTATTTTGTGTAAGTTAGGTGTTTTTGTGTTTTTTTTTTCGACGACGACGAAACTCGATAACTTGAATCGTCATCTAAGGCGAGTGAAGTGAAGCCTAAAACGATGATATAAATTGAAACAACCTCAACTATAGACTTAATAATGTCATTCAGAGCGGAAGTAAAAAAAAAAGAAACTACAGTAATAACAGTTGCTAGTGAACTCATAAAAAAGTTTGAGTACGTTTTGTATGCATTGAAAAACAACATTTAGTAAGTTATGTATTAAATGGGCACAGTTTGACACAAATTATTGATAGAGTTTTCGATGTAGATGTATCAATAAGATATTTCACATTAGAATCTACTTTTGATAGCGAACACAGTGATTCAGTAGTATCGTTAGCCTACATTACCATTACCAACAGCTTCGTCGTTGATCCTGAAGAGGGAATTGATTGTGCCAACAAATATTATTGTTTCTCAATTTTACAAACCAACACAAAACACATAATTAATTTACAATTTTCATGGTAGAATAGCTGTCATAAAAAATAAAACAGAAAATAACATTGGGCAATTTTGTGTTAAGTACATATGTCCTACATCGCAATAATAAGCCTTTTAACAATGCGTGATCTAAAATTACTATAATTTAGTGAAAACTATATAGCAATAAGGAATTTCCCACTATTTTTTAGTGTACTAAAAAACTGGATTAATTTAAATCTGTTGACACGATTGTGCAATACGATTTTGATTTTGAGTAAAATTAACTCGAAAACGAGCCATGGCAACGGCATAGAACATTGAGGAAGTCAATATACCATTGTTGAACAGCTGATCGCCGCAAGGCCTTGCCACCGGAACACAAAGGGTCGCTTCCTGCAACTAATAAAACACCACTTACCGTGTATATAGCGTTGGCCACTGTAGGTTTTTAGGACAGGTTTTTGTCAAGACTAGACAATCTATTTTGAAATACTTATCTTCGTCTTGCTGAGTAAGGTAAAACTCACAGATCTTTAGGTCCTACAGCTTCAATTCCTATTTTTATTTGATAATGTTATTACAATTGAAGAAAAAAATTGTCTGTGACATCGACAATATAAAAGTAGGGTACACAATAAGTAGACCCCCAAGACACTCGGAAAACTCGTAAAGAGTTGATGAAATAGTTAAGAATAAGTCAGGATATTAATGATTATGGTTATATATATTTTTTTTCTTTTAGACACAGTAAATTTATTAAGTTAGTTTTATTCATTAAAATATTTGTCTGAAGTTGGTGGCTGGCTATTAATGCCATAGCCTACGATATATATTAAAATTTTTTCGTCCAAAATTTAACAAAAATTTGTTCATCACGTAATGATAATAAATACAATTATTATTATTTAGTTCCAACTTAATTTTTATTTTTGGGTCAGATAATTGTTATTGAGTAGAATATTTATTCAATGATTTTACATACAATTAATATCCTCAAAAATCTAAAAAAAAACTTGTCAGTGAAATCAATTTGTATTTAAAATTAAACTTATTGTCAATATTAATATTACGGTACTTACTTCTCTTAATCACTTTTAAGACACCAGCGGTACCAGGGTGTATTTTAAAGTGAATATATGTGGATGATATTGAAGGTTGAGTGTGGAATGGGTGTGATGCCTTGTATAGCTTTGTTACACTGTCTAAGATCACCTCTGGTTCATTAAACATGGTTATTAATAATTATAGCCAAACAACCAATGACATCTGGGTCTAGTTTTGAACCAATGAAAACAACGAGGTTATTTTATATAAAGTGATAAACACATGTTAATTTTTTGCTCCCTGTTGATTTGCGCCATTTTACCCACGATTCCCGCTGTTTCCTTGGTAACCATACCCATGTTTCCTCTTGGTTACCAGTATATGGGTTCTGATTGCTCGCTAAAAGCTGCTAAAATAATGGAGAGTTTTTGCAAATGCGGTACACGAATACGGTAAACGCTAAACACTATTTATATAAATAATGGCGGATTTAGGTACTTTTGCTGCTTGAAGGTACAAGAGCTCGATGAAAAGTTATCAATAGTAACCATTGAACACCATTCACACAGTCGAACTATCCTGTAATATGCGTAAATTTGCCAACTTAAAAATAGCGTTTAGCATTTACCGTAAGATTTACCGTAAGTTGCAAAAACTCTCTAATATATTATAAAAAATTCACATGTTATATACTTAAAACTTCTGATTTGCAGCAATCACATTATATGGATGTGATTTGTTTACGTTTACGTTTGACTAGGTTAATGAAAATTCTGAACATTAGTTACCGGTACCATATAAACGTCGGCCAGATATGTGTAAAATGGCAGATACCAGATAGGAAAGTAAATAAAGAAGTGGTTACAAAGAAAACAGTGGTAATTGTGGGTAAAATGGCGCCAATCAACAGGGGGCAAATGTCCCCCTGGGACATTTATATCTAATTATCTAAAGGCTCTATATCTAATTTAAGCTCGTTGATTAAAAAGAGATTCTAGATTTTCTTAGCATCAAACTGGCAACCTTCATGAAATAAAATGAGCAGCCAGGATGGTTTAGTGCAGGCATTTATTTAACTAACAACCACATAGATATTTTTGTATTACCACAACAAAACACTAACTAAAGTAAAATTAAGTAGAAAGTTTTATCCCACTACAATAGGGTAAAACCACCAAACGTTTCTTCCGCCATGAAATAAAAATTTGCAACAATACAAAAAGCTAAATAAACTATCATTTCCTAAATTTGAAATACCTTTCCGCAGAGTAATTCAATTGTTCCCGGTTGTAACAAATTCATCGTGGGATCCTGTCTCTATTGTTGCATGGTGATGAAGGTCAGTGTCTTTATGTCACTGGTTGAAAAAGTAATAACCATTTACGGAGCAATTATACACTATTCACACCTGGCAGACACGTGATGCGATGCTCATAACACCAACGTGTTTGATTCCATGTGATTAGAGAGGTAAATATTATGCAATTTTAATCAATCTAATTAACTTCATGATTATCTCCCTTTTAATATGATGTGGAAAATAAATGGGTAACAAACTATAAAATAATATTAAAAAAATTCATAAAATTATTTAGTACACTATCTTGAAGGTTTTATATTTTTTTAAATTTACTGTGCTTTTCATTAACTACTATGAAACCCAATTGTTGCGATATGCTGCATAAAAATATAGTTTATCAAGATTTAATTTTTATTTACATTATTTCAATGGAATTAATTGGTTGGATTTTGGTTAAACCATGGCCAGAGGATAATCTGGTTAGGTAACAAACTGCATTAAAAATTTGTAAATAGTAAAAAGTATCCAAACTAAATTCATCGATTCTGAGCAACACGTCCATTAGTATTAATAAAATATAATGATTGTAAACAATCTCATAAAAAATAATGTTCTGTTTTTGGTGAGAGTTGGAGGGATGGAGGGGGCAGCGATGAGTTTTATCATGGAATCTTAATGTGTTTCATATGCCATGTTTGTATTAATATAATTTGCTTATAATGTAAACTATTATGTTACTAAATTTAGCAAATGGCCTGAAGGCTTGTCTTTTTAATGAATGTTAAACACTTCTTAAGTGCTCATTTAAAAGTTAATGTGACTCATCTGATTGGTTGATCTTGTAATGTAGCATAGTTAAATACCATCAGCTGATTTGTGATAGCAAAATCACTTTGAAACACTATTGGTCAAGACTATAGGGATCATTGAACTTGTAAGTATATTTGAAAGTTTGGCAGTTCTATTTAAAAAAATCATTTGATTATCATGGCAAAAATGAGCCTTTCTTCAACTTTTTATTATACTTCTTTGTTTATTTTACTTTTATAATTTCATCATATAATTTTTTATGGGTGTGCCTAGACTTACAATCCCAAAAAGTAGTTCAAAAGTACGATGATTATAGAGTTTTTAATTTGTTTTGTTTGTTTTATTTTTTTATTTTAATACTAAGATTAAGAGGTATACTTTTGTCAACATCCCAAAACTATGGTACAATAACTCAACATATGAAGTGTTGCATAATGATGCAATAGAGAAATTGTTGATTAGATACTAATGTAGTAATTCTTAATTTTTTTCAAATTTATTCTACATCAATACATATTTAATAGGTGAAATGGTTTTTTGTACAAAGAACTCCTCCTACAGCTTTCAATGCATTTTAATGAATTTGGTTTCATTGGATAGAGCTTGGCTTGAAGTTGTTTCTTAAGTAAATTGGTAAATGATACACCGATCGATACACTGATTAACAAACTGCATTAAACAAGCCTAAACCATAAAAAGAATCCAAAGTAAATTGCTTGATTTCGAGCAACAAGTCCACTAGTACAGGATTAAAAACTGCTTTAGGATAGTGAGAAACAACCATATTAAATAATAAACAAAAGTTTCGTAAGCTTTAGTTTTTACTGTAAAGTATGGTTATTCAAATTTGAAAACATAATTCTTAAATTAATAAAAACATAAACACTTCTGTGTGTTTTTTTGGAACTATAAGAGTTGTGAAGCAAGTGCAAGACGGCAACACAGGCAGTCGAAGTGAGTTGAGTGAACGAGACACCTTTACATAACTATTAAACATTAGTATTTTTACATTTAATTTTCTGCAGGAAGCATAGGTAGATTTATTTTTTTATGATTCAAGGAAATGACTGCATTGTAAAATCTTCCGGTATTTAACTTTCAAGTGGTTTGTGACAGTGACATTAAATTCCCACTCAGTTGCGAAGGAAACAGGTTTTGATAATTAGTCCTAGGATTATTTAGTTTGCACAAGTTAAACAGACAAAATAATTAAAATGTGAGTGAGAGTAGATCGTGTGTCATATATAACACCACGGGAGGCAGAGGCTCAGTTATTTAGTATCATTTTCAATTGTAATAATTTTTATTACAAATCTATATGGAATAGCTAATCATAATTTGAGAGTATGCTCATTAAAAGGAAACCATAAATATACAGAGGTGAGAAACGACTATAATATATACATCATACTCAAAGTCAAACCACAAATGAATTAAGAATTATTTTGATAATAACTTCAATTATGTTAATGTAGTATAAAGGGCCGATTTTGTAAATTATCTGGGCCTGGGCCCAGAGCCCTAAGAAGTTTTAGTTTTGTTGGGGGTGCAAACAAAATGCAAGATTTTAAATTGCTTGTCAATGGAAAATTCCCCATTCGCGGTTCTAAGACATAATACATCACTGACACTATTTATTTATTTAATTTAAAAAAATACAGGAAATTTCCTATTACAATAAATGCAGTTTGTTGTAATTAACCCTTCTTGTAAAATCTACTTGAAATCAAAATTTTAGAAAAATAAGTCAACAACTGTCATATTCAGGGCGCTATTTACGCGATCATGGACACTTTTTACTGTCAGTATTGGTCGCTTTTAACCACCGGTGCATGGTTAACGCTGTTTAGTTTCGATCAGGGGCGCTAATTTACTGTCGAACTTGTACGCTTTTAACCGCTGGTGGGTAACGCTGGATGTGTATCTCTGATCAGGGGCGCTAATTTACCATCGATTAGAACGTAATTATTCGCCGCCAGTAGGAGGCACTTTTTACAGCCGATTGGGGGCGAAATTCAACCCTGATCCCGTGTATTTGGGCCTAATGGGGGCGCTGTTTAATGACGGTTGGGGGCGATTTTTAAGGCTGATCCCGGACACTATTTATGCCTATCGGGTGCGCTTTTTCTGCCAATCCAGGGGCTATTAACCATCTTTTGAGGGGGCCCTTTACCCCCTTTAAGGGGCGCTATTTACCGTCGGTCAGGGAGCTTTTTACCGCCAATCGGGAACACTCTTTACGGAAAATCAGGGGCGCTAGTCTCTGCCGCGATGGCGCCACTCGTGCATTGGCGCCCTAGGCGGTCGCCTAGTTCGCCTATATGGTAGAGCCGGCCCTGCCTAAATTGCGTATTCTTATTGCGTTGTACATGCATAATTACCCATTAAATTTTTTGACACTGACAACCAAACACCCTGCATATGTCTAAAAGAACAATTTATAGCTAAAATCAAACATAAATTTGGACTTCTTAGATATGTCAGGGGTAGGGTCCTGCAAGTTGCTACTAGAGCATTGGCAATTTTGTCATTGTTAGTATGTATAGTTTTGTTCAATCGCTTGAGATACATGTCTCACTGCATTTTGCTTGTGAATTAGTAGTTTATTGACGTATTTTTTTTACCAGGACCTATATGTTTATATTTATGTTCGGTTTGATCAGTAATAAAATTGTTCAAATCGTAGTATCACACAGTTTTTTGTGATGAGTTGTCTTCTGTTTATGATTCGTGATGCGCGCTCCATTTGATGTGTGACCCGTTTGTGATGTTGCAGGACAACAAGATGGTGCTGCATGGTGTGGACAACCGCGCCATGGTGTGGGACACGGCCGACGTTCTCTCCGGCACCAAGCCTCCGCTGGACCAGAAGCCTCCGATGGACCGTAAGCCTCCGCACATCCCGGAGCTACTAGACCACTTCCCACAAGTCGAGGGCATCGGACACATGGTGCGGCCTAAACATCCCACCTCGTAAGTCGGAGAATAAATTTGAAACGGATCATAATTTTTCACCTCAAATCTTATCTCAGTCAATTGGTAATCAAAGGTCACTAAAGAATTTTCTTTTTGATAACAAAATCTTTAAACATTAATTCTTCTTTCCATTTAAAATTAGTGCTAATATGCACTTAGTCTGGTAGATATGTGAAAAGAATGTGCTTTTGATGATAGAGATAAAAAATTTTGAACATTTATACTACATGTACAAAGGCTAAATTAGATACGAGGCCATCAAAGATTTTCCATATATGGGGTTTAGTTAGGTTTTAAATAGGGGTTTTCCGTTTTATTCAATCAGTGTTTTACATAACAAATCTTGCAAGAGCTCTAAAAATAAACAATTTAGTATTTTCTACTGTTAAATTATCTTGAATGGTTGCAGAGAAAATGAAAAATGGAAATCTGATATGATCCGATACATCAATATTTGATACATCGATAATTATTTTATTCAATAGATAATTTGTATAGTGCGTAGGAAAAATCAATCAATGTGAAAGATATAATTATAATAACATTTATTCCTCTGACAATATTTAACATTGTATGGGAATGTACATAGTTTGGAGAATTTACGCAAGTCCTTTACTTTGTTTCACAATTTAAACATTTCATTGCCAAATTTTATTTCACTAAGTCTTTTTAATTATTTTTCCATAGTATTCTTTAATTATTCTTTCTTCTATCTCTTTCTTCTTTCTTCCTTCTTCATTCTTCTAACTTCTTCGTTGACTTTTCGATGTCTCCTTCCACGCCTTCGAGGTCTAGTTTGTTACAATTTTGTTTCCAGTTTGGGCGGCTTAAGTGGATACCGAGAACAGAAAAACACAGGACGAAAGAGTGTGTAACATTGTTGTTTAATCATTAAAGATTGTTATGAATATAATTTTTATTTGTGGATAAGTTAATTATTATGTTGTTGGATTATAAATTATCGATGGATATTGATTTTTACAATCGTATCTTTAAGTTTAATTTTATATTTGCCTACCGATTGGTGGGAAATAATCATACCAATCATATATCAAATACAATATACGGCATAAAATCAAATATCAATATATCAGAACGGATCAAATTTTCTTTTTGAACTTTCTCTGCAACCACTTAAGACAATGTAACGGCTGAAAAAAAACTGTTTATTTTTATGACTCCTTGCAAGATATGAACCTCACAATTACGTATTTAAAAAAAGTTATGGGTAAAAACGGGAAAACCCCATTTGAATCCCCATAAAACCCCTACACGGAAAATCTAAGATAGCCTCCTATCTAAATTTAAGCTTTGCAAATGTAGTATTTGTGTTCCAAATGTTATATCTCCATCATCAAAATCACAATTCTTCCAATAATTGCCACATATCTGCCAGACTAAATTTAAGATTTAAATTTAGGACAAGAACATTTCATCTCACTAGCAAAACACTTTGAAGATATAGGAATGATATACCTCCCTGTATAATGCAGATCTTGCTACAGTATTAGGAGTCTGCAGTACCCTCCATCTTGGATTTTTATTAACTTAAGACTAATGTTGATTTTGAAAAGTCTGCTACGCCTTTGATGAAATATAAAGATTTATCTTTATGTCATCTTAAGAAATTTTAATATCTAGGGGACTTTGAAATCAAAAGTTTTATTCGATTGATTGTTTGATTAAGACACCAAAGTATTCTCAACATTTTTGTATGAAATGGAAGCTTTATTTCAGTAGTTTAATCTTATAAATTGCTCTATAATAGTGATTTTTGTTTCTTAGTCCTTTTTATTTTAAAATCTCCTTTAAAATTACATAAAGATTAATCTTATTGTCCAATATTAAAGGCGTAGTGGATGTTTAAAATTTAACATAAATGGGAAAAAAACCATGGTGGCAGGTACTACAGACTCTTAAGCGTGCACTCTACCTTAACTTTGTAATCTACTCCAACCATTTTATATGGTTTATCATGGCCGTGCAGCCAAATAGGTCTCCCATGTGAGCCCCTAACAGGACCACAACTAACAGATAGTCTAAACTTGGGAGTAATTTTCTTACTGGAGCATAGAGCAGGTAGACTTAGAAAATATAGTCTTAGGATCAGTGTGAAATGTCGATAGCACTATAAAAACACCTCAAGACGTGAATTTTATAACTTTCAGTATTTATACACTGCAAGTAAAAATATTTCAGCATTCATACATCTCAGAACAGGATTAGAGATTTTTTACTTTCTTGATTTACTTATTTTCTGACGATTGTTTTCTCGTAGGTATGTTGAGACGTTGGCGCACTTGTTGAAAGGGAGTATTGCGTCTGGGATGTACGCGATGGGAGACGCCTTCAAAAATGGAGGATTGTTACTAGCTCCGTTCCTTACGGTGTTCTTGGGAGTGATCTGTGTCTTCAATCAACATGTTCTGGTGAGACTTCTACACACAGAGCACACAACTTTAATATATAACTAAGTCAAAGAATCATACACTCAAAATGTAGTTTTACTAGCACCTGAAGTTTCTTTTAATTAATAGTTTTGAAAGATTAGTCTAGCAATAGTGATCAAGAAATTGATAAAACTGTAGAATATTTTTATTTTTGTTAAATAATAAGTTTTATCTTTTTCTTTGTGAGCTTTATTGTTCTTAGCATATGAAAATATTTTTTATCATTCTGCACCAAATCTACCTGTTTTTGCTCTTGCAATAGTACACAAAATGTAGTTTTTTGTTGTAGGACCTGAAAAATCAGCTGTGATCTTTTTTAAGTCCTAGGACTAAAAAGTCAGCTGTGTGCTAAGCATATTATATTTGATTAATTAATTTTGAAAAGCAGAATACTGAAATTAAAGTGTTATCAAAAGTATTGTTTGTAAATAACAGAAATGTAAACACTATATTACTTACTTAATAAATATAACCTCAAATAAAACTTTATAGTTAAATTGATAGGTGGGTATAACTTATAGGGGGGTGGAGTTGTTCGCGTCCGCAGCATTCCATTAAAGCTGCACGTACTCCCCGGGTGGTGCTAAACGAACAACAACTTTTGGCAGCTGAACTATCACGCACATGATCTCTCAGCTATGCCAGCTGCCAGACAAAATGCAAATGGCCCTCCCCAGGGCCAATTTAAAAATTTAGTCTGTGTTAGCTCTATAAAGAGAGATCTAATTTTTATTTTAGTGTTTATCTTTTTACATATAGGTACTGACTCAGATGCTCTGCGCACCCCCGAATTTATTTTCTTATTCTTAAAACTGGTGGCTGGCTAAATTAGCCATACGATATGTATAGTTAAATTTTCAACAATTAAGTCTAATTCTGCCTTAAGAAAATAAATCATCACTTGGAGCAAAAGTGTCTTTTAGGTGCTTAGTCATTTTTAAAAAGGGAGGCGCGATTGCGTACCAAAAAGAGCTACTTTTTCTCTTAGTGATAAAAACTATTTTCTTCAAGTGATTTTTTTTTATTCCATGCCTTTTAGGGTAGGATTCATGACCTAACTCGATAGAAATGTTGTTTTCTCACAGTAAAAATTACAAAATGAATAATTATGAACTTAAGTTACATAGTTAGTTACTTTTTACGTTACAAATTACTTTTTTGTACAGTTTTTATATGATAGTTTATGTTGACGTATAGCTTTTTTCCTGATAGTTTTTTTTTGTTTCAAATTCTCATATTTTAGTTGTAACAAAATGTTTTATACGTTTGAAGGTAAACTGTGCCAACGCCATTAGGGAACGGAATAAGCTCAACTACTACCCAGGATTTGACGACACAGTAGAGCTGTGTTTAGAGGCTGGCCCGCCTTTATTTCGGCGCTATGCCAAAACTGGGAGGTAAGTCCAGATAAATTTTATATTGTATATTAAATAAACATGAAAACAGACAAGTGTAAACTTAAACGCCTAATTAGAGTCTTTAACTCTCCAAACTGAAATTAGAGGAAAAGTGAATCAGAATCAGAATCAGAATCAGAATCAATTCCTTTATTGTTACAAAAAAACGTTTTGTATAGCTAGCATAGCTAGAAAACAGGTAACATTGTCAATAAAACTTAAAATAAGGCTTGGTGAAGTATGTTACAATACTTAGTCAACTTAACTAATGTTTCACAGGGCTTAAAGTAAGTCACAATGAGTAAAAAAAAAAAAAAAAATAATAATAAATAATTTAAATGCTTAATTAAATTGAACTGTCGTTTAAATATTCCTGAACTGAATAATACACCTTAGACAACAAAAAAGACTTTATTTTGTTTTTGAAACTAATAATATCTTGTATTGATTTGTACTCAATAGGTAATTTATTGTAAAGTTTCATACCCATATAGTGAGGTGTCCTTTCAAAAACATTAAGTTGATGTCTGGGGTATTGAAAATCACTTTTAAACCTTGTCTCATAAGTGTGATTATGCTGATGTTTGACTAAACTTGACAGATTATTTTTGATAAAAAGTAAAACTCGAAAAATATATAAACAAGGTAGAGTTAAAATTTCTAATTCTCTAAAGATAGGTTTGCAAGATGTTCTTGAAGTTGAAAAGGTCATTATTCTTAAATACTTTTTTTGGATTTTAAAAATCGACACAGCATCTTAGGTTACGCCCCAAAATTCTATACCGTAAGAGGCAATGGAATAAAACAATGCATAATAAACCATTAACTTAATCTTAAAATCAACAACATCACGAATCACAAGCATTTGATATACTGATGTGTTAAGTCGTTTCCCTATCCAATTTATATGCGATCGCCAAGTTAAGTTTTTGTCTATTTCAATTCCTAAAAATTTAGCGTGATCAGCAAAAGATACTTTATCACTGTCTACCAAAATCTCTGGGTGACCATTATCTTTATTTTGAAGTGTTGAAAATTTTATCAAAAGAGTTTTCGAACCATTTAATTTCAAACCATTTGCCCCGAACCATTCAGATAACTGATGAAAAGCTTGGTCTAAAAGATATTTAAGTTCTTCTGTATGTTTAGCTTTAATAATTGCTGTTGTGTCATCTGCATATAGAATTAGATCTGTAGAAATATTACTTGGAACGTCATTTACATAGATCAAGAATAATAGAGGACCTAAAACAGAGCCTTGAGGAATGCCACATTTAATTTTTTCCCAGTTTGAAATAAATTTTTGATTGTTCTTCACAATTACAGTTCTTTGATATATGTTTTCCAAATACGACTGTACCCATGTAAGGGCTGAATTAGAGAAATTATACAATCTGAGCTTTTCTAAAAGAATGTCATGAACAACACAATCAAAAGCCTTGGATAGATCACAAAACACAGCCGCTGTGCTCCGCCCTCCATCCAAGGCAGTCGACACAAGGTTCAGGAACTCCGAAACAACCAAAACTGTGCTTTTCCCTGGTCTGAAGCCAAATTGTTCATTAGTAAATTATTAATATCAAGTAAATTATTATGTTCAAAATAACTCAATATTTGATTAAACACAATTTTCTCAAATATTTTTGAAAGAGAAGGTAAAACCGATACAGGGCGATAATTATCGGGGTTGTCAGTCGCACCCTTTTTAAAAATAGGCTTAACTTCAGAATACTTAAGTTTGTCAGGAAAAATTCCATCATCAAAACTGTTATTGACAATAAGAGAAAGAGGTTGAGAAATAGAAAGCTTAACATCTTTTATTATTTGTATCGGAATCTCATCCCACCCAACTGATTTTTTATTTTTCAATGACTTAATGATGTTTTCAACCTGGACCTCAGAAACATGATTAAAAAAGAATCTAGATTGGAGATTATTACTCTTATTTTTTTTAATAAGCTCAGTTGCTCTAGATTTGTCAGGGAAAGTCCGAACTTCATTTGAAATATTTATGTACTTAGAGTTAAAGAAATTTGCTATTTCTTGTCCATTACAACTTATTGTGTCACCTAAATACATGTTAGGAAAATCTTTATTCAGCTTCTTAACACCGAGTTCTTTTTTTACTATATCCCATACTGCCTTACTTCTATTTTCAGACCGTTCAATCAATCTACCATTGCACATCTTCCTTGGTCTATTGCATACTGACTTGAAAATCTTTTTGTATTGTTTATAATAATTAATGAAATTCACATCATTTGTTGTCTTAGCTATTTTACTCAATTCTCTTTTTTTACAACTAGATACTCTAATACCTTCTGTAACCCATTGTTTATTTTTCTGAAAAGACTTATTTTTATAAAACTTGGATGGAAAGAACATTTTAAAAATATTTTTTAAATTTCCAAGAAATACATTAAAACGACAAGAAGAATGTTTACTAATACTATTGTACAAAAAATCCCATTTAAAATTTGACGTATAATCTACAAAGCATTTCCTGTTTTTACTTGGGTAAATTCTTTTCTTATACTTAGGGGTGATAGAGAACTTGTTATTAGAATTCTTATAATTTTTTAAGAGAGGTATGAAAAGAGCTCTGTGATCAGAGAGACCTAGCTCTAAATTCATCTTGATATTGTTCTTTCCTACAATAATCTGATTAGTCACAATGTTATCAATACATTTTTGACTTCTGATAGTAATTCTGGTTGGTGTATCAAAATTTGTGACATATCCATACATTTTAATTAAATTTAAAAACGAATCCCTTTGATTAGGTAACTTACAGCTATCTGTTACATCAATGTTAAAATCCGCTGCTATATAAATACTTTTTGTTTTTGATTCTTTCTTTAATAGCAAAAAAATACTTTCTAATTTATTCAAAAATACTTTTAAATTACTTCTTAAAGGGATTCTATACAAAGATATAACGATAGTTTTAGTTTCAGGCATTTCAATACAACAGAGCTCAAAAACATTTTCTTCGTTAAATCTATACAAGTCAATTCTTTCAAAGTAATTATAATCGTCTTTCACTAATATGCAAGATCCTCCTCGTTCCTCATTTTTTCTACAAAAAAAAAGCACCTAAATTATAGCCCAATACCGTTGAGAAAATAGAAATTTGATTTTCCAGCAACCAATGCTCATTTAAGCAGATAACACTAACATTAGAATTTTGTAGAAAAATTTTGAAATCAGGAATTTTATTAATTAAATTTCCTTGAACATTTAAGTGCATGAGCCAATTAAATTCCTTTGCATTAAAGACTTTTTTGTGATTCTTATTGTTCATTTTCTATTGTACCACTTTTGATTAATAGTTTAAAACAGAGCTCTAAATGCCATATAATACTTATGCAGAGTTATAAGACTTGCACATCATTAAAAGCTGCCGAGTAACTTTAAATGGTTACAGTATAAACAAACATAGCCATAACTTTCTGATGTCCCATTATAGAAGATTTATAAACTTGTAAATCCTTGGTAATATGGCTGTTAAATTCCAGTAACCTCTTTACAGGTAGTGACACAATGCATAAACAGGACTGGGGAAAACTGCTGTTATGAAATAGACAAGGGCTGTTTCATTAACGGGTAAAATGATGTAAAAAATAGTACCCAAAACGTCAAATGGTTTCATTGGTTTCATCTGTAGCATTATCAACTGATTAAAAATTCTGATTTTGCTTTTCAGGTCTGCTGTTAACCTGTTTATTATCACTGCCCAGCTGGGGTTTTGCTGTGTCTACATGGTGTTCGTTACAAGCACCACTCACCAGGTTGGCAGACCTGTCTCTAATTTGATTTTATCTCTTAAGCCTGGTTTACACGGGTCGAGTAGAGCGGGCGAGTTACTTGGCCCAGTTACTAGACCCAGCTGTTGTTTTGTAAAACTCGCCCTTTACTTGACTCGCCAATCTGTCTACACCAAGCGAGTTGGAGAGCGAGTGTCAACTCGCACACTGACTCGCCCGCTGTACTCGACCCGTGTAAACCAGGCTTTAAGATTACAAACCTGAAAGAAGGATGTACTTTAAAGAAAGTATTAACGAAGGATGAGCGTAAAATGATTGTGATGCTTTGCATAGCTTTGTTACTGGGTAAAACCAAGATATAACCAGTAGATGTTTTGACAGAATCATTAATTTCTAGCCCAGTGAGCAATAAATTTTTCTGTTTAACAATATTAACTGCAAGCCGGGGTAATTGAAACGAAATAACTGCCTAAGTACTCAGGAATGTGCTTGGAATTTTGATCGATCAAGTTTACCTCTAGCATAAAAAATGTAGATTTGAATAATGTACCTTACATTCGGAGGTAAGTTCGGAAGATACCAATCTAGATAATGTTTTCAAGGCTCATAAAACTCATTTTAAAGTTGGATTACAGGTGTGAAAGTTTTTCCTTTACAATGGATTTTCTTTTAAAAGTTTTTTGTGAAAACTTAAAAGCAGGGTGTATGATAAATGGGTATTTAAAAATAAATTTTATTTGTTTTTTAATTTGTTTCAAGATATAAAAAATAAACAAAACATTCAAGGTAATAAAAATTTTTTAAAAAGGGGTCGTCAGTAGTTCCACAGACATACTAATGTACTTTTTTTAACTAATGTTTTAACATGTTCACTATACTGAATATTCCGGCTCCTGGTTTTGTTTTGTCCCGGCATCATGTATTGTTGTGTTAACATTGTTATGGACATCTTAGCTCCTTGGAATCATTCAATAAGTAGGCTATTCTAACTCCCCTTAGGCTAACTGTTTAAAGTTGTAAAAAAAACTGCGAGGTGAACTAACACCATGAGAAATGTGTATTGAGAGGTTTTCAGCAGTGAAGGTGTGTTATACTTAAAAATTGTTTCAAAACTATCTAGTGTTTTGAATATTAAACTATTTTATTACAAATCAATAACTGTGACATTAACAGCTGACACAATAATATTTCATTTTGATTGACAGATCTTAGAAAACTTTGGATACGATCTTGACATCCACCTCAACATGGTTGTGACTCTGGTGTTCATCATGGCCTTCATCATCATCCGCAACCTCAAGTACCTCGCGCCTGTGTCACTGTTTGCGACGGCCACCATGGTGGTCGGAGTCGCCCTCACGCTTTACATCAGCTGTGACGACCTTCCGCCCCTCTCCGCCCGCCACGCCATCCCCACCCTCGCCCAGATACCGCTGTTCTTCGGCACCGTCATATACGCCTATGAGGGAATCAGTCTGGTAAGATTACTGGCAGTTTTTATTTTTCTTGGCAAATGACAACAACCGCTTTAGTAAGGTAACTTAGGAAGACAGTTTGTGTAATTCCTGCATATTTTATATTGGACCTAATCAATAAGTACTGTCGGTTGTGTTTAGTAAGGAAATAAAAAGGAAACCCAAAAAGTGTTGCAAAAAAGAAAACCCAAACACAAACAGCTGTTTAATGAATATTAAAGCAATAATTGATACCCAGCAGTGCTCTGAAGTGGTCAGCATCATGAACCCTACAAAATATGTTGTTACTAAAAAAGGACGACTTATTGAGCATGTTTTTGTATAGTTCAGGAGTTGTAAGCTTTCTATCAGTTAAATTTTGAGTAGTTATTTTTTGTTTCCTTTTTTGCACCTCCCTGTATAGATCAAAAAGAACAATTCTAACTTACAAACCAAAAATGTTTTTCCAGGTACTCCCTCTGCAGACGGAAATGAAGGACCCAGACCAGTTCAACAGACCGCTGGGAGTGCTCAACGTGGGCAACGTCATTGTCACTCTGCTGATGCTCATCGTCGGCTTCATCGGGTACCTCAAGTACGGGGAGGAGGTGGAGGGCAGCCTCACTCTCAACTTGCCCTATGACAATGTGTAAGTGTAAAGTGTAATGACAACTTGTAAGATGGCCAAGGTGGACAGGATGCAAATATTTAATCATTCATATATCTATAGCTGGATAGCTAAGTGGTTATAGAGCTAACCGTTGAATCTGGAAGTTGCAAGTTCCTTGAGAAGAGTTAGTACCTTTTTGATGGTACAAAACTGGACCCAGCTGCAAAAAGTGATACAGTACACTCTCGTTCATCGGACTCGGCGACATCGGAACTCCGCTTCATCGGAACTGAAAACCTGGACATTATTAATTTTTTTTTTCTTACGAAATAAATAATTTTTCCGTTTAGGCGCCTTTAATTTCTATTCGTTCTATCCGCACAACAGTGAAGTATCACATTTTGCATCAAAAGTCATCAGGCGTTTCCCATAATCTGTACCCATTGATGTGATTTACGATGCCGTGGAGTATTCACACAAAAATAGAAAGAGGAAGGAAGCAGGAAGTGAACAATACATCCGCTTCGACCGCTTCCCAAACAGTCTGTCCCGACTGCACCTGTGTTAGCCTATATGGAAATCAGTTGACTGCTGGAATATGAATATGGAATATGAGAATAAAGATTTTGGATCTTTATTTCCTGCGTTGTTTGTATTCCTAAAGGTTTATTGTTACCATGTTCAAAGTTTGAGAGCCTTATTTTCATAAAATCTCTTGTGTTATCTTAAAAATTTTAAATTTTTAGGATTTCACGTCGATGAAAATTTAAATTATTCAAAACATATTCATGAAGTGTCAAGGAAGGTATGCCAAGGTATTTTTATTATCAGAAGACTTTCAACATTTCTTAATTTAAAAATGA
Source organism: Neoaliturus tenellus (assembly GCA_030545055.2). Classification (NCBI taxonomy): domain Eukaryota; kingdom Metazoa; phylum Arthropoda; class Insecta; order Hemiptera; family Cicadellidae; genus Neoaliturus; species Neoaliturus tenellus. Next base: position 318,329,645 of record CM061531.1, read on the forward strand.
AATTATACTTATACTATGCATTTATATTCCCACATCTAAAATATGCAATACCTGTTTGGGGAAATAAAAATAAAAGAACGAAACAATTATTCACATTACAAAAACGAAGCATTCGGCAAATATTTAGACTGAAGAAACGAAGATCATGCAAACCTATTTTTGAAGAATGGAAAATTTTAACATTACCATGCATCTATATATACGAATCTTTAAATTATTTTAAATATTTCATGAAAAAAATTGAAGAGACAGACAAAATTAAAGAAAACCATTATAATTTAAGAACCACTGAAAATGTTCCCATTCAACCACACAGAACAAGTTTTTATCAAAGTCAATATATGTTTTCTGCAACCAAACTATTTAATAAATTACCAGATAATATAAAAAATGAAAAATGCCCATTCAAGTTCAAAAAGAAATTAAAGAAATTACTTCAAGAAAAATGTTATTATAGTGTCGAAAATTGTCTTCAAGACAAATTCTAAAAATACTTTACTGTAACGGTGCAATTCGCGTGGGTGTTAAAATTGCACGCTACAGCCTCGGAATCGCTCAATCGGGTTAAATGTCCAGGGTTCTGAATTAATTTTGCAAATTAATTTAATTTATTGGAGGGCTCAGACGCAAATGAACATATAGTTCTCAAAGCAAATCCTTAGATCATCATAGCCCTTGAATTTGGGAAAAGTAAATTTAGATTCCCCGGTGAAATTCTGATTAAAATAATAAAACTAAAATAAGCCACGCAGCAAAATGAAATAAACAAATTCTTCAACTAAAACGCTAGTAAGCCTATCAGGATTTCACCGTCAAGTTATCGCCAATTAATAAAATCGGGTTTCTATTTAATTAATTTAAATTTCAAATCTAATATTCAATTTAATTAGTAAAAGTCCAAAGGGTTTTCCGGGAGCTGTTTCGCCCCGGGCCTAACGCTGATAAAAGACAAGTTTTTTTATTTACTTAATTTAAAATACAAATTATTTTATCCCCAGGGTTAGTTCACCCTGGGCCTACAAGTGATTGGTGTGAATAGATTCGGAATAAAATAAAATATTAGACTCGCTCCGGTCCACCACGCGGTCTACCGGCTAACAAAGTATTCTTAAAGAGTGCGTAACACAATTCCTTATACAAGTTATTTAATTAACTTAAATAAAAGCCAATTTATAATAACGAGTCTGAAATTACAATGAAAACTATAGTGTACTACGCTGCAATATACGACTACTGTTACCGTACCTGAGCAATAACGCCTTGTCGGACGCCCGACGTTTATTTTATTAATTTGGCTAGGGTTCAACCCCGAGCAGCGGAAGAGATGTGGCGGGCTGTTCACCAGGCCAGCGACTAGTGGACCTTGTCGGCTACTCGCCTGACGGAGGACTGACCGGCGCACAGGCGTCTATTTCGGCATTTTTCACTTGGTGGGAGAGCAAATTCTGACGAGGAGTGGGGGTAACGCCGACAGTGTTACCAACACCGCAAATAACACGCACGGTCATCACGGACAATGCTGAAGACCGTATTTACGAATAAGAGAGACGGAGACAAAAGAAATTATACCGAAAGTTGTTATTATTGATAATGACTATTTAAAAGACTTAATTAGATAAATAGTACACCAATATAACTACGATATATTAATATGATAAACGTGTAAAAATGTAAGCTTGTTAGATGTCTGATTTGTACAAATTAGTCTACTTCCTTGAAATATTTTAGGGCAGCAAATTATTGTAACTTATTATGTAATTTACCTACATGAACAAATGTAATAGTAAGCTGTAATTATTGGTATTGCGTCTTTAATATGATGTTAAATATTAAAAATATAAGCCTTTTCAAAAATGTATATTACAGTAATTAAATTTAATTAAAACAGTCAGTTGATTTTTTTACACGTTTTAATATGAAAATTTAAAACTTAGTAGCCTATTTACCAGGTGGCTTATCCGTTATGTACTTCGGCGATAACCCATTTAGCCAAAACGTGTAGAAAAATCCACAGACTGTTTGAATTAAATTAATTAATAATTTAATTTTTTTTCTTTATAATATACATTTTTTGGAATTAAATAGGCTTATATTTTAAATATTTAACATCATATTAAAAACGTAATACCAATTACAGCTTACTATTACATTGGTTTACGTAGGTAAATTACATAATAAGTTACAATAATTTGCTGTACCGTAGTTGTATTGGTGTATTATTTATCAAATTAAGTCTTTTAAATAGTCATCTCTATATATAAATGCGAAATTCCGATCAACGCACAGGCCAAACCATAGCACCTAGAAGCATGAGATTTTGCATACATATTCCTCTCATAGTGTAGACAGACAATAAGAAGCGATTTTACAAAATTCCCAATGCTTAACGCCCCACAGAAGGTCAAAGTTAGCATGGAGTTCGAATAGGAAGAATAATTTGTTTTGGGTTGTTGTTTACATTATCGCAGATGAGAACTATTTGAAATGACAGTGGTTGTCTGCAATTTATTTAATCATAAACAGCTGTTCTCATTTTAAGCATTAAGGGAAGAGTACCAGGTTAACCGAGCCTTGCTCGTTGGTTTTGATTCAATTTTAATATTTTCACCAACAACCAACTATACCTCTTCACAGTTAACAGCTGTTTCAAAAGTTCTGCTTAACATTAATGTTCCTTCATTTTTGTTTACATTTAGTTGTTATTTCGTTACCAAAATAGCAACCCATAAGACCAATGTTAAAAATTACAATTTTAAAACTTAAATTTAGATCAAATTTGATTTTTCCTGGGATTGAGACTGTTTCTAAACTTATTTTTGGGCCGAAACACTCTTTAATGCAAAGTTTAAGCAAAATCTAACAGCTAGATTTCGAGATCGTGGAACACACATCCCTTCAGAGATTCCTCGTATTATAGTACAGGATTAGTAATAAACAACTAAAGGCGCGTTTACACTGCAGTTGTCGACCAAAAGTTGTCAACCATTTTTGATATCTCAGTTTAATCGCAACAGCAACTCATTAGATTGATGACCAACTTTAGGTTGACGACCAAAATTTTGTTGACAACCAGTGTAGTATAGAATAATTCAATAAACAAATTTTGGTTGTCAATCTGGTGTAAACGTGCATTTATTTGGTCAACAACTTTGATTTATTTGGTTGTCAACTCAGGTTGTCGACCACAGTTGTCGACTAAAATTGTTGATGACTTTTGGTTGACAACTCCAGTGTAAACGTGCCTTTTGACTAGAGGCGAGTGAGCGTAGAGAACGAGCTAAACGTGATGGCGAGTGAGCGTAGCGAACGAGCTCGCCTAAAGTGTAAAAATTCCTCAGGTTGGCATGGCAATTTGAGCGGGCTCTATACCGTTGCGAAGCACGGGTAAGTCAGCTAGTTATTAATAATAACAACCTTCGTATCATTTCTTTTGTCTCCGTCTCTCTTATTCGTAAATACGGTCTTCAGCATTGTCCGTGATGACCGTGCGTGGTATTTGCGGTGTTGGTAACACTGTCAGCGTTACCCCACTCCTCATCAGAATTTGCTCTCCCACCAAGTGAAAAATGCCGAAATAGACGCCTGTGACCGGCGCTATCCATGGAGTCGGGACCGCGGGCCTCCTCCCCACCACCGCCGCGCATGCGCAGCACGATCTCCAAGTAAATCTCGGAACAGCTGATTCCAACCGGGCGGTCAACGTCAGCTGATCCTCGGAGGCGCGCGAATTCAAACCGCCCGAACGCTCGCTTCAATTTAGACCCTTACATTACTTACGATTCAAAATTTTTTTAGCATTTATCTGTAAAAAGCCTATGCAAATCATACAATTGTCAATGTTAAATAAATAAATAAATAAAATAAAAACAAGAGTGAATACAATCACGATAGGTCACCGGAAATGATGACTCACGACGGACTCCGCTTCATCGGAACTTTTTGACATCCGAACCGGCCGTCCGCCACATTAGTTCCGATGAACGAGAGTGTACTGTATTACAAAAATTTTGGAACATCTTTGTAAAAATCATAAAAATAAACATTTCTTTGATTTTTATCATTAAATGTGTTGCTTCCAGTGCACCAATAAGTATACCAATTTGCACTCCAACATCCAGCCCAGTACTCATTTCTCAAAACGTGCACAGGTTGTCGCAGTGTGTGAAGATAGCCATCGCCATCGGCATCCTGCTGACATACCCCATCATGTTCTACGTTCCCGTGGCTCTCATCTGGCCGGCCGTTGTGGAGCGGTGGGGCCCCTTCCAGAGCCCGGTCAAGTGTGAGATCATCCTCAGGATACTGCTGTGTCTGCTCACATGTGAGTGTTGAATATCAGCTTTACTGCCCCATTTGTGCACTTTGATAATGTGCCAGATGAGGTAAATTAGATAAAGAGTTCTGAGGTTAAATAAATAAATAATTTACAATCAGTATTGTAAATTCAGCTAAATAATTACAACATCGATTGCAACGCCTCTATGTGCCAAACACAAACTTTCTAAATTGTGGTATTGAACAAAATACAGTGGACGAGAAGTCTATTAATGTTAGTGTGTATAGTCAATGCTTATACTAGACCCTTGCACTATACAGTCTTAAAGATAAAATCAGTTTATAAACAAATGTTTGCTGTACAACTAATAACTAACTGGTCATCCTCTTCACCATAGATATAACCCACACTAAAACATGTCAATGAAAGAGGGGTGTTTTGACAAGCTCTTATACAGCAGTTTATAAGGATTCTGTTAAGGATTAGAGTAAGTTTTTATTCTTAAATATCAAGATGGATGGGTAGGGTTAATTTACAGCTTCATATTAGTACGGTTAAACTCCATAAACTCTACGACACCTCCGTGTGTGCTTAGATAACGTTTTTAGGCATTCCAGCGGTGTAACCACGTTCAAAAGAACCCCAAAATTCAAACCAATCGAGGCTGTCTATGACCAGCCAGTTTCAGGAAATAGTATTTCCCAATTAAGAAGTACACTATCGGTAAATATACATGATTGTTTTTTTCCGTCTGTCTCTGCGTAATTCGCAACTTATCAAACTTTTTCCGCTTACTTTCCGGCTGAATTCCATCATTAAGATTATCATTATTTTTATAATTTAATCATTTAAGTGTTTGTCTAAGAAGTTAATTATACTCCATTTTTAGCCCCTGAACTGCGTGTTTTGGGGTGTTTTGTAGTGGGATAATTAAAACATTGAACTGTTTGGACGAATGTATGTACCTGTATTAAGTCCTAAGAAGTTAATACTAATATTTCTAGAGACAGTTATAGCACTCCCCCCAAAAAATAGAAAAGTCTGTACCTGCCCCAAGCTCTCTCCAATGCCGAGAACCAAGTTTCGGTCTTGGCTTACATACCCTCTCGATGGCACTGCCTGTACATTATATTCAACGTGTTTCACAGTTGTGCTGGCCGAGGTAATCCCGGACCTGAGCCTGTTCATCTCGCTGGTCGGCGCAGTCAGCAGCACGGCGCTGGCGCTGGTGTTCCCACCGCTCTGTGACCTCAGCGTGCGCCATCACGACGGAGACTTCGGCCTCCTCAACTGGCGCAAACTGGTCGACTATCTCACGCTCATCATCGCACTCTTCGGATTCTGTACAGGAACATACTTCAGCTTGCTGAAAATTGTACAGTCGTTTGGGTTACATCATTAAGATAATTTAGTTGTAGTTGGTATTAAATGGAGCATGAGCTCAGAGTGTGGGACATTACAGTAGACCTGTAACGTCCCAGCAACGTATTCAATATGGCAACTTCATGTTCATGTTGAATTGGCAACATGTTAACCGGAGTTTCTAGTTATAAAAAAATCACTTTAACCCGTCTTTTTTTGTGGAACACCTAGATAATTTTAATCTGTTGTGTACTCATAGAAATTGAAAGATTGCAATTAAAAACAAAATGGTTTATTTGGGCAATACTACAACCTTGGTTTATTATTTAGTGTTTCACTAAATACTCTTAATAATACAATGATTCGGCTATTAAATTATTCGTAGCTTACATCAATTATTTATTAGTATGCAAATCGAGAATAATTGTAAATAACTAGTGTAACAATATGTTGTCTTGTAAATTGTGTGTATAGTTTATATAGTACTATCTGTGATATAGGATTGTCGAATTTTAACTTTAGGTTTATAAGGCATTGTATTATATTCTAGATAGGATTTAAAGGTAAGGTTTTGAAACGATGTTTCTTCATTTGATTCATGGTTACTTTAAAATATTGCAGAACAAATCTTCCAGATTTATAAAGATTGATCAATTAAGATCTGGGGTTACTAAAACCTTTTTTATTATTATTTTGAGGTTGTTTATTCATGCATTTTTAATGGGTTAAAAAATATAGCATCGAAAAAGCAATATTTGTCAAGTAAAATCAACTTGCAGAATAATTAAGTTTTATCAGTCTTTGGAAATAAGTTCTTATTGAGTGTGTATAAAAATTGTCTCTCAATAATGTTATTTAGATTTAAACAAAATATTTGCTTTTTATAAGTCAGCATAACTTTTTATTTAAGGTAAGTGAATTTGGGAAACATTGGCTGATAAACTTACATAAAGAACTGAGTAAAAGAGTGTTTAAAGTAACCATGGTCAAAGAGTGTATTTTTCATCTGTGATCTTTTGTAAGTATTATACAGTATGTAATTTTGTGGGAAAATGAAATGTAAATGTATTTGATATGGCAACTTAGTTATGCATAATGCTATTTTGGGGTTAATGTTAATATTGCACAGTATTTTTGTACAGTATTTTAAGTTGAACTGTACATTTGTATTATTTTAAAAATAGGACAATAAAGTACCTTTACAGAAATTTTGTAGTTTTATTTTATCACCCATAGAATGTTTTAAAATATATAAAGTGTATTTTTTTCAAGGTTAGGATTAGAGCGAGGCCTTTGTAACTTGGCTCATCACTAGAAAGATACACATGATATTTTCTGTCAACTTTGGCCCACTGGACAGTGGTGCAACTTGAACACTGTGGCTTACTATGAAGCCATGACTCAGTTGCAAGTCCATTCGCGTGCAGAACTAATTACCTTACCGTACTTTTGTCCGTCTTTTTAGTACTACTGTTTTAAGGGTTTTAGCTGGTATTTTGCTTTAGGGGATTATTTAGCTGTACTAGGTGCATAAAATGTCGGACCCTAACAATCCACAGTATGACTTTTATAAATGCATCTTTAAAATGTACTCTTTGGGGATTTGAATTTTAAAGATATTTTTGACAAAAATCAACAAAAAACAACAAATAACATTTACTTCCAAAAAATATACAATGATTTATGACTAAAGTAATTATAGAGAAAGTCCCCACTTGGGCAGAACCTGTTCTTGGAGACCGATTCCTAAAATAAACTGTCTCTGAATAAGAAAATAAGAATAAACAAACACATAACATTACAGCGAAATGAGACTATAAAATAAAAATAAAAATTATAAAAACAATAACAACAAGAACATGGGTTAAAGTTGTCTAATAATTTGGTGATGAACCAAAAAGGACAACGCAATGCGGAAAGAAGTACTACTAAAACAGTTTAATAGTCTTTATTACAAGTTTCCATTTTTCTCAATTCTTCAATTGTGGACTAACTATAATACTAGGGATCGCCCACTGGTTGAAATTCGACCAAAATCCATTTGACCTAAGGCCAATCTATACTTATTTAATACGCTAAGGGTTTTTTTGTCTTGAGAGTCCTCCTACAATTTTCAACCGATTTTCAAGTTTTTGGTGTCGTTGGATAGGGCTTGGTCTGTAGTTGTTTCCGCCAAAAACTGATGAGAATATGACAGAAAATAAAGGCGTTATCCACCATTGAAATCTCAAAATTCCCTATTGAAATAACATTGGGATTGAATAAAGCATTTTAATTTAAACATCTGTTAATAATCAGCTGTAAATACGTGTCGTTTTGGTGATTGCAGATATTTACGACCTTTTGTTGTGAAGAAGGAGGCTATTTTGTGAAGTGAGAAAATAAAGGCAATTTAGTGTTTATTGTTTACTTCCCTATAGTTTTCCGCTTTTTGGACAGTTTTTTTCTTCTTGTATCAAACAAACTTGTATATATATAAGCGTTCAATTACATATTCATTTTTTAATAAGGCGGTATGGGGGGAAGTAGTCCGGGGGATAGGGAAGCTGAACCCGATGATGATTGGAAAAAACCGAAGAAACCAAGGAAGATTCACAAACACAATCAGGTACTCGACCATCTAGACCCAACTACACATGCGCCTAGCAATATAATTTTTGTTCATGACACATCTAACACTAGTCCAGAAGACAATACATTTATGGATACTGATAAAACCAATGAAGTAGAGATAGAAACATCCCATGATCACAATTATTCTAAGGTAGATAATGACTTGATTAAAGACGATAATTCTAGAAATGATTCATCACAATGTCGACCTCAAAACTTTTATGATGCGAATGATTCAGCACCGTACATTGTTTTTATTGAAAATCTCCCAGGTTCTCACGTTGCGTCAATGCACCCGATTGCTATAGGTAAAAAACTTTTTGACAGTGACATTGATGGAGTTGAAGAAGTAAAGCGTAACAGCAAAAATCGAGTAGTTTGTTCTTTCAAAACTGTCGGTTCAGCCAATAAGTTTCTCAACTCAAGTTTTGCTGTAGACCATAATGTCCGTGTGTATATTCCTTCATTTCAATTAGAACGGATTGGCTTGATTAGATACATTGACCCGTCTCTTTCTGAACTCGACATCTTTGAAAATTTACAAGCATCCAATGATATGACGGTTCTCTCAGTGAAAAGATTAACAAAACTTGTTACCCAAGAGGACGGCAAAAAAATTGTTGAAGCTCTGCCTCTAGTTTCAGTTAAATTCAAAGGTAAAAAACTTCCAGAATTCGTGTATTTGTATTTTACAAGGTGTCCAGTGGAACCTTACGTCACCAACCCTGTTATTTGTTTCAAATGTTTGCGTTATGGTCACACATCCAAAAACTGTAAAAGCTCTGCCAGATGCCCAAATGGGTGTTCCTCTCATCATGACTGTGCTTCTTGTCCCCAATATACTAACCCAGTTTGTGTTCATTGCAAAGGTCCTCATTCTGCACTTGACAAATCTTGCCCACAGTGGGACATCCAAAAGCAAATTAAAGAAACTATGGCGTATCGGAATATTCCGTACGTGGAGGCAAGAAACCTACTTTTCCCAAAACAAACAAGAAACTCCTTGTCTTTTTCAAAAGTCTTGGATCTTAATAGTGATGCATCCTTCCCTGCTTTGACCACGAAAACTTCAAATGAGCTTCGTGAAACCATTAGTATTCCTGCACAACCCCGTCTTGCAAGGAATAATAGTGAGGCGCCCAGAAAGGTTCATAAAAATGTAACTTTTTCACGCTCTGTTAATCGATCAAGCCAATCAATAAAACCTAAATACACAAATGACTATTACAATAAATTCCACAATCAAACAGTAATGCCTACTAAACCTGTATACAGCGTGGACACTAATGTATCGACTCCCGGTACCTCTAAACAAGACGAAGATGTATCTAAATACATTATGAATTCACTCTCTTTATTCAAGGATAATAAAATCAACATTTCTCACCTATTGACTAACCTTCAACCTGTCATGAACATTGATTTGTCTCCATTATTAAATAATGGTAAGGAAAGCATGTCTGATGAATCACTTTAACGCTGCTCTCAAGATATTCTTCAGTTCTTATAATAATCATGCTCCTATTATGAATGGAAGGCAGGTTTCGTACTTTATTTTATTTGCAATCTCCCTAATGAGTATTAGCATACTTCAATGGAATTGCAACTCAGCCACTGCACAAAAACCTGAAATTGAACAATTACTAGTTCAGCATGATTTTAAAATTGCGTGTATCAGTGAAACCTGGTATAAACCTCATTTTCAAATACTTTTTCCTGGCTTTAGGTTACTTCGTCATGATAAAGGCGTTGGCGGTGGTGCTGCCTTGCTTATTCACAACTCACTTGACTATGTTGAAATAACCCACACCAATTTGGGTCCTGCATTTGAGTTGGTACAATGGGTTGCAGCTAAAATAAAATTGCATGACATGGAAGCTACTGTTGTTTCGATTTATGTGTCGCCTAAAGCAAAACTTTCTTTCTTTGATTGGAATGCACTGTTTTCTTTGTTTTCACCCCCTTTACTTTTATGTGGAGATCTCAATTGTCATAATACAGCATGGGGAAATGAATTCAATGATGGTAAAGGTGTAACTCTACATCAGTCCATTCAGTACAATAATCTGATAATTTTGAATGATGGTGCAAGTACATTTATTCCGCGGTATCCCTTTTCCCCAACTGCTATTGATCTATCATTATGTTCCTCCAACCTAAGTAACTTAATATCTTGGCAAATAATAGAGGACTCAAGAAGTTCAAACCATCTACCGATAAAGTTGCAGCTACTTTTCTATCCCGGCAAATTATTTTCAACCGCCAACTCAACCGACACTGCTAGCTCTAATATCACACCCGGCAAGACAACTACATCGTTTTCAACAAGGAAGTGGAACACCAAGCGAGCTAACTGGCCCTTGTACCGGAAGTTGTTAGATGAACAGATAGAAGACTTCCCCTCATTTTATAATGATCCCATTTTCTTGTATGACACGTTACTGAGTATCATAAACTCTGCAGCTAACAATTCAATACCAAAACTCCGTAATAGCCGTAAACCATATACACCATCCCCCTCTACACCGTGGTGGGACGACGACTGTAAAGCGGCAGTAGAAGAACGCAAGAGAGCTTTTATTGAATTTAGAACCAATATGACCAAAGAGAACTACCTAAATATGAAAAAGATTCAAGCAAAAACTAAACGTCTCTTGAAGAATAAAAAACGTGAGTGTTGGACTTCATTTTGTGAATCCTTAACTGAAAATAAATCGGTCAATTTTGTATGGGACGCTATAAAACGTTTCCGTCATAGGCTGTCAATTATGAACAATAAATGTAAATCTAAATCTTCGACGGATGACTGGCTTGAAAACTTTTTTCAAAGGATAACTCCTCCCTCTGTCCCAATACTATCAACTTCTGTATTTGAAGGAGAGTTTGAAAACAGTAACTTGAATAAAGAATTTTCATTTTCGGAACTAATTATTGCCTTAAATTCTCTTAAGGAATGTAAGACCCCTGGCATGGACAATATTTCCAATGAATTGTTAATAAACTCATCAATTAAAACTAAAGAAATCATATTAAAAGTCTTTAATCAATTGTTTATGGCCGGTCTATTGCCAGATTCATGGAAGGATACTCTCATATTCCCTCTTTTGAAACCAAATAAGAATCCAAATGAAGACGAATCGTACAGACCCATAGCTTTATCATCGTGCATTTGTAAGTTGATGGAAAGGATGTTGAAGTTACGGCTGGAGTGGTGGCTCGAATCGCATTTAAAACTAAGTCCCACCCAGTTTGGATTCCGGAAGGGCCGCAGCACACTTGACTGCATAAGTATCCTCTCAACGGATATACAAATTGCTTTTGCCGAAAAACATACGCTAACTGCTGCTTTTTTTGATATTTCTGGAGCTTACGATAATGTCATCGTAGACATATTAATAAGTAAGCTTCAACAACTGAAGTTGCCGTATAAACTAACAAGGTTTGTCAGTTTGTTGCTTGATAAGAGGAATACTTTTCTACTCTACAAAGGAGTCCTTCATGGACCAAGAATTGCATATAAGGGACTTCCCCAAGGCTCGGTTTTAAGCCCCCTTCTCTACACGGTCTACACATCTGACTTGCACACGGTTTTTGATCCGCGTATTCAAGTGTTAGAATTTGCCGATGATCTAGTCATTTACACTAATAATGAATCGGTTTCTTCTTGCAACCTGGATTTAAACAAAGCTTTCAAATCACTATATCACTGGACGAGTGGAATGGGACTTACTGTCTCACCTAATAAATCCGACATTGTAATTTTCTCTAAACAACGCTACAAACCCCAAGATCTGGAATTTAAATGGGATCAACACATTATTCCGATAAAGTCACATCACAAATTTCTAGGCGTAGTGTTTGATTCAAAACTTTCCTGGGAGCCTCACATCGAGAGACTACACTCAACCTGTGTAAAAAGACTGAATGTTATGAGATCATTAACTGGGGCTTGGTGGGGCACGCATCCAAATGTACTACTTCTACTATATAAAAACTGGATCAGACCCATTATTGACTATGGCAGCTTTATATATGGCGATTCTAATTCTAAAAAATTAACCAAGGTTGACAAGATTCAAAACGAAGCTCTGCGTATAATATTAGGAGCGATGAGATCTTCACCTATAGCAGCAATGGAAGCAGAAACAAGAATCATGCCTCTTAACATAAGGAGAAGATGGTTGTGTTCAACGTTCCTACTGAACAGGCTAATTTTTGCCGCTCATAACTTGGTACTTAGATTAATTTATTTTAATAACCTGATTGATTTCTCTCCTAATTTTACACATGAAAGTTATCCAATTATTCTTTCAGTTTTTGTAGAAAATAAGCTGTGTTACTCAAACTTATTCAAGACAATAATTCCTCCTATATTTGATCAATCCTTTGAAGCTATCCATTGTTTACCTCCTCTTATCGATATTTTTGACGATTTTGTTACCAAGCAAATTTCTTGTCAACAAATTCAACAAATCTTTCTCAACACAATGAATTCAGTGTGGTCCGACTTTTCTTTAATATATACTGATGGTTCAAAACGGTCCGCCAATGATACAGTGGGTTCTGCTTTCTTAGATCATAAACATAAAATTGTTGGTTTGTTCAAACTACCACATTGCACTTCAATTTTCCAAGCCGAAGCATTTGCTATTCTTCAATCTCTAAATTACATTAAACACAACAATATAAGAAAAGCACTTATTTTATCAGATTCCAAAAGCACTCTACAATCACTGGTTTCGTTAAACATTTCTAGTAAAACATCACCTATAATCCTGGACATTAGAAAAATTTGGTTGAAGCTGAAAACGGGTAATTTTGACATTAGATTTGCATGGATTCCATCCCATAGTGGAATAATTGGGAACGAAATTGTGGATTACATGGCTAAGAAAGCTATTGCTAATGGCATAATTTTAAGTTATAACAAATTGCCCTCACCTAGTGATTTAAAAACCCAAGTCAAGATGAAAATACATGAAGATTGGCAAAACTACTGGGATTCGCAAGCTATCATAAAAGGTTCAAGACTTCATTTCATTTCACCATCTATCAGAGGAAAACCTTGGTTCCAGTCATTTAAATCGGACAGAAGAAAAGAAATCATTATTATCAATAGGTTACGAATTGGTCACGGAAATTTTCCCTCTCATCTGTTCAAAATTAATCTAAAATCAGACCCTTCATGTGACTGTTCTGCTCCAGAAGGAAGTTTGGATCACATAATTTTTGAATGTCCACTCTTAACCAAATCAAGAACGAATCTATTGGCAACTCTTCAAAATCTCGGTTTTCGAAATCCTCAAGATATTAGAATTATAAATTTATTAAAAGACGACAATCCTTTAGTTTGGTTTTCATTATCAAAATTTTTAGTTGAAGAAAATTATTTAGTGTGATGTAAACGTGTAAACTTCAAGCCATTTGGACCTCAAATTTATTGTTGAACTTTGTTACTTGTGTTGTTAGTGTTATAGTTTTCTGTACAAAAATTTTGTATTTTTGAAGTGGGCTTTTATGGTGCACTGCCAAAGCCGTAATAAAAAAAAAAAAAAAAAAAAAAAAAAGATATTTACAATATTGGATTGGTCGGACGACAATGATTTAGAGATAAAAGTAACATTTGTATTGTATTAAAATAAATTGCTCGATTTCGAGCAACACGTTTACTAGTTAGGTTAAAATGTTATATAACTGAAACATCTGTTCTTCCTCATTTGATAAAATTAGTTATTATTATTACAACAGCTGTAATGATTCATTCAATTATCCTTCTCCTATAAGATTACATTGAAACTTTGGAAGCCTGTAGGGCGTAGCCCTGGGGTAAGATGTGAATTATAATGGTATTCTGCTCATCTACAGTACTAACTTATACCTTTCTAACAGTATGCACGGATTTCTCCTATGATGAGCACAAGCTGAGGAAAAAGGAGGAAAAGAAACATGCTTGCCTATTAATATACTGTATAGATTATTATAATTATAAATTAATAAATTTTAGGAGTTTTAATATTTTTACAGGATATGTTAACTAGCAACCAAGTTTCTTGTGCACACATGTATAACAGAATAACTAGAGTTCTTTCATTTAAAGTAAGTCTTATCAACAAACTTATTACTTTATAAACCCTAGATAAAATAGAAAATACATCAATATAAAAATAAAATTTATGTCTTTTCAAATTGTCCAATCAAACCCATGTCGTACTTCCTGGAAAAACTAATTGAGGTACCGTTCTTGAAAAAGAATCTTTTCTTGAGTAGTTAAAAAATCAAATAAGCAAAAGAGTAAGGGACCGTCCATAAATTACGTCATCGCACTTTGGCCATTTTTGGACCCTCCCCCCCTAAAATCATCCTACCATCATAATTTGTCTAACCCCCCCCCCTCTCAGAAAAATGACTATTTTTAACAAACCTCCGTTTTAAGTAAAAATAATGCTTTTTGTACTTATTTTGGTGTGACGATGAAAGCTACCTGATAAACTAAAAACATTGACCAATCAAATTTGAATTTACCTTAAGAAATAAAGCCAAAATGACTTTCTTAATGGAAAAAATAAACTATAAGACAATGCCTAAAATAGTCTAATATATTTTATTAGATAATTATTTTATAATAGTAGAATTGTGTACAAATTTATCATTGTTTTACTGTTAAAATTTGATATAAAACATCATTTTTTAAATGACGTCATATCAAATCCGACCTCCCCCCTTGCACATCATCCTACCGTCATTTTCAATCTCGACCCTCCCGCCCTATTTTCAGATGATGTAATTTATGGATGGCCCCTAAGTAGGTAGAACTTAATATGATCAGTTGCAGTGTAGAGGGTTTGTGCAGTGGCTCGTGATATCGTTTTTGCCGATAGATGTTGACAAACAACGCCCCACTGATACAGGCAGGTTATCTCGAGAGCTGTCTAGAGAGCAACAATGAGACTTGTAACCGAGAGGTGTCTCTCAAGATAAGATCAGCTTATAAGCTGATAGGTGATTGATCTATGTCATATCGATATTGTTTGTCGGCAGTCTTCGGCACAGGAAGTTCACAGGTAGGTGTGAACAGTTTTGGTTTGGCATTTGGAAGAAGTTTGAACATCATTTATCCTTGTCGCCCCCAAACTTATTATTTGAACATTTGAGGAGTTACTTGAGGACTGGTTAGTAATGTTAATGTTGTATTTGGTAAACATTTTGTGTTTACACATCTTTGTTAACCTCAAGCTTTTAAGCACAGAAAAACATCTGTTGAAGAGAGTGTTGAAAATTGAGCCAAAGTATTTTATTAAATATTTTTTATTGTTTTAGTTTAGTTGAATGTTGTTTCTGGATGAAAGTAATAGACTAGTGAAAAGGTTATAAGACCTGTTAGTCCGCCAAATTAAAAAAAAATTTTTATGATCTTGTACTGGATCTGAAGATGGCGAGACATCGCTAAAACACATAATCCAACCAGGATTCCACAGGATGTTTTGACGGCCTAACAGGTATTATAACCCTTTCACAAGTTTTTTATTGTTGTTGAACATGTTATATCATGCAATATGCTTAATAATGAATGAGAGGACTCATAATCCGAGTTTCGGCTTGTTAGTTGGAGGGCACAACCCCGACCCCCTTCCCAAAAATATTATATATTTTAAAAATTAAAATTTTTATTTACTTCATTTTGTACGCTATCTGTTAATATTCAACTCAAAATGCTAAATATGTAATTTATTTATTTTTTTTATTTTGACTTTAATCCAAAATGTGGGGAGTCATTACACCCTCATTTTGAGGATGGACTTTAAAGCATATGCATAGAGGATTCATATTCATCAGTAATCACAGATTAGTTTATTTCACTTTGTTATAGTGTTATTATAAAGGTAAAAAGGTTTCCCTGAGCTTTGGAGAGAATTAATCAAACTGTCAACAGATATATATGGGCGTATATACATATTGCTAGATGTTTGATATATTAACTGGTTGTTAAATAAGATGAAAATCAAAAGTTACTTTCAAAAAATGATTCAGAAAGAAGATTTAATTTTATGAAAACTGTAAACATGACACATGAGGGTCATAAAGTAAACTCCATTTCTTTAATGAAAGAAGGGTTGAGATAGAGAAGTGTTTTAAAAGCTGTTCTGGGGGGATTGGGAATCATCAGAAATCCGATCCTAAGATCTGGTGGTCAATCGGGTTATGATGTGCCATGTTATTAAAAATCAAAAAGGCCATCACAAGTTAACAAATTCACGGTACCATACCCCGGTACCGGCTTTGGTACCGTGGGTCCGTATTGACCCAGCTGCTAGAGTATATCGCAGCATGGCGTACGGCATTCGAGAGGCGCTTGGCTGATCCCAGCAACGGACTTATGCACTCTAAGATAGGGTCACCACTGACTCACCCGCAGCTATTGAATAGAGGGAAAGGTTTTGACCAGCGCTCCCTAAATTAAATAATAGGCATATCTTGTAAATTGTAATGTTAAATTACAATTCTAAGCACTAAATTAGGTGCATGGCTAACTTTTCAATGCTGTTATAGTAGGACGAGATGGCCCGTGCGCAAATTTCGCATTTATGATTCTGTATGAGTGAAACTCACCTACAGTACTTGAATGTTGATTTTGAATTGACATAGATCTATTTTTGTGTACTATCTGGCTTTTAAAATTCATTTGAAGGTAATCAGCTGTTAAATTTAACTAAAATTCACATTAAAGAACTTGCAATAAAAGTTGGTCAACATTTTAAAGCGCCCTCTAGAAATAAAGGCGAGGGGGGCAAAGCCCGAAACAATATGACCTTTTTAATTACGATTCGTCACTGCAGTATATTCTAAGCTTCAAAATGACACCTCAATCTTAAAAATCGGTTCAGTAGGTCGAGAGAAACAGGGACGTAACAGATGAAACCCTTATAGAAATGAGAAGATAAATTCACGGAAATAGTCCGATGAGATCGATACATTGTTGCCCAATTTTTTGTGAAACACATTTTATACTGGTATTACACATGATAAACATAACCACAAATGATAACACTGCAGGGTGAGAGTGGGTGAGTGGGGACACAGGGACACAGCTGGTAAATTTCCATCAGACTACTTTTGTACATCTTACTATAGTTTTGTGATGTAATGTAATGCTGCTTGTTAAAGTAAGACACAGAACAAAAATAATAAGAGAGAATGTACACACCAACACCACATCACATTACATGAGGGGTTGAGAATATGAATGAGTGACGGGGTGGGCGTATGCGCAGTTCACAACTGCGCGACTGCCGGGCTCAAGTGAGCGCTCAATCCATTTTTGCAGTGTGTAAGATCAGCTTGCCAGTAGTAGGCTTACATGCAGCCAAAAGCAATGCTATAATGATTCACTTCCACTTGCTTTGTAAAAAGAGGTTTAAATTTACAATGAATAATTAGTCACTACTCATTCCCCAACTATAATAATTTGTTTTAAATGTTTATTTGAACTAATCAACAAAATTATTATTAAACTATTTGTAACAAAAATATTTATTGATGCAGTTTTTACAATTTTTTGTCAAGTCTTTGAGCTTTCAAGTCTTTTTGTCAAGTCTTTGAGGGGATTTTCCCTCGGCCGCAGCGCCCCCTAGGCCGCGGCGCCCCCTTGGCCGCGGCGCCCGGGGCAACTGCCCCTGTCGCCCCGCCCTCGAGGCGGCCCTGATTGAATATCACCTTGAAATCACTAACTCACTTAATTTCTTTGAATGAAAAAATGAATCTTGTGAATAGCCTATGATCTTTAAAAATGATCTCCAGTTTGTGAAGAAGAAATGAGCGTCATTTCACTGTGGGACAAATTGTTTAAACAACAAACATAATAAAGTCCACTTGCGAATAGTCTGTGGTGAGAAATGTCAATAAAGCACATCTACGGAACTCGCAGACAAATTTATAATGAATACATCTACAGTACAGTATTCAAATCTAATTCTCACACTCCTCTATACTTACAAGGCCAACTACACACCAGGCCGGAGTGCTCAGAGAGATTTCGTCACAGTAGTGGTGTACCAGCTAATCGGTGTTGCCAAAAGCAGGTAATTTATCCCAATTTTCGGGAATTTAAGCGGAAGGTGGGTAAATATTTGTTTATTTTAGGGGATTTCCAGGTAATTATTTGGGGAATTGCATCCAAATTGCATCCTTCTAGATCAACTGGCGCACCAGTAGTGTGACGTTTTAAGAAAAGTGGTAGGGGGCATTCCGGCCTGGTGTGTAGTTGGCCTTGATACTTACCCAATGGTACCTTTAAATGATTGCTTGATAACTATTTTTGAAGATTATAGTTTTTATTGACTCCTAGTCAGCTGTTTTATTTTATTAGTTTAAGCCAAACCTATGTCTTGTTAAGGGCCGGTTTCTCCAAGCTCGTTTAACTTAAACTTGGTTTAACTCAATGTTAATCATATGGACAATTTTGGTTTAAACTTGATTTTAGGTTTAAACTTGCTTTGAGAAACCGGCTCTAAGAAGTATCAGTTCTAAAGTAACTGATTAAAAGCATCTACATGTTAAAAAGCATATAACAAAACTGATACACAAAATGGTGTGATATAAAATTACCAGCTGGTATGCGACAGTGAATTAAAACAAAAGAAACAAAAAAACTAAAACAAAAGTAATGGAATGTTACTTTTAAGCATTGTTTTTAAAACAGCTGTTAACTACGAAAAGGTAACAATGGTCTATTGTTGGTGTAAACTTCATTTTGTATTTAATGTTACTTAAACAAAAGTAAATTAAAACAAATGAGCAAGGCTCCAAACAGACGTTGAGGATGATACGTGTAATTTCTTTATAAAATAAAGATTTTTTTAAAATCTATGATTGTTGGTAATTAAAGTTAATCTTAAATTTAAAATTTTTTACAGTATGAAAAGAAAAAAATATTTGGGGAAATAACGTACAGTAAATTAATGAGATCATAAATGATTACCTATCTTTATTACCTTATAATCGTTTTATTACATCCCAATAAATATCACTATATCACTATTTGAAAGATAAAACAGAGGTTATATTGCAACGTTGTGCAACAAAATAATCCGAACTTCAGGTTCTTAAGCGTATTATATTTGAATGACAAAAAATTATAATGAAATCAATTAAAATTATTACGAGATTGATCAGGTTCAACCGCATTTGAAGTTACTTGTGTTAAATTTTATTTTGATAAATCAACTGGAACATAAGCTACTTCTTTTAATTCAAATTTTATATTTTAACATTTTCGTCTAAGGTGGTAAAACTCATTCAAAATAATTCAAGAAAACAACTATAAGTAGGTAACACTCTTGAAATTCTTGTAAGCATCTTAAAAAAACAAACTCTGATAAGAAGTACCTAATCTCAGTGATTACTTCTGATTTTTACATTTTATATCTACAAGTGGTCGACATGAATTGTTAAAGTTTGAGAACCTACCTTGTAACAGTTAAAAATTGTGTCAAATTAAGTCGAATATAAGTCTCTCTGAATACGTTTCACTGTATATGAGGTGTTCTAGTAACTTATTAAGTATTTATTTGAACCTATACTTAGAATTATTTACCTATACTGGGTGTCAAAGACCACATGTACACCCCTTTCAAAATTTACAGAATAATTAAAAAAAAGAAAAATTGTGCCACTTTAGGCAAACCAGTTATGCACTTTTGATTGACACTAATGTAAAGGACGTACGGTACCAAAAGTACAGTAACCTACCCACACCGAAAGTCACTTATTAATTTTAAATACAAATCCCCACTTTTATGGCTTTTTTAGATTTTAGGTGTAATTTTAAGGTAACTTTACAATTTCATGTACACACTTAATCCTAACGGTTTAAGAGATAATGGCTATTGAAGTTTAGTTATTTCTTAATAATATCAGGGGGGAAATTTTCACATCTATTATCTCTGAAACTTTTACATTAAACAACCTATCTTGAAATTTTCCTAGAACCTCAATAAAAAAAAATTTAAATACCAATTATCATGAAATTAATTTTAATTTTCTGTACATTTCCAATTTATTATCTCTGCCTTACTGTAAAATTTATGGGAAAATAAAATAATTTATGAAAAAACTAAGTTAATTTATGATGAAATACAGTATGTAAAGGCAGAGTCTCACACATTTTTATGCTAAGACATGTTTGTTTAACAAAACATTTTAAGAGATAATAAATGTAAAAATTTGCCCATGTTATTCTAATCGGAAAAAAACTTCAACCGCCATTATCTCACAGGGGTACACAGTAAATTGTAAAGTTATCATAAAATTAGGTGTAGAATCCAGAAATGCAATAAAAAATGGGGGTTTGTGTTTAAAATTAGTAACTTCTGGTCTGAATATATTAGTTCTGGTACTCCCTGTACATTGAAATCAGGGTCAAACAATAGAGAGTTACTGGTTTACCTATAATGGCACAATTTCTTTTTGTAAAAAATTAATTCTGCCAATTTTAAAAGGGCTGTTTGGATGGTCTGGGACACCCTGTAGACAATAGACAAAATTCTTTATTTACACAATCATTGAGAATGGTATTGGCATAAAAAATTACAACATAAGGAAATAAAAAAACCAATCAAAACACAAATATGGAAGCTAGCAGGAAATAATTGACTTTTGATTACAAGTTGAAATTGCAGTCCCTTAATTTATCCATTCTATGAATTATTTTTCAGTGTAGATGAAGGGGTGGTCTTTGAGCCATTTCAGTAGTTCTTTCTTGAAAGTTCTTCCAGTATCTTGTTTAAGGTGATCAGACAGATTGTTAAAGTAGGGAGAGTGCTCCTTTGTATGTTGGTTTCTTCCCTGAGAGACTGAGATGGTATATCAGAAATGAGAAATTTGAAACATTTCTTGTATTGTCCTGGTAGTAGTCTCCAAGCCGTGTTTTATTTTTTTGAGATTGCATGTAGAATTACCTCACTAATGTACAGTGCTGGTACTGTAAGTATTTTGTGCTCTTGGAATGCAGCTGATGTCAAGGATATTCTATCCTAGATTTGCAAGAATTCTTATTGCTTTAATTTGCTAATTTTGTATTTACTGCCCCTGAACTGGTGTGATCTAGCAATCTAGCGCCAAAATCTGGTTGTAGACACATAACTCTGAAAGAACTGGATACGATTAAGGTAACATAATACCACTTTACTAATTGCTTTCTTGTGGTGCAAGAGGATTCTCTCCATGTTAAAGTAGTTTGTTCCACCCCATGCCAAGATGCCACCCAGTACATAAAGCTAAACGTTTTTTTGTACCGTAATAAAAGCTGTTCATTCATCTATGCAACGCATTTTGATAAAGAAATATTCCGGCTTTTGATTAACTATCAGGCAAATTGTATCGCAATAATAGACTAAAAATGTATGAATTTCCCAGAGTAAATTACAATATGATTTAACAACAACAACAAAAAGAAAAATCACATAGCCAGTTGTAAGGGTTACTTTCACTCTTATAACATATATATAAAATACAATTTAACAATCATAATTTTAAAAAGAATTTTTTATTTTAGAACAAAAGCGTTATGATGGATCAAAAGCCTCCTCCACCCCCTTATGACCAGAAACCTCCTCCATATGAAAAAACTCCACCAATTCCGGAGCTACCAGAAATTTTCCCGGCTGTTGAAGGAGTTGGAAAAATGCAGCGGCCCAAGCACCCTACCTCGTAAGTCGCATCAGGTCATGTCAAACCATAAAATTTGAATTAATAATAGAAATATAACTTAAGTCTACAAAATGTATAGCAAAATCTAGGTTTATGATTATAAAAAATTAACAATTATATTGGCTTTTCCAATTTTAATATTTTAACTTATTAAAATACCATATTATCTTCAGTAAACTTAAGATGGTGAGTTTTGATTTTTGATCTAATTGAAGAGATTAAATCCAAGGGTAAGTAAAAGTTTTAAATCCATAAAACTTTAACATGTTTTGCAATAGGTTAAAACATATTAACATTATATATGTAATAGGTTAAACAAAACATATTAACATACTGGTCCCGGAAAGAAAGGGTTGAATTTAAAATGTTTACTAATCCTAAGAATTTGAATAATTCTAGATTTCATTGAACAATGTTCCGATAAATATTTAGCTTTTCAAAATAAAAATCTTTATTTATTTGTGAATTTAGAAGTGCACCGACATCTATATATATAATTCCGTAAGCGAATCGGTCCCCACGAAATATCTCGAGTTAGAAGAAAGGTAGGGTAACGTATGATGGCTCATTTTAAAGCTTGAGGGCCAAGGACGCAAGGAAAAATACCAGAATTATCAAAAGTTACCTGGGCTTTGCCCCATTTGACCTTGAAGTTCCAATGTTAATCTAATGGGAAGAAGATTTTTAGATCTCACGTGTGTTTAAGCAGATGTTCCAGTGTTTTATCATAAAATCAGATGGTTAATGAGCAGATATTTTGAGTTAAGATAACCGCATAGTTATAACGTTTTAAAATTGGAAATGCACTATAAAAAAAGAAGAACACTAATAGTCATGAACGGATTATAGATCCACAGGATATTTCATCTTCGTGACCCCATCTATGTCATTAAGGAAATAGGAGTAGAATGATTGGTATATCAGCATAAGAAATAAAAAAAGTAAGTTAAAATTATCTTAGACGTGGCATGGGTAATGATTAATTGTCTTTACTCAGAGAATGTCATTTAGTTAATACGTTACTGCTTTATATTGGCTATTAATAGATAGTTGAATAGTTTTGATGAGTGTTTATTTATTTTCAACTGAATCACTAGGCCTATATGTAAACTACTAACATTGGATAACCTTCGTATGAGGAATATTTTGTTTTGTTTTTATCAATTTTCTGCTATTTTCTTTACGTAGGTCGTCGGGAAACAATAAACGCCCGTTAATCCATAAAGATGGGGAGCTTTTTATGTAAATGGTAGTGTGCGAAAACAAACTAACAATATATCAGGCAGTGTTCTCCTTCATGGACGAACAGACAATAGACTACAACCAATGTACGAGGGTATAGACATGGTTGCACGGGGTAAAGACATCGAAGAAATAGGGGAAATGGCGGGGGGCACAGGAGGGCACGGAGGTACGGGGAGGGACGGCGGGGATGGCAGCACGGGACCATGGGGAGTACAGGGGAGTTCGGGGATATGGGGGCATGAAGGGCCCGAGGGCTGTTGGTGACACTAGAGACAGGGGGTATGTGGGGCTCGGTGGAGGCATGGGCAACATAGGGGCACAGGGAGGAATGGCAAGCATACGGGTACAAAAGCAAGGGGGTGCGGGGGCATAGGGGGCACTCTGGGGAGGCATGGGGATGCACTTTGGCACGTGGCGGCGGGGGTGATGGGGCACATGGAGCATTAGGGGCGTCGGAGGAAAAAGGGGTAGATGGGCATGGATGACACTGTTTCCACGGGGAGCAACGTCGGGCATGGGAGTGCGGAAACATAAGGTGGACAAGAGCACGTGGCGGAGCGGGAGTTGGAAGACACAATGGGCACTAGGGGTGTCGGTTGCACGAGACACGGGGGCAGATGGACATGGGGACTCAGGGGAGGCTTGAGGGACATAGAGGGCATGGGGACCACGGGGGGCACAAGGGTTGTCTGGGGCACTGGGGTTAGGGGGGCATGGGGATATAGGTGGCATTAGAAGGAATGGTGAGCACGCGGCACGGGGGTATGGGGGCATGGGAATAGGGGCACAAGGGGTGCGGCCTACTAGAGACGTCGGTGGAACGGAAGTTGGTTGGGCATGGGGGGGCATTGAGGAGGAATAAGGAACATAGAGAGCACGGGGGGGCCACGGGGAAGAACTGCGGGCATTTGGGCAAGAGAGAATGCGGAGCATGAGGTTTATGAGGTGGCAACAACAGGGTTATGAGGGGGCAAGAGGGTACAGGGGTTTGGGGGGTACTTGGGCCCCGGAGGCGTGGGGGGTACAGGAACCACGGTTCAGGAGAGGTGAACGGGAGCACGGGGAGGCAGGGGTCAGGCGAGTGTGGGGGAATGGGGGGCAGAGGAGTCCAGGGTGAAGGAGTGTACAGTACTAATGGGCTTATGTTGTATTGAACTATTTTATTTGTTTGAGTTACAAATTCATCATGAACATGTTTAAGGTTCAAACTATCAATCAAACATCGTTTGGTAGTAAAATAGTGTAATATTTTTTCTTTTTTTCCACAAAATAGACTACTGTATTTTAATACAGGGGAAATTATTATTATATTACTGATTTAATACCGCCAAAAAGTTTCGTAAAGAATGGGTAATATTTTATTAGAAAACCCAAACGTGTAAATTCACACTAAGCTTGAGAAAAATACAGTTGGCCTAATACTGCAAGTAGGTGATAAACTGAAACTTAATTTTGGAGTCATAACCATTTTGATTTTTAGGGGCCTTTGCCCCTACACTCCACTAGTAATATAGATTTTTGATTGATAATAGTTTGGTAGTATAGTGAGTTGATGCCATGATAATACCATAAACAGTGCAGATGACTGCTTAATAACTAAATTATTGGATTTTCTGTAACTATGTTAATCAAGTAGGCTTAATATGTGATGGAATAACTGCTAAACCAATCATAAACTGTCACAATTACACTGAAATTTTTCAGGTACACAGAAACTCTGGGTCACTTTCTCAAAGCGAATATTGCAGCTGGAATATATGCAATGGGAGACGCTTTCCGAAATGGAGGACTGCTCTTAGCTCCAATCCTAACAGTATTTCTGGGCGGTATATGTGTCTTCAACCAGCATATTCTTGTAAGATTGTCTATTAATATATCTATAGTTAATGAATAGTACTGTAATACATTAAATTACTTACTTGAAATCTTTAGAACATTTTGTAATTAATTTAATTCTTATACATTTTACAATATGAATTTTTATCTCCTTACTAAGCCGCAAGATGGAAGCAAGAAGGGGGAGTTGTCTATGAAATAAGGATGGAATAAGCTGGTGTAGATAATACAAACTGTCTTGTCCACCACATACAGTGAACAATTATTATTGTTGATAGCATCCTGTTGGTCCTTCAGGAAAGTAACCCCCCCCCCCCCCAGTCCATAATGCTGAAAGAATAGTTACTTTACTTCCATGATTTCTCTCTCAAACATCTTTTGCTCATGGTCATATAGGGAATAGTAACAGTATCGTAATGAAACAAGGATTATTCAGAAGCAAGTTCCGTTTATATCTAATCAGGTATAGAGAGAGGTTCAGGGAAAGTCATGCAATTGTCAGCGTTAGCACAGTTGGATAAACTTTTCAGGAACATATCCCTAAGTTTTGGAGGTTCTAAGCCATGGGCTGCTCTGAGGGTTATATAAAGCAAAACAAAAATGAAAACTATTAGTCCAGTAGCCCACAGCTTAGCCATCGCATTGATAGTATCTTACCTCTATCAAAATTAAATCTGTTAGCTCATTTTTGTTAATATTTCGAGACAAAAATTAAAAAAAAAAGATGATGGCTGCGGTCTGTTCAACCACTCTTTTCTTCATTGTGGTCATTAGTGCTTCCTTTCCTAAACAAACTGGGTTTTTACACTTTTATGGTGCTCATATTATCCTATATTCCCAGTAAACTGGAGGTCACAGGATTATCACAACACTCTCTGGATTATTTTTTTTTATATAAAAAAAGTAAGTTGAAAACCTTGGTCAAAGTTTCATTAGCGGCAGAGCCAGCGGCATTAGAACTTGTCGTCATTCTGGGTTTGAATCAAAGCACACAGTGTAGCATTACTGATCTCTAATAACTTAAATAGGATATGTTCAAAAAAAGTTTATCTAACCAGTGTACGCTGACACATTTCTCTACCTTCATCCAAATTCTTTACCAGAATAGTCTTTTTCTCTTCTTCCTTCTGAATAGCCTTCATTTGTATGTTTATGAAACAACCCCAAATTATTAGCTCTTTATTTTAATTTGGACAGCCTATTTGCACCTAAACTTATCTCACCATTGATAAAAACAAGGGTTTTTGGTAAAAAATCATAAAATTACCAAATCGTTAACCATACAAATTTTATTGTTGTATTTTAGGATTGGTGATTATTTTAATAGATAAAATACTGGTACCACACGCCTTTGTAAAAACTTAGTTTATTACCCTGTGTGCCAGCTCTATAAATGAGTAGTGTCTTCTATCATCTTTACATTTCTGTTTTACAGGTGAACAGTGCCAACGCAGTGAGAGAAAAGTATAAACTTAACTATTATCCTGGTTATGACTCTACTGTTGAACTGTGTTTTAGTTCTGGACCCCCAATCTTTCAAAGATTTGCTACAAGAGGAAGGTAAATAGAATTTTTTAAAGTAAAAAAGCTCTTTTTGGACAGTATTATAAACCTACTGTGATGACGAATTGGTTCATAAAAGTATGCCAGAGCAGTAAAGTGCACTGGATTTCAAGGCGCTAAGCGCCATGTCATGATGTGGCACTTTGGTTTTTCTTAAAGTTTGTTTTAACAGATGATGTTTAAGTTTTTAAGTTTTGTATGTACATTATGCATTGTATAGATTTTTTGTTGGACTGATATATAACTATTCCTTTTTTTATGTACTCCTTTCCTGACAATAACCTTGAATTTTTATAAACCCAGACAAGTTCAATTCACATTAGTCTGGGTTTCTGGGACTGTAATGTATTGAATTTGAACAATAAAAATGCAATTAGAAAATCTATCTGTAGGTATAATTTAATTTCCATTTTTTTATGAAAGAGCAGCTATTTACAAACTGTATGATTCTATAATGAGAAATCGCAACCTTTCTTTTCAATGTATGGTAGAAAATTCTGGAGACATTTAGAAAACCTAGTTCATGTAATAAATGCCAACATTATGTTGTTTCCAACATTTGTCACCTTTTTAAAATTATTGGGGTTTACTGCCCCCTTTGCACCCCCAATTGAAGATAACTTGTTATATCCTCCTTAGGCCGGCCGCACACCGAAACGGACGCGACAAAGCATCTTACGGTTTCACAAGCGAAGGTAATAGCATGTTTAAATAGAATGCCCACACACTAGCCTACAGCAAACTCGACAGTGTGTGGATATTCCATTTACCCAGATGGTTTTACCTTTGCTCGCGAAGTCGTAAGATTTGTCTCGTCTGTTTCGTTGTGTGGCCGGCCTTACTGCTTTTATAAATCTGCAAAATAATTAATGTTACCTCCAATGCTGTCTGTACTAACTCTTAACAGAGTTTACACTTATTAGACAAGCAAGGAATCAGGTGCTGCTGTCTTGCAAGCATAACAACGATGATTTGTTTGGTCGATATGTTATATTAATTTTAAACCCATTATTTGCAGATCTGCTGTTAATTTCTTCCTCATCGCTGCCCAGCTGGGATTCTGCTGTGTATACATGGTCTTTGCAACCAGCACATTCCATCAGGTAAATTTTATTTCAAATTTGGGAATGGTTATTTTTGTTTTTGGAACCTATCACTAGAAAATCTGTGTGTGCCATTTTCTTACCACCGCTTCACAACAATTACACTGCCCAAAAACTACCTTATGTTAGAGAGTCTTCAAGGTTAAAAATGCAGAAGACATATTATTAACTGATTGGCTCTTGAACAACAGCGCACCGTGATCCATTTGTCAGACAACCAGACAACATCTCACAGGCACATGACACTCACATGCTGTTATGTTGGCATGACAATCGACCACTCAAGTGGTGCGAGATTACCCTGTGATTAGTGACGGCAAACCTCCTTACAAAATTTTATTGAAATGGAACCTTCAACATTGTAATTAGAATAAATGGCGTGAGGAATTTGAATTTTGTGTAATGCATGAAAAATTCATTAACATGTTGTTTTCCTGGGTCTTAGAATGAGGAGAGTATTTAAAGAAACATACTTTTTAAATACTTTTTGAAATACTTTTTAATACCTGTTCCAGGTTGACCAAAAGCCTTGCCTGTGGGTTTTAATTTAATTCTAGCGAATTTCCCTATAGGAAATACTACTATGGTACTATATGGTAGTAGTCACAGTAAGACCTAAGCCCTAAGTGGTGGAGATAATATGCAATTAAAAAAGTCTTATATCCACTGAAAGTTTTGAAGGAATATTTCAATGTTAGTTAGTATGAGTAATTGAACTTTGAGCGAATTTCCCATGGGGAATAAGCTATTAACGTGGGTCTCATGGAAAGACATAAGCCCGCGACCATGTTACTTTTTCTTTTTAAGGTGCCCAGCAGAGACCAAAAATAATAGTCATTAAAATTTATATATGTGTGTGTTTTTTCATTTTGAAAGATTGATTAGCCTCCGAATTACTGTTCAATACTTAAAGTGGTGTAAATACCTGCATTTAATTAATCCAAAAGTTGCAAAAATGGCAACTAGTTTCGACCCTTCATTACGGGGTCATCTTCAGGCCGTACAAGGATTAAAAACTGCTCTTCATATGAAGGTTGTCGAATAATTTAAAACTTTACATATACAAACACGCACACGACACGAACAACGGACATTAAAAACACTGAAAAACATTGGGGACGGAGGCGGCGACGTAACCCGGCGGAAGCTTAGTCTAGACTGATATTGAGTCTAGACTACGCTTCCGAGGGGTTACGTCGCTGCTAACTTGTTGCAATACAGCAGCCGACTGGCCCGTTGGAGGGGGTGAGGGAATACGCGATGGGGTAGCACACGAGTCCATTTGAAGGTACTGGAGGGGGGTAGCGCTAAGCTTCCACGCTGAGAAGTAAAAAAAAAATTACCTATCGCCCGGTGGAAAAGACAGCGGCGCAACCCCTCACGGGTTAACAAAAACACACAATTTAGTATTCTGAAGCTTTCCTCTATCGCCATTGGTTACTGAGATATTCAAAAGTCCAAAGGCAGTACATTTTATTATGGGGCTCCAATGTTAATCTTATGGAGAATAAGGATGTGTTAATATTTCACTTATTAACCAATATTTTTGGATGAAACTTGGTATTTAGCATCATTTGGTTGAGATTGATCTATTAACTGTAAAAAATCTTGGTTTTGGTGCTTATCATGGCAGCAAACCTGCATACTCTTTTCCCAAGTTAATCATATGGAAAATAGGCAAACTCCTTTATTTATAGACAGATACAGATGAAACTTTGTATATGGCTTCATATGGTCTAAATAATTTTATTTTTAATGCTAAAAACCTATTTTTGGTGTTCCCCATGGCAGCATACCTGCATGCTCTTTCCCTATATATATCATAAGGAGAATAGACATTTATTTCCCTATTTATGAGCACGTGATGAAATTTTGTTTTCAGGTTTATCTGGTAAAAATTAATATTACTAATTTGGAAATTCGCTGAGTACGCAGGTCTGCTGCGGCGGGGGGTATTTTAATTGTTCCATATTTGAAGAAAGTAATCCATAGTAGTTGCCAAAATTAAAGAGACTAGATTCAGGTAGTTCCAGCCTGTCCTAATCCTTTGTTTACTAAACATCCCCTATTGTAGGGCGACCGACAGGTTAAGGCTCCAGAAGGCCGCCCGGGTATCTCTGAGTTTTAATTACTGCCTAAATTATCCAATAATTGAACCATTGCATGTTTTTCTGGTTTATTAGACAATTAAAACAAAATTTGAATCATAGTTCTGCAATGTTTAATAACCATTCTAAAAATATATCAAACTCAGACAAAGAGGAGGTAGGCTACTACTGGCCAATTGAATTTCCCATGACGAAGATGAAATTCTGATTGTGCGCATTCATATAAAACAGTCGGTTTTTTCTTAACAATACATATATTCTTACATCACCAACACTGACATATTTTGCCCCTTCTGCATAATTATTATGCATCACAGAACTATGATTCAAATTTTGTTATAATCGCTTAATCGAATCACAAAATTTAATCCGTAGTTTGTTATTGTATATGTATTGGTTAGATTATTGGATAATTAAGGCAGTGGTCAAAATCAGAGAATTTCCCGAGACCCACGTGGCCTTCAGAGCCTAACCGGTCGGCCGTGCTACGATAGGGGATGTTTTGTAAACAAAGGATTAGGACGGGCCGGGACTACCTGCCTAAAGTCTTTTTAATTTTGGCAACTACTATAAAAGTAAACCCAACGAAAACCCAATTTGGTCACAGATCCTGAAGAACGTTGGGATAGACCTCGAGATCCACCTCAACATGGTAGTGACTCTGGTGCTGCTGCTCGGGTTCATAATCATCCGCAACCTCAAGTACTTGGCTCCGGTATCTCTGTTTGCCACGGCCGCCATGTTCCTCGGAGTGACCCTCACCGTCTACATCAGCTGTGAGGATCTCCCTCCGATCTCCTCTCGGCACTCCCTCCCCTCTCTCGTGCAAGTGCCTCTCTTCTTCGGCACCATCATTTATGCTTATGAAGGAATTAGTCTGGTAAGGTATTCATTTTTGTGGTTAATATTTTAGATTAGTCAATTAAAGAAAATAAATTTCTTTGAAAAATATTTTTTAAACAAATTTGGAAAGAAAAAGTGTGATTTTATTTTTTTTATCTACAATGTTAAAAATCAAGATATTCAGAAAAAAACTAATCTTTTTCATGACTAAAAATAAATAAAAATTAATCAAAGAGGAGAGTTTAGTTGGAAGATACCATTCCTAAATGACCTCCTGAAAACATTTATTCTGTTCTCCTTTAGGTGGTTAATATAATAAATTCTACAAAAAGATGTTACAGTTACACATTTGTTCTTATTAATCTGAGCTGGAGACAGGTTAACAAAATGTTCTAGAGTTTCACATGAAATGATTTAGTGAAACTATGAATTTATAGATTATGTAAATGGATATATGTGGTAATTGATAGAAATATTCTATTGCATTTCTATAATTTCTTGATTTAGTGATAAAGTTAAAGTCTACTCAAATGATTACTTATATACTAAAAAATCTAAAACTGTGTGTTGCCCATTCTTTATTTCTTGACAAACAGAAAGATATTCTCCAGTTTGTCTCTAAAACTTAAGCAATGCTAAAAAACATAATATTCGTAAACCAAACGATTACTAACTGATTTTATTTCCTTCAGGTTCTGTTGCTGCAGACAGAGATGAAGTACCCGGAGAAGTTTGACAGCCCTCTGGGAGTTCTGAACGTGGGCAACATAATCGTGACCGTGGGGCAGATGGTCGTTGGATTCATCGGCTACCTCAAGTACGGCGAAGACGTGAAGGGGAGTCTCACCCTAAATCTGCCCTTCGACAGCGAGTGAGTGGAAGAATGTTAACTACATGTGCAGTAAAATGCTGCAAACTCATTGTGGGGCTGAGGCACTGTTGAGTTTTGTGAATGCAAAGTTTTCCAGAGCTGATTTATTGCCACCGTTTACTAGAGCGAACCGTGTAATAATGGCTCACATAACAATAACATTGTTTGAGAACAGTCCCTAGGGATGGAATTATGTTAAATACCAATTTAAGATCGTAGTAGGGGAAGGTCGGGTAGTATCGGACACTTAAGCCTTTTTTCGATTTTCTAGTTAGTGATAAAAGAAATGATAATTTACTATGCAAAATATAAAAGTTTGAAATGTTATTTATCCACACATTTAATATAATAATTATTGTATGAATGGATGTATGACTTTTCCACACTTTTTCTAACCCTTACTTTTGGGCCCATTTGATTTCTGGAGGGTAGTATCGGACAGAGTTAACTTCAACTGCTTGTAGTTAAAATAAAACCACTTGCAGCCTCAAAACACACTTTTATCGTTACAACTTGTTTCAACA
This sequence comes from Neoaliturus tenellus, assembly GCA_030545055.2. Taxonomy (NCBI): domain Eukaryota; kingdom Metazoa; phylum Arthropoda; class Insecta; order Hemiptera; family Cicadellidae; genus Neoaliturus; species Neoaliturus tenellus. The sequence continues at coordinate 318,361,693 of CM061531.1, forward strand.
CTATAAAAAACTTAACTATAAGTTTAAAAAAAATTAGTTTTCACTATCAGTTTTTTAGCTGATAAACTTAAGTCTAAATAAAGGAGATCGAGTCTCAAAGTCACAAAATTAAGATCACTTTGGCTCAAAACATTGTTGGTGTTTCCATTTAAAGTCTTTTCTTCTTTGCTTCGTGCCCAACACAAATATCATACACTTATAATAGAGATGGCTGTCCTCAAGCTGAGCACAGTTTTCGGGAGGCCAACCCTTTCAATGTGAACATTGTATCCAGTTTTATTGAAATGTCTCATCACAAATAATGCAATATGTTTCAGACCTACTTCTTTCTTCAAACTGTATTTGCCTTTTTGTAATTTTTTTACAGTTATGTCTTTTGCCTTTTTCAAAACTTTCTTATTTTCCTCCTTTGAAGACCTTGGTACATTATTTACATTTTTTAGTCTATCCTTGCGCTTTTTATTTTGTTAATTTTCTCTCTAATGATGTTTGAAAACCTAAAAATAAATAATGGGAGTTAATTATTGATTACGTTAAGTTTTTTACAATTATTTCAACAATTTACAACCTATCCATTCTGTCCGATACTACCCGACGCGAGCTTGTCCGATACTACCCGACTGACATGGTCCTCCATTTTGACCACCACTTACATAATAACCAAACTAAAATAACTATTCACCAACAAAACAAAGTAAAGCCTCTTTACTATCAAATAGTGGTGTTGAATCAAAAAAGTATTGACTCAGTTTAGCACATTGATGTCTCAAACATACGTACGTGCACAGAAATTGTCACAAAAACAAAAAGAAATGTCACAGCACAGACAATTGTTGAGGTACGAAATGCATAATGGCGCTCACATAGTCTTTCTCCTTGGTGCTTTTGCTGATGACCTAGTCAGTGCTGTCTCTAGCGGCAAAAGCTGGAAACAGCGTTTGTCCGATACTACCCGCTGTCCGATACTAGCCGACCTTCCCCTTTCTGTTAACTATGGTCATATCACAGAAAAGAGCCCACGGTAATGACAGAATAAAATCTAATAACTAAATTTCGTGTAATATTGACGATTTTTCTGAAAAAAAAAACTCAAAGACCAATTGTTGTGTCACAGTTGAGCACTGTGTGTGCATAAGTAGTGCCCAGAGTGAAGGGTTATCAGAAGTTTAGTTTGTGGGGGTTTACTCTATTAAACATTTTAAGCATTTTTTGTTTGTATGCTTAAGAAAACTTTAAGGATATTTCAAGAGGAGTCATCGTATTGAGTGTTTTCAACGAGTTTCATGTTAAAAAACATCATCAAATTGGAACTTTTTCCTTTCATAAAGTGTTAATAGAATAAGTCTTGTAGGACTAGGAATGATAGAAATATTTTAAGCATGTTACAAGTACAACTTATCCCCTATTATGTACAGGCTGTCCCAGTTCGTCAAGATTGCCACAGCTATAGGTATCCTCCTGACCTACCCCATTATGTTTTACGTCCCCGTGGCTCTGCTCTGGCCATCCGTAGTCAGACGGTGGGGACCTTTTGAAAATCCGGCCAGATATGAAATCATTCTGAGGATATCTCTTTGTTTACTGACATGTAAGTTATTTCATTTTTTCTGTTTTCTCTTAATTTATTAAATAAGTGTGCAGCACAACACAACACATTATCAGCAGATATGACTAACACTTCAGTAATTCAATTACTTTATTCTCCTTTTATAGCACTGCTCGTTCTTTTGTTATACCATACCTTTTACTATCTACAGCTATCAGTTTGAAGTGCAATAAAAATTATTCCCGATGTTAATATTTTGGGCAAAATCAAACTTTAATGGCTACCCATTCCATTAAAATCCAAAATGTAAATAATTAATGCAAAATGTGAACCGAGAAGATTTTTTTTTTAAATAATAAAATATTAAAATTGTTTTATAATGTAACGTGCTTTAAGTGCTTCAGTATTAGTGGCAACGGTTTACATATATAACTTTTCTTTAAGAATAAAGTGAAATCAATTTATTTGGTCCAGTAGTGTACATTGCGTCCCCAAGCAATGAAAGAAATCATTTTACTTACCAATTGTTTGGATATCAATAATACAACAGTAAATTCGTATAATTTACCTAAAACAAAAAAATCATTGTTAACCACTTACAGCTATAAGTCACGCCACATAAGTTGACGAATGGCCAAAAACAGCTGGGTAGGGCGAGGGGAGGAGAGGGGGTACTTTTCCAAATAATGAGCTTACGTTGCATGCAATTTTTTATAGAACATTTAATTATCCAATCATTTTAACTGAATAGTAGTGAAAATTCATTCGTCAAGTTACGTGGCGAGGGTTATAGTGTCTGCAAACATTTTTAGTTGTGAAAGAGTTTGGGCAGAAGACATTTAGTTGCAACTGATTTTCTCCCCTCTTAAGGAATATATTGCATTTTTACTACTTAGCAGGTCACTTATAAACATGAATGTGCATGTTTTTTTCTTAAAGCCAGACATCATTCATTTCCTTACTTTCTCTGTCCACGCGCAATTAAGATCTGTAGGTGGAATTCATTTGACAAAAGGGAGCACTAGGTGCAGTAGGCCTATAGATGAATAGTAGGCCTACTTACTTTTGATAAAATTACTGAACAGAGAAGAGATTTGAGACTGTGACATCACCGCTAACTCATCTGAAACCATCTAATATCCTTCCGAATTGTATCAAAATTATGTACTCGGTATACAAAAGGAATCATACATTAGACAACTCTTTGTCAAATCTACATGTGCTTGCTGGTTGTGATGAAAGTGAAACTCAATATAAGTTTTTTCATACATGATCTTAGGCGTTCATAATACCCTTTGGAAGCACAGCAAATGTCCATCTTATATTCAAATTGGTCACGCACTGCAGCAATCATGTTTTCCCCAGTTACATCTTCGACAGCTGCTGTTTGTTAGGCAATGTTTGAATCCATTCATGTTAATGATAATGGAGAAATATAAACTGTCTTTTACAATTTTGTGTGTAAAGCACAATGCAACACACCCCATATGGACATGAGCTGCACGTTGAACGGAGGTCTATAGAATGTATGTGAAACAATAACGTCCTCAAGTCATGGACCTCACTGTACCCGATTTTTTCTTGCGTGGTCTGTAAAAGAAACCTCTTATGTGCCTCCAACAACGACCAGTGTTTGGACTTATTTGAATTCTCAGCACTTCAAGCCATGCACATTGAATACATTTGTGTGAAAAAATGTTTTGGGTTTCACTTTTATCATAACCAATTAATAATATTTTAGTTGTTCATTAGTTAAAGAAATATAAAGTTGCTAAATTAAATGATTATTTATAATACACTTTGTATTATAAAATCAGGATCGCCAAGAGAATTTTCCTGGCTCCAGGCAGAGTTACAGTGTGAGGACCCCCCCCAACCACAGCTCGGTCGATCCTGGCCAGCTGTGTGTGATCAAACCAAATACAATATATACATTCCTATTTTCTTTCATTGGATATTTATTTATTTCGTATTAGTACACACAATCTGCATTTTTTCTCTTTAGTGATTTATAACTATTTTATTAGTTTTATATTGTTAGGTACGGTACAGATTAAATAGTGTAGCTGTCAAATGGCAGCACTGGGCGGCGCGGTGTCTGTTCACCGATACAGAGCTTCAAACAGCGGAGACGGAGACACATACAGGCTGATCACTACTAAGGTCATAGGCTGTACTTTAATACTGTTTGGAGATTTTTGTAGGTCTCCAAAATTACACATATGGTGTTACTACATACATATAACCTATGCAGCGGTAAAATTTTGCTACTGTTAAAAAAAACTCAAAGATAAAAAAAAAAACACATGAAGGTAAGGCCCCTTGTATTTTGAGGCCCGGAGCAGTCTGCCTCTTCTCCCCCCCCCCCCCCCCCCTTCACGGCGGCTCTGTAACGGTTATTTTTTTCTCAACTTTACTCTCCTCTTTGCAGTCCTTCTTGCCGAGATCATCCCGGACCTCGGATTGTTCATCTCGCTGGTCGGCGCAGTCAGCAGCACGGCGCTGGCGCTGGTGTTCCCACCGCTCTGCGACCTCAGCGTGCGCCATCACGACGGAGACTTCGGCCTCCTCAACTGGCGCAAACTGGTCGACTACCTCACGCTCATCATTGCATTCTGCGGCTTCTGCACAGGAACGTACTTCAGCTTGGTGCAAATTGTACAGGCCTTCAGTTCAGGAGTGGAAGTCAGTTAAAAGGATGTCAACTTTTCACTTTAGCATGTGTGCGTTTTTCCAAAGTTGATTTATTTGCATTGGTTGAATAACCTTAGTTGTTTCCTTTCACGTTGAAGCAATACAGTTGAAGTGAAGTGACACACAATAAACTTAGGTTACGATTGTTTTAAACCAATACTATGAAGTTTTAACTTGCTTCGTAGATATTACTAAACATTTTTACATATAACATTTTATCTGTTAAAAGTTTTGACACAGCTTGGATTGTGGTGAATATTATGTTGGTGATTTCAACATTAAGTTGTAAAAATCAAAGTTGTTTCAACATTTATTACAATAAGGAAACTCGGGTTTTCAACAAATAAAAAAAAAATAACTTACTTGAGCTACAGGGATGACCTCTGCTGGACCCTAAGGTTTGTATATTCATCAATCAATTGAAGAAATTTATATTTACCAAAAATACTTGAGGGCCAATAATAAGATGCAATTTTAAAAGACTAAAAGACTGAATGATCTTTGTCAAGTGTTAACATTTATATTATATTTTGTTGTAGTGTTGCAATTGTAAATAACTTTATATATGTTATAATATTAGACTTTATTTTTAAAATGTATTTGATATGTTTATAATAATGTAAAATTGCTTTATGTAATTTATAGTAAAGTACTAATGTATTATTTTTGAGAATAAAGTTTTCACTCTATATTATTTTTAATGACAAGTTTCAGAATTTAATTAGGAGTATAGTATGTAGTAAGAGTATAAGCTTACTTCCCAACCTACCCCTTACTTTAATTTAAGCATATAGGGCTAGTTTCAATTGTCACATTACCATCAACGACACAGAATTGGCAATCTGCTAAGGGAGTATGTATTATCCATCTATATATTAATACGCAAGCATGTTTCATTTCCTCCTTTTTTCTCAGCTCGTGTGCATCGTAGGAGAAATCCGTGCATACCGTTAGATAGGTATAGTTTTGTAGATGAGCAGAATCACATTCTAATTCACAACGGACACCAGGGTTACGCCCCACAGGCTTTCAAAGTTCCCATGTTAATCTTATGGAGGAAAGAGAATTGATTGAATCATTAGACAGCTGTTGTAGAAACAACTGCTAGAAAAACAGGAAGAGCATATGTTTTAGCTATAAAATGTTTTTAAACTTCTTGGATCAACTGAAATTTTGATCGAATTTCGATCAGGAGGCGATCTCTAGTTGTTATAAATTTGTTACTATATAAATTGTGTTCATCACAAGAATTTGAAGAGAAAATAAATCAATATAAAACCCACAATAACAAGATTTATAAAGAAACTAGCTGCTATCCAGCATGCTTTGCAATGCCAACCTGAGAAACTTTTTACCCTTCCGGTAAACTCGTGTCAGGTTTAGCTCGTTCGCTATGCTCACACACCGCAAGTCTGTATTATTAATGTATACAAAACCAAATAAGTAGAGACATCCCTACTTATTTCAACATATACTTATTTACTTATGTTAAACATTTTTAGTTTTGCCCTCGAAAACCAGAGGATAATAAAGCGTTAATGCTAGGATTACTTCTCCTTACTGTCACGGGAAGTGCTCTTTCTACCTCTTAAATGTCAAAGTGAGCGTATTTGTTTGCAAAATATTAAAACAATAATAAACTTCTATAAAATTATTTTAGTCAAATGTTTCCATTCAACCAATCAGAACAATCCTTACCGTATCATCTTGGTGGTGCTATCTGTGTTTTGGGGGCAGCGTTCTCATTTCCCCATAAGGATGTACTTATTTGGTTCTGTATACATTGGTAATATCATCTAGTTTTTTTTATTACTAATCTTTCCTCAATACTTTAGAAATTCCCCAATACTTTGATTACCGGTACACAGTTGATCACAAAGAAACTCTTTTTCCCATATATGTTACGTTCATACATAGACAACTCAGATCAAAAACTCAAAGAAAAAAAAAAACTCTTACATGGTTTATGATGGACTTGGGGCTAAAGCCTGAGGGCTATACAAAAACTGATGACTTACAAACCTTCTCCGTGAAATTTTCCATATGTATATATCGAGTTCCATTTGGTCCAGTGGTTTCCGAGTCCATCGGTTACAGATATATATAAATTATATATACAAACATCATTTTTTATAAATATAGATTAAGTTACTTTATGATTATGCTATATTAACAAATCGCAGATTTTTTTTGGAGAAAACTCAAATTAAAAAAATCTAAGCAATTAACATAAAGTAGTGTTAATCACTAAAAAATCTATGAAATTATCTGGCAGTGTTTCAATTAAGTATCAAATTTATGATTTCTTGACTATGACTGTTGATGAAACAATTAATGCAGCTAAATATTTAAAGGCAGGAAGTTGCTGTAATTGAACCACGTTGTCAACAATTGACAGTTATGTAACACTCCAATGTCACAATATTCAGACACACGTGGATTTGTCATAATTTACTCACCTACATTGAACTTTTGAGTGATTATACTTCACCACTGTAAATAAATGCTTTATATTAAAATTTGTTTAGTAAAAGTTTCCAGGATAAAATGTAGATGGAAATATTTTTCAAACATTCACCAGTGCATAGATATTAAATATATCATATCAAATATCTGATATAAGAGATATCAGTGAGAGATATAAAATCTCAGTCTTTAATCAATTGAGATTTCCTGCAAGAATAGATTATGGTGTTTTGCAGGGAAGCACTTTAGGTCCGATGCTGTTTTTATAACACATAAATAAACCTCGATAAAGGCAAAATCTTTCTTTATGCAGATGACTCTGCTCTACTGTTTGAGGCCAGTACCTGGGAGGAAACGTACCATTTGGCAGAGGGTGGCCTCTCCACTGTCATGCAGTGGTTTGATTGAAATCGGCTCTCGGTAAATACTTCTAAAACAAAATATATGACGATTTCTGTGAGAGCATATCACGATCCCAGGGACCTGTCTTTGCGTATACACACATGTGGGGGTGTGGATTGTGTGACTGTGAGTCCATTGAGAGAGTATCTGTGTACAAGTGTCTGGGAGTCATTCTTTATAATCGTTTGAAGTGAACCGGACATATCTCATACTTACGAAACAATCTTTGAAAATTTAGTTTTATTTTTGCTAACTAAAACAAGGGTTAGATGTTGATTTAGTTAAAAGTATTTAGTATGCCTATGTGCAATTTCTATTACAATATGGGATTTTGGCTGGGGGTGGGGGTAGGTTTTGAAAGTCTAATTTCACCCTTGGAAATTAGCCATAATCTAAGTCGCGTTAAAGAAAAACCACCGTTACTTTACCAACTTATTAGATGAATTCAAAAATTTTACGACTCCGCAATTACATGTTAAAGCGCTAATTATGTACACATATAAAAACCGATCTATTTTATTTCAGGAAACATCCCATTCTTATTCCACACGATTATCGGTTATTTATGGTATAAAAGCCCAAGACTAACTAAATCAATATAAATTCCACCTCATCACACTATATTACCAAGATACTTTTTCTTAAGTTACCTAAATATATAAAAAAATCCTCCACCATATACTCCTTCCACATATACAAAGATAGTCAATCAATGGCTTGTTGATGTTGGATGGGAAAGGATATAAGGTAATTTTTGAACTTTTTCACATTCAAGATAATACTCGTACAAACTCCGATGGTGTGAGTGCGGTTGGGTGTTGGTGTGCTTGTGAGCATGAGCGAGTAAACTGTGTGTGTGTTTGTGTGTGTTTGTGTGTGTGTGTGTGTGTGTGTGTGTGTGTGTGTGTGTGTGTGTGTGTGTGTGTGTGTGTGTGTGTGTGTGTGTCCGTTAGGATGTTGTTTTCTTGATAGTCCCAGAGCGGTAGCCTATCTGAATGTTTCCGACTCAGAGTGTACTATTTATGTCAATAATATTTGCATGCATAATCTTATTATTACGAGTTCAATCAATTTATAACCTAAACTAATTTATGGAACTGTATAAAATCCCACAGTGTTTTTGTCATGAAGCATACTCGAAGACTGTTTAAATCTTTCCTCACCTACAGAAAAATGCCTATGTGGGAAAATAATTCATTGAAAACATGGTTTATATTGATTTTTTGTGTGACTTCTCTTCCTGAATAAATGCATTTAATTTCATAGTTAGTTTCGATACCTAAAATTTTTTCCAGTTATTATGATAAATCTGCACAAAACGCAAACTATAAGTAAAAACTATTTTCTCTGACAAAATTTTCAAAAGTGACTATAAATGCAAAGTAATATAGTATATGGTTGGAACACTGATATATAGGATGTTTTCTTAAAAGTTTTGTTAATCAATATTTTTGTGGACTCTGAAAAACTCAGGAAAATATCCAAACTTCAGGTTAAACACACAATCGTTAAGTCTAGTGAAGATATTACAATGAAGTCTCTTGAAAGTCCTGTAGTCCTTTTACTGTATTTGCCTAGGGGCAAATTTTTTAAATCAACGCACAAGATAGGTGATAAAAGGAAAAAGAAATTGTAATTACCTTGCATATAAATCTATATATATAATTCTGTAAGCGATATTTCTTGAGCAAAATTGTGAGCGTCATACAGATCGCAGAAAAACGGGAGGGGTCTTAAATTAAAGGTCTCGGTCCCATGCATGAGGGAAAACTATCGGCGTGACCATAATGTTAACAGGAAATAAGAAATCACGTAAAACGTCCTCCATAAGAATAGCATGGGGATTTAAAAAAACGTCTGCTTTGTATACATTAAAACATGTGTTATATGGTTTAATTTCAAAATGAGACACAGATGATAACATTTAGTGATGGTAACAAAATAATTCACACCAAGAGAAGCAATCTCTATATAAAATATCTATATATTAATACGCAAGCATGTTTCATTTCCTCCTTTTTTCTCAGCTCGTGAGCATCGTAGGAGAAATCCGAGCATACCGTTAGAAAGGTATAGTCCTGTAGATGAGCAGAATCCCATTCTAATTCACATCGGACTCCAGGGCTACGCCCCATAGGCTTTCAAAGTTCCAATGTTAATCTTATGGAGGAAGGAGAATTGATTGAATCATTAGACAGCTGTTGTAAAAATAACTGCCAGAAAATAAGAAGAACAGATGTTCCAGTTATAAAATGTTTTTAAACTTCTTGGGTCCAGATCAACCGAAATTTTGATCGAATTTCGATCAGGAGGCGATCTCTAGTATATATAATTCTGTAAGCGAAATTTCTTGGGTAAAATTGTGAGCGTTCTACAAATTGCAGGAAGATAGTAGTAGTCTCAAATTAAAGGTTTCGGTCCCATAAAGTATATGCATAAAGTTACAAGGAAATGAGAAATATAGTAAAACTTTCTCCTTAAGAATACTATGGGGATTCGAAAAATGTCTTCTTTATGTACATTGAAACATATGTTTTGGTTTTATTTTAAAACAAGAGACAGATGATAAAATTGAGTAAAGAACTATTCATAGCCAAATGACAAAAATTAACCCTAGAGTGGTAATACTATAATAAGACGTTTTGTTGCTTTGAGCGACTAAAAATTCTACTAAGAGATTTAGCCTTACATACCATTACAAATTGACTGCTGATTTTACTGTTGTTACTACAGTTTAAATTGTAAAAATACTGAGCATGTATGCAAATCATAAAATGCTTTCTGATCATAGAGATGCAATGGGCAATGAATTGTGGTTTGAGAAACACCTACATTATTTACATTGTTTTGGTTTTATTTTAAGACAAAAAGTGTCAAATGATCATATTGAATGACGATGACGCATTAATTGATACTTAAAGTGTATCAGTCAGTGAAGTTTTAATATTCTTTTAGCTGAATTTTCCAAGACACCTTTTAGTCATTTCATAGATTGTAGGATTATAGAAGACGAGTTAAAATCAAAGACGTTTGTCCTACATACTAGAGAAAAATGCAGGAGGTAAAAAACTTTACAACAAAATGGGAAATATATAAGAATGATTATTTTCTGAAAGGTTCTCCTTAAAGATTCTCCATGGTGATTTTAAAAATATCTGCTTTGTTTACACAAAATCAAGAGTTTTGATTAGGAGGGATGAATATTCACAGCAAGTAAAGATGCACTTAGAGGTGCTGTGTTTAAATTTTGAGACTAAAACATAAAAATACCCCCGTCGCAGCAGACCTGCGTACTCAGCGAATTTCCAATGGAATTTTGGTATATTTTCTATTTCCCCATAAAATCCATGGGGATGAGAATATGTAGGTTTGCCGCCATAATATGGGTTTAGTTGGTAAATATCAGTTAAATCCTACCTAGTGATTGTACATACCAAATTTTATAAGGGTATGGTGTTCTGTTTATTTTCCCCATAAACCCCATGGGGGTGAGTATGTAGGTTTGCCGCCATATGGGTTTTGTAAGCAAGTATAAGTTAAAACTTATCTAGATAATGTACATACCAAATTTGATTAAGTTATGTCAATAAATAAGCAAGATATAAGCTTTCTTTGATTTCCCATAAGAATAACATGGACAACACATTTTTTTATTTTCCTGTTAACCAGTTATGCTAAGATAAAAATTCAAAATACCAAATTGTTTGTTTTTTTAAGCTCTTTTAAATGGTTTCAGTTAAAATTGTTGAATTTTAAAAACTAGGTATACAATGCAGTTGTCTGCTTGCAATATTGAGCGGAGCGACTATTTTTTAAATCAATAATAGCAAATATTTTATTGGTAATTCAAGTGTGCTCGTTCGCTGCGCTCACTCGCCATTTGGATCAGCTCGTTCGCTACGCTCACTCGCCATCAATTTAGTTCGTTCGCTGCGCTCACTCACCTTTTGGGTCGGCTCATTCGCTGCACACACTCGTCGCCAGATTTAGGTTGTTCGCTGCGCTTACTCGCCACAAGTCTGCAATACTCTAATAATTTTTGATTACGGAGGTTTGCTGCAACGGGGTATTATATGTTTACAAGATATTAAATGGTGCGTCGTCCAAGATTTCGCACTTCCTCTCCGTAAACGTGGCATTTCATTCACTTACAAAGGTAAACAAACCACTAAAATAAACAAAACAACAATTTCACATAAAACTACTGTATTCACAAACAGCTGATAGTAACAGTCTGCTGTTAAATCTGATCCTAATGACAGCTGTATAATCAACACACAGTAAACAAACCAAATAAAATATTTTTCCTATTGAAAGAACATGGTAACTTTAAAGGGCCGTAGGGCAGAACCCTTATGTCCGATTTGGACCATTTCAGATTTATACCTTCCCATAGATGGTTACTATGACCGAGCAAAATTTCGTGAGGATCACTCCAGCCGTTCAGGAGGAGTACTTGTAAATAAAAAGCCAGAGTGTAGTATAGGAGCTTCGCTCGCTTCGCTCGCTCCGCTCAATTAAGGTCGAAAAATGCCAAAAACCCATTTTTAACCCTTTTGAAACCCTATAAAACCCCATTCCAATGGTCCGATCATTCTGGTTCGCGAACTCAACCTAGTAGATGCTGGCTTACACCCCTGTACCAAATTTCATCAAAATCGGAGGTTCCGTTCAGAAGTTATCGTGTTCACGGACACACACATATATATATATATATATATATATATATATATATATATATATATACAGGGTGTCCCGGAACTCTCTGGAACCCTTTTGTATATTTGTTCCTTGCATCGAGACAAGAAAAAAACATCATACAAATAAGTGTCTAAAATCCATCGTTTAGCCGCTAGCCGCCATTTTGTTTTTTTCACGTAATAATTTTTATTTCCGTAACGGATGGTTGTATTCAGTTCATATTTGGTATGAATCTTTATCATACTAATGTACATTTTCAGGAAAAAAATTATTTTTTTCTACTGTGTATTTTCAAAATGGCGGCCATTTTTAATTTTCAAACTAAAATAACTCAAATTCCGTAAATTTCAAAAAAATTTTACCTTGTACAAAAAAGTTGTCAAATTTAATTATCTAACCAAAAGTACCAAGTTTGTAAGGATCTGATAACAAATAACGTAGTTATTGCGATTTTTCTCCAAAAAAACATTGATTTTGCATTATAATTAATGCAAATTGTGGCCAATTTCACAGAAAAATCGCAATAACTCCGTTATTTGTTATCATATCCTTACAAACTTGGTACCGTTGGTTAGATAATAAAATTTGGCAACTTTTTTGTGCCTTGTAAATTTTTTTAGAAATCTACCAAATTTGAGATATTTTAGTTTGAAAATTAAAAATGGCCGCCATTTTAAAAATACACAGTGGAAAAAATTTATTTTTTTCCTGAAAATGTACATTAGTATGATAAAGATTCATACCAAATATGATCTGAATACAACCATCCGTTACGGAAATAAAAATTATTATGTGAAAAAAACAAAATGGCGGCTAGCGGCTAAACGATGGATTTTAGACCCCTATTTGTATGATGTTTTTTTCTTGTCTTGATGCAAGGAGCAAATATACAAAAGGGTTCGAGAGAGTTCCGGGACACCCTGTATATATATATATATATATATATATATATATATATATATATATATATCAATTTGAACGAACGGTGTTTTTGGCTTCTAGGGACCTCAAAACAAAAAAGTATCATGGTCCCGGGCTTAGGTCTTACCGTGACTACTACCGTAATAGCGTATTCCCTATAGGGAAATTCGCTAAAAATATATAAAAAAAACTGACGAGCCAAAAAATCAATGTTTTTTGCCGCTTTTCTATATTAAAAAGCTGTCACAACTCAATTGAGGGACTAAGATTTCTTTCAAAACTTATTTTTCATAGATCGATATGAGTTAAACAACAGACAAAATAGAGCATTTACAAGCGGGTGACCTAATAGTACAGGATTGATAAGAGTACTTGGGGGCGAATGGTCTGTTCAAATGGTATTTTTAAAATATTATATACCGCAAATTAAAATGAAATTTTCTGGAAAACTTCGTGGAAGAAATGGTAATACGCTATGGTTCATGCTATTTTGATTTTATGATTAGGGGCTTTTGCCCCTATGAGCCACTAGTTGTATAGATATTGTAATTACCTTGAAAATAGCCAGCAATTTATTTCCAGTAATGTATTCTTGAAAAGCCAAATCCAGGGGCAGAACCTGTGGTGATAGAAGTAATTTGTAACTTATTAGAAGTAACTGTAATTTATTATAATAAAATCAAACAATAAAATAAAATAGTGAAAAATAATTAACATTAACAATGGTTGAGAAACTAAAAAGTTATACAATTAGTAAGTGTATTATATTTATATTTAAAATGAAGCTCGTTGATACACAACAAAACCTTCTTGATTAATAAACCATGACACCATGTTGCCTCTGTAAGGGTGTGTAGAATATATCTCCATCAAAGGGAAGGTCAGAGGTCAGAACATCTGTTGGCATCCATCAGAATCTTGACATTGACAAACAAACCTCTAGCTGTTGTCCTTGGAAGCTGTAGATATCAATGTTAAAATTCAGACGGATATGTAAATGACACTAATTGTATTAAGAAAGTTAATGTTCAAATGCATTGGTCTTTAAAAATATTTTTTTACATGAAAATTCTCAAGAAATTTTAATGTACTTAAGACTCAAGAAATTCAAGTGCAAGACGAAAAATATGAATAACTACTGTATATGATTTATACCCTAAATTTTACTGTCGATAGTGAACATCCGAACAATTAAATGATAACTTATGTTGTTATTTTAAGTTTTACTTTTTTGGTTACTGATTAAATATTTTTAGGAAAATATATCTATACTTATTTAATAAGCTAAGGGTTTTTTTGTCTTGAGAACTTCTCACTACAATTTTCAACTGATTTTCAAGTTTTTGGTGTCATTGGATAGGGCTTGGTCTGTAGTTGTTTCCGCCAAACATTGATGAGAATCGGACTGAAAATAAAGGCACTATCCACCATTGAAATCTCAAAGTTTCCCATTTAAATAACATTGGGATTGAATGAAACATTTTAAACATATGTTAATAATCAGCTGTAAGTACATGAAGTTTTAGTGATTAAAGAGATTCACAATATTGGATTGGTCGGATGTCATTGATTAAGAGCTAAAAGTAACTTTTGTATTGTATTAAAATAAATTGCTCGATTTCGAGCAACACGTATACTAGTTGTTATTCAAATTGTTTTCTCTTGTCACCCTCTCAGTACCAATTAATAAAATTAATTTTATATCAAAAATAAAAAAATAAAAATAGTTATTTTATAAGTTAATTAGACCATTTCAAATTGTAACGTTAAAAATATTATTTGATTTGAATACAAATTATACCATTGCAAATATTTATTTGAAATGTTAGAGGCCCAAACTAGACCAGCGGCACATCCTTGTGGAACAGATAGACGGACGGACCCCCCACCACCAGACACCAGAGCCGGCAGACACACAGTGACCCTCTCACCATTCTGTGAACTAGTCCGGCAGCTTTTTTAGCCTCCTTTTTGCGAGCTTGGACTCAAAGTAACAGGTATGTTTTTATTTAGCTCATCCTTATTCATTAAGAGCTAATTGGGTTTCTGCTTTGGATGGAATGTGTTTCTTAATGGATGTATTTTTGTGAAATGATTAACTTTCTACTAATTACTACTTTTATTTCTCAAACTTTTTAAAGAGATTTTTTGAATGAAGGATGAAGAGAATTTGTTGATGCAAATATATGTAAAAATGTCATTAATTATTATGAGAAAAATGTTTAGAACATAAAAAAATTGGAAGAGGTTTCTTTAGAAGCCAATATGATGTTTTTATTGATCCTTTGAAATAAATGTTTTAGAGAAACCTTCCTCTCAAAATATGAACAAGAACCTCTTTACACACAGTTTATCTTTTCCCCCCATGAAAAAAGTTGTTCAGATTTGATCAAAAAAGAATATCATATCCTAACCCAACTTGATCAGATTTGTATGAATTTTGGGACTTGCCTGAATCAAAATTGATCAGGTATAACCATTTTAAATCAAATTTTACTATAGCCCCTGATTAAACCTGATTAAATTGCAATTCACAATAAAAATGTAAATAAACTAAAAAAAACTTACCCTAGAAACGCGTTAAGAACAATAGAACTAAGTAAATTAGAGTACAAAAGTCAAAATTTATAAAACAAAATTTGTGGCCGGTTGAGGAGTTAGATCTTATGAACCTTGAGGTTTGAAGCCCCGCGCCGTCGCTTTACCGACTACACCACAACGCCAATGTAGAACAGTGTCCATACAGTGTCTATTATAACTCTTGCCACATAAGTTGAAGAGTGGCCAAAACAGCTGGGATGGACGAGGGGGGGAGAGGGTACTGGACCAAAAACATTGAGCTCACGTGACATGTTAAACATGCATCAAAGGTAAATCTAAACATAAAAAACGTACGTTCTCATGTGTTTCTTTTGAGTCTTCATTTGCTATTTATTAGCCTACATTTTGAGAAGCTCAATCTAAGGATGTTGCAGATTTACAGATTAATGTAATAAAAGAGTATTCTTAGACTACGAATGTATACGCTCATATATTGTACTTACATATGAGCTGGGAAACACAAAGCGATGTTTATTATTGTCGTATGATTATCACTTTAGAAAGGATTATTACAAGAGTGACTAAAAAGATAAGGATTCTATTTGAAAACAATTTTTTACTATTGAATATCAGTTTAGAAAAGTAACCTGATTGTTAAGTAACCTTACGGGGGAACGCGGCGGAACGGCGTTCCCGTACCTTAAAAAAAAAAAATAAATAAAATAAAATAAAAAATTTTTTTTTATAATCTTTTTTGTTATTTTTTGTCACATTGAATGAAGACATGTTTAAGTTTTGGACAATATTTCAAGGAAAAGCCTTAAAGTCAAGTATAGTTTGTTAAATTAACATTAATAATATTTTTAGTTTCATCCCAGTCCTTTAATTTGGTTTTCTTTCAAATAATATTGGATGTTCAATAAAAAGTTTTTAATACAATATGATGTTCTTCTTAACTTGGATATTTTTAAACTTGCAGAAAAATTAGGCCTTATCTAGATTTTACATTGTTAAGTTAGTCAGTATGAAACATGCCTTCTCCCAAAATGCTTAACGATTTTTATTAAATCTTTAAAACTGTATTTTGAGTGTTAAAAAAAGCTGCAAAAATATTCTTAAGTATGTTAAAAACGCTGCAACATATTTTTAAAGTCATTTTTAAAAATCTTCCGGGGGAGGGCCCGTGATGAGCCAGTTCCTTTAAAGTTCCCTTACCTCTTTTTTTAGAAATCGAGCACTGTTTATAGATATGTTCCGACTGCAAAAATTGGATGTGAATATAATCTATACACCAATGAAAAAAGTATGTTTTAAACATTATGAACAATACAAATAGTTCTTAGTTTTGCAGCACGTAAACATTAAATAAGTTTCTACTAAACTCATTTTATATATTACTAGTTGGTACCTGGCATGCTTTGCAATGCCAACCTGAGGAATTTCTTCCCCTGCAGGTGAGCTCGTTCGCTACGCTCACTCCCTGTTAAGTTTAGCTTGTCTGCTGCGCTCACTCATCCCAAGTCTATAATATCTTCTATTTTTTGTTATCGATTCTCCCTAAATACCTTAAATGAGATTAGCTATTTATAGAACTAATTACAAAGAAACACTTTTTCCCACAAGTTATGTTCAAACATAAACAACTTAGATAAAAAAAAACCCCAAAAAAACTTCACATGGTACGTTTATGATGGGCCTGGGGCTAATCCCTGAGAGCTATACATAAACTAATGTCTTACAAATCTTCTCCATGAAATTTTCCATACACATACCAAACTAAGTTTCATGGCAAATATTCCAGCGGTTTCTGAATCCATCGATTACAAATATATATACACATATACAAACATCTTCTTTAAAAAATATGGATAAAAAGCATAAATTGTGTAGCCAACTAAAATTTCCTACAATTTTGACCTGGTTTTAATGGTCAGCCTTAGCGGTTGCTAATGTGCTGGGGCTTGATGACACCTCTTAACACCAGAAGATAAGGTTTACCGCCGATCAGGAACACTTTTTAAGGCAGATCACTAATGCTCAACTCCACCTGGCACCCCTGGCCTCGGCGCCCTAAGCGGTCCCTAATTCGCCTATATGGTAGAGCCGGCCCTGCCAATCGTCTACAGTAAAGTCATATCTAAACAATGTTTTGTCTCTTGTATTTTCGTAAAAATATATAATAAAAATTAAAGTACTTATTAGTTGTATACATTTCGAGATAAAAAACATTGACGTTAACAATGTAGTTTTAGCATTTAAGGCTAGTTATGACTATCTAAAACTAAAAGGAAATATTCGTAGCAAGATAACACATAATTAAAATGACCGTAGAAAATTTCCTGTACGAGCCTTTTTGCATATCTGCAAAAGTATGCTTGCTAAGCACCATTGTGAACAACACCACAACTGTACAATCTGAAATGTGCTGAGTCCTTTCTTTTGCACCTTGCAGCTGCTCTGTGTCACACTCTGCTTCGTGATAAAAATTTTGGTCTCTTTACAATACCATATATTTATGGATTGTTAAAATGCATTTTCAAGTAAAAGTAAATCTCATGAATTGTATGATAGTTAAGTTAAATTATAATTAAAATTTTGTGTTGCAATTATTTACTATCCATTTCCCTTTAAAGAAGAGTAAAGTATGACTCATATGAGTTGAAATAATATATTCTATTCTATTTATTATAATATAAATGTAAATTAAATTATAATATTAATTTTACAACAGGAGGGAGTTAAAGATCTCTCAGAACATCGTCAGTGCTTTGCCTGCACCCATTTTATGCCTTTATTTAAAATCCTATAAAAGTGAGAAAGTTTTTAAATAAAAGATAAAGACGAGCTATTTGATTCGCTTTTGGATTTCATAAACATTTTGAATAATGGCTCTAAGTTGATCAATTTTAGATCACTTAGACCATGATAACTAATATGAATTAAAAAAAAAATAATAATAATAAAAAAGCGAATCAAATAACTTAGCCCAAGTCTTTATCTCTTACTTAAAACCTCTCTCATATAAAATGGGAGCAGGTGAAGCACTGCACGATGAATTTTTGACCTGGGAGACCTCACAATGGTCATGGAACAATGCTAAACGTATTCCGCTTTATTGATGTTTTATTGATAATTTGAAAGAACACGGCATTTAATTGTCAATGCTTCCAAACATTAGGAAATGTGTAGAAGATTAAAAAAATATAGTCAATAAATATCTTTCACAATTTTCAGAATTTATACAAGGCCTTTCTAATCATATCTTGAGATACACATTCGTACGATAGATTAAAAGTCTTACTTGTGAACCGAAACCGAGGAATGGTATTTAATTAGATTTATCAGCAATTCATTCTCAAGTGTTATCAAATGCTGAAATGCTTTAGTTCACAAAGAAATTTAGCTAAAAATAAATCATTGATCGTGGGGAAAATAAAAAAAAAAAAAACTAGGGGACCTGTGCAGCACAATGCGTTGCATTTATTAGGGTACCTGGTGATCAAACTTTGCTCCATGGTAATACTTTGAAAAAAATTTAATTATATTGAAAATCAGATAGAACATTATTGGTTTTTCATTGATCGATCTTCATTACCAATTCTCCAACTTTCCAATGTGATAGTGTTGAGATGTGGTGCTCGATCTTTTAGGTCTAAATTAGCTAAGATTACGTAGTTGTTCTTTTGCCGATATGTCTTAGGACCTTTGTTTAAACCCTCCTATAAAATTTAGAATAAATTCACAGATGTTGGATCCACATAGTTCATCAAACATAAAACGTAAATGACAACATAATAAAAATCAACATGTCATTACTCCCCCTCCTTTATGAGTTATGCAGCACTCACTGCGGCTGTTTTTGTAGTACTACTGTATGAGGTAGTCAATGACATAGTGAATGAGTCCACATTACTATTTATGCCTAAATCCTCTTTAACTTAACTTTCCACGACATTACAAAATTTAAATAAAGAAATCACAAAATTAAGAGAATCTACCTCTTTGTTGGTGTGGTCCATTTTTCTAGTAGCATTTTTATTTTGGTTAAAATTTCTCTTTGTAAAAACAATTTTTTAATAAGCTTGTTTTCTATACTGAAGGTAAGAAACTTTTAAATGTTGTCTTTTACGCAGGTTTTTTAATGTGTAGCGTTCTGCATAAAAGATGTTTATGCTATAATAGTAATTAAAAAGGTTATTACACATACAACCAACTATCCCTTTTCCTTATAGTTTACAGCAGTTTGAAAATCCATGCACACAAATTTCGTGTTCTTTTTTAATATTTGTTACCTTTCATTATTGTTTCAATACCAGTCGGACAACCAATATGACCCATGTCAAAAATGTCAATTTCCAACATTGTTTTCGTAAACAAAAATGATTTTTTCCAGTTTTAAAATTACAAAACTTATTTTTTGCCCAAATAGGCGTAAGTAAAACTTTCAAGCAAAATCTACCTGCTACATTTTGAGAAAACGTTAAAACCTCAGATTAGACACTCCTCGTATTAAAGTATGAAATTGTGTTGATATTTAAGTACCAGTCCAAATTTGCTTCTATTCAGCTTTTAACATATGTGTTTGTTTGTTTAACTATCAACAGCTGTTTTATTTAGCAATTCAATATAAATTGTTCCCCATGTTAATATTATGGACAAAAAATTAACTTTGAGGTCTTCCCGTGAGCTTCAGAATTAAAATATAAAAAATCTAAAACCTTATTGCAAAACTACGAACTGAGACCATTCTTTTGACACCTCAAACTTTAAAATTGGTCCAGAAATAAGGGAGGAGTAGTGTTAACAAAAAAAGGGCATCACGTATTATATATATAGAATAGATTTTACAAGCAACACAATGTACTGAGGTTTTAGCCTCCAATTCAAACACTCCCTACTTTGTTTATTGGGTAGTTTTCATACTGTTAATATAATTTTTCCAAAAAATATTTAGAATATTATTATTTAAAAAAAATTACATTGTATTGCATTAGGAATTGATAACTTAACATGTTATTTACTGTTATTTAGATATATTTTAAAAACATTTTAGTTGCATACTAAAGTAGCAGTGGCTTAGTGCATATGCGCTGCATCACTCGCTTAGTTGGTGTTGAAATGACAACGCTAATACTAGCATCTAGAGACTTGTGCAGACACTAATTAATTACACAGAGAAAACAGGAATCATGAAAATTATTGCAGTGTTTATTCAGATGTATACTATAGGAGAAAATTAATTTTGTGTAAATTATAAAACTAACTATAAATATACAGTACGATATGTAAAATGTGTCACTTTAACTATTGTCACTTTAAAATTTGCTTTAGAGTACATTATATTTTCTCAGTAAGTATGAACCCAGTGTAGCCGTTAAATCCCTACGGTATCCTTTTTATACCTGTGTTTGGCAACAAGAGCCAACAAAAGAAACAATTCATCTTCAAATAACCTGCCATGATAATATTATGATGGAATTTTCTAGGACAAGTGGTGTGGCGCATGAGGCATGCAGTAGCTCCACCTAGGTGTGTAACGGGGCTATCAGTTGCTGGTTGTAACTAAATTTGTAACCAAAACCTTAAAATTTTTAGAATCATGGCTGATCTGGCCACTGTAGACAACGAGGGCCAAAACACAAAATCACTCCTGGAGAAACCAACAAAAGATGTTGACTCACGGATTGCCGGAGACGTGAAAGAGATTAATTTCTCAGACATGGAAGCGGAAGCTGGAAAAGTCAGTGACGGTCATGGATTTGGTGTTCGCCACCCCACCACGTGAGTCACCCCACCTTTTTTTATCATTTATCTAAAGAGTACCAGGTTAACCGAGCCTTGCTCGTTGGTTTTTATTCACCTTTGTTATAGTGTCAAGGTAAAAAAGCAATTAAATTTCCACCAACAACCAACTATACCTCTTCACAGTTAACAGCTGTTTCAAAAAGTCTGCTTAACATTAATGTTTCTTTCTTTTTGTTTACATTTCGTTGTTATTTCGTTACCAAAATAGCAACCCATAAGACTAATGTTAAAAATTACAATTTTAAAACTTAATTTTAGACAAAATTTGATTTTTCCTGGGGTTGAGGCTGTTTCTAAACTTATTTTTGGGCCAAAACACTCTTTAATGCAAACTTTAAGCAAAATCTAACAGCTAGATTTCGAGATCGTGGAACACACATCCCTTCAGATATTCCTCGTATTATAGTATAGGATAAGTTTAATTAACATGAAATTTTTCAAACCTCTAGACAATTAAGTTACCTAAAGAGAATTTCTTTGAAAATGAAAACTCTTTCAAGACAAATAATTAATCTTACTGATAAATTAGATGATAAATTACACCATAAAAAAGAGAATTATCTAATCCATTTAACTGAGTTAAAACGATTTTAATACTGAAGGAAAATGCATGAAGATGTTGAAAATTGAAACAGGCATTTCTTTTCTCACCCTTTATCAAACTGCAATGTTGTCATTAATTTACCTATACCCTGTGTATAATATGTTTCTGAGTAGTGATTTGCCAACAATGCATCAAACTCTCATTGGACTAGCCTATACATTTTACTTTACAAAATTCTGCCTTTTGAAAAAATAAGTTTTAATCAAAATTCTGATGGTATTTTTTACTACGAGAAGTATTAAAATTGTAATGTGTTATTAGATATTACTAGTATACGTTTTGCTCGAAATCGAGCAATTTATTATTTTAGCTCTAAATCAATGACATCCGACCAATCCAATATTGTGAATCTCTTTAATCAAAAAAACTACACATACTTACTGCTGATTATTAACATATGTTTAAAATGTTTTATTCAATCCCAATGTTATTTAAATGGGAAACTTTGAGATTTCAATGGTGGGTAGCGCCTTTATTTTCAGTCCGATTCTCATCAATTTTTGGCGGAAACAACTACAGACCAAGCCCTATCCAATGACACCAAAAACTTGAAAATCGGTTGAAAATTGTAGGAGGAGTTCTCAAGACAAAAAAACCCTTAGCGTATTAAATAAGTATAGATTAGACATTTAAGACTTTAATACATGGTTGCCACAACACAAATGATAATAAAACAGGCTAAAAGAAAACCTTAATTACTATGCAACAGATTTAAGAACAGTTACCTATTGAGGATCCGAGATAGTCTTGTATGTATTGATATTTGAAATGCAGGTTTAACTGAATCTCCAAATAATACACACTTTTTTTTTCAAGCTTTAACTACTTTTTATTATTTATAATGTCAAATTGGATTGACCTTTAAGACTTTATCTATGAAATACACGTAATTGAGCTTGTTTGGACGATAATCCACTAATCTCAATTTGTGTTATTTAATCCTCTGATATTATCATTCAACATCAACCATAATTTCTTTTTTTGTTTGGAAAATGCATGATTTGAATAAACTTCAATAAGACTTTTATGCAATATAATGTCATGCTCACTTGTAAGGGCAGAGCAAGAGTGTATACTTTTTAGTGTTCAGTTTGGAAATATTATTCTACGACTAATTGTTTTTTCTAGCTAAGGGAATTCTATTAAAATTTTTAAACAATGGATTTATTCTTAAGGCTTACCCTATCAAATATTAGTTAAAATTCCAAATTTTGAAATACTATGTCCCAAACACAAAAATAAAAAATAAACCTATTTTCTTTATTACAAAAACTTGGAAAGATCAACATACATTTATTACAAAACTTGGAATACAAACATTCAAAATGTAGAGGGGTTTTCATAGCTTTTTATAAAAATGAATTTTAAATTCTCAAAAATATTTGACTCTTTAAATTGAATATTATTGAAAACAACAACAATAAAGATAAGTGGTTTGTTCTCCATCTATGATGCACTCATAGCAGTAACATAATTTAACTTGATCCATGATTCAAACTGTTCTTTTAATTGATCAAATCTAAAGCGTATTACCTAATAATTTCTTACAATTTCCAATGTTGATCAGTTAATTATCATTTAAAAACGTTCGGCTATTCCAGGTACTTTGAAACCCTCTTCCACTTGATCAAGGGCAACGTAGGATCTGGCATGTTTGCGATGGGCGATGCATTCAAAAACGCTGGCCTGTTACTTGGTCCCATACTCACAGTTTTCCTTGGAGTTGTCTGTGTGTATGGAAATCATGTTTTGGTGAGTAAAATTTTCCATCTTTTGAATTTATTAAAATGTTGAATATTTCAATGAATAAATTCTATTTCTTTTGGGATTAAAGTGCAATATTCCCTCAAGTTTTAGTTTAATACCTCTCAACGCAGCAAGGTTCAAATTTATGATAGTTAAATTTGTGTTGTTTGTCAATTACCTTAACAATCCTATAGTGATAATTCCTCTCGAAATCGATATCCGCTTCGAAAACCAATCATCAGTTGAGGACCAGGTTAACCAAACTAATTTTTAAGGACTAACCTGGTCCTCATCTATAATATTGGTTATGAAGAATAAGGGTGTGTTAATATTTCACTTACTAACCAATATTTTTGGATGAAACTTGGTATTTAGCTTCTTGTGGTTAAGATTCATCCATTTATGGTAAAAAATCTTGGTTTTTGTACTTATCATGGCAGCAAACCTGCATACTCTTTTCCCTTGTTAATCATGAGGTGTATTGGGGTTTGGGTACCTGAAATCAATTTTAAGAGGAATTATCACTAGGAATATAGAAAATATAGCCTAACAACACATATTATTCAAACAATCCAGAGGCAAGATGAATTGTAATAATAAAATTTATTTCCTGAACAAAAAAAGTAAAGTCTTAGTTAAAGTTGAATGAATAAATAAAATCTTCCGAAACTCATCTGCATGTCGGGAGAGCCTACTTATTTAATAAAAATATATTAGGTATGGTTTTCTTTATTTTCATTACTATAAATAAAGAAATATTTCTATAAAACAACACTAAAACGTGAAAATGACTTTAGCTCAAGTCAGTTGACTTTGCCTTTATACTCTTATTTACTAACTATTTTGGACTGCCAAGGAAAAACATACTGATTTTAATTTGGTATTTGTCTCTTTACAAAATAGCTACATTGGTTTACAGATCAACAGCTCTAAAGAGCTAGCCCAGCGACGCAATCTCAAGATCTACCCCACGTTCCCTGACACGATGGAGTGGGCCTTCCAAGCGGGGCCTCGGGGCTTCCAGCGGTTCTCTAAGACAATCAGGTAACACGAACAATATTCCCAAATTCCCAATAACTCAAGTAACTTAATTGTGAATCTTAGTTAATACTGTTTAAAATCAATTTAAATTACATACATAAGTTAAATGAGTACAATAACTGTGAATTGTTTGATCGATAATGGAAGATTTATCTCTATAATATTAACAATCAAACAGTGAACCCCTGCATTCAACTATAGGCAATCCTTTAAACAATTGTGTCCAACTAGATGGTTTAATTACTTTGCAGGCACTACTTCTGTACTAATAAGAAAGCTCTCTAATACTCAAATTGCTACTTTGGAGGTTTTTATTTAAAAAAAATTTATGCTACAGGTAATTTTGATGATACAGTAGAACCTTGATAGTTCGACTCTCGATAGTATGACACTCCTTATAGTTCGACACGGTCCATGACAACTTAACATGTTAATAACAACTGTTAGTGTCCATGTTTGACAAAAGTGAAAATGGAAACCAAGTGGCTAATGATTTGAATATTGGTTATGTTAAAGTTCAATTAAGTTATGGTTTCATTAGAATTTTGTGTTTCCTAAATTCAAATTATGATTTTTATGCTCCTATAGTTAAAATTTCATATATAGGCCCACTCCTTACAGTTTCGACACCATCTTAGTCCACAAAGTGTCGAACTATCAAGGTTCTACTGTACAATTTAATAACCTTAAAGTTTTTCTCTTAATCTTAAATAGGGGGGTTAACTGAGCCTTACTCGTTGGTTTTAATTTCATTTTGTTATACAGAAGAACCACAATAGTTCAACAAAGTGGAGTTAGAGAGAGTCTGAATATCAAAATGTCAAACTATAGGGAGTACATGGGAAATTTGTAACATAGGGAGTATAAAAATCATGAGTTTAGTTTAGAAAACACTAAACTTTATTGAAGCAATAACTTGATTGAACATTAACATAACAGCCATTCAAATCATTCACCTCTTGGTTTACATTTTCACCTTTGTCAGTCTTCAACATGGACAGTATTATAGTTGTTACTGAAATGTTAAGTTTTCACGGGTAGAGTCGAACTATAAGGAGTGTCAAACCAGGGCCCATTTTCTAAATAGGCCGAGTAGGCCGCAGCCTAGGGCGGCAAATTTCGAAATAATTTTTTTTTCTTTATCAATTATAATTAAATAAGTTATATAACATAACGTCGTTTGATAAATAAATTGTAATTTTTATATACATTGTAAATAATCCTTGTAACGGAACTTGTAGTTCTGTTGAATTAATTAATTAGATCCGTGGTGGGCTATTTGTTTACTCCTTTCAGCCATCCATGAAGGGAAGCGGCAGGCAGGCAACAAGCCACCTCTATATCACCCGCCACTGGAACGGAAAGGTGCGCAGTGCTCGACAGAGAAGGGGGGAGTTTCTTTCTGTTGTAACGCTATTATATTTTTGACTTTTAGAGTCGCTTCATTTTTACTTGCGATTTGCGACTGGAGTATTTAGTTTGGTTTGGTAGTGTCAGTTGTCGTTTGTTATTGATGTTTCTCATTGAGACAATTTGATGATTTATGATTCTTGAGGAAATAAGAGCTATGATTAAGACATTTTATGCATTTCATTGTAAGGTAAAACAACTAAACGTTGACCGCTGCCAAACTCTGTTCACAGCGATGTTACTTGCAATTTTTCAACAGCCTATAGGTCTTATGTCAGTAGGAATCCTACTTTTTAAAAATGATTTTTTGTTTAAGGAACTATTTTATTTGAAAAAAAAAATGTTTGAACATAAAATTTGAAAGTAGCCTAATACATACTATATTTTAACGGCTGTTTAAATATTGAAAAATCGGCGTTTGATATAAAGTGCAATATAGACTAACTTTACAGTTTTGCAATAAAACGTGTTTGTAAAATAAGCTTATGTAGATATATTTCGTTTAAACTGCTAGGTATGCCGTATGTTTTTAAAACTAATAATACTATTTACAAGCCAGTGTTGTTGGTTTTCCAAACATCGTTTGGAAATCGGACGGCGGCATTAATATTTTGGGTTTCCCAAATGCAGTTTGACATAATTTCCGTAACGAATTTGGTTTCTTTTTAATTCCGAACACTATTTAAAACTACTTTTCTACAGTCGGAAAATATAAATTAAAGTTGCATGAATTTATTGTGTATAATTAAAAATGAAATTAGTCTCATTTTAATTAGTTATTTAAAATTCAAATCAAACTAACTATAATTCATCAATGTATTAGTGTAAGTTACATATTCTTTGCGGTATTTAGTTGTTTAATAAATGAACTGTCTCCTTACATAATCAGTATTCAGTTGTCTAATAATTAATCTGTCTACTTTTTTGTTGTATTAAATCAAAATGAAATATTTGTTACGGCTCCGGTCTATGTGAGCCTGAATGCCGCCTCGTGGCTGTAGCGGGTTAAGGGTGCGCTCTACCTCGGCGTCAAAATCGTCGAGCGAGACTGTATATAGACCATTGTAAATTTTAAAAGAAGTGTGCCGGGGGTCTGGGACACTCGGTATTAATCTTGCAACTGAAGTCTAGTTGGTCCTTGGAGGAATTGCATAGGGCATAGGGAATATGGCCTTAATTCTGTTTTTAGCCCATAACTACCTATTACCT
The DNA here is from genome assembly GCA_030545055.2 of Neoaliturus tenellus. Lineage (NCBI taxonomy): Eukaryota > Metazoa > Arthropoda > Insecta > Hemiptera > Cicadellidae > Neoaliturus > Neoaliturus tenellus. The sequence goes on from CM061531.1 coordinate 318,388,779, forward strand.
ATTTATTTAATGAGAAATTTTGTTTTTAATAGATTATGAGTGATTTGGGTTTTGCAAAATGGTGAACTTGCCTCCAATGTAAATTAAAACTCACAAATATATGTATTCACTTGAACAATATTGACGTTTTATGTAGTTTTTTCTATACTCAAGTTTCGGAAAATTACATTTTAAAATATGACGATGATTTAGTGAAATAGTAGCAATAAAAACCAATTTTTGTACAAACACTGTTTATTGTAAATTTAAAGTAGCCAATTTTATTGTTGATCAAATTCCAATTGGTTGTTGGAGAGGAGGGATGCAATTCAGTGGAAGTGTCTACTCTGGAAGGGGCCCCTGTACGTTACAGTGGCGGTGTTCGATCCATCTAGTGTAGACTCTGGGAGGGGCCCCCGTACGTTACAGTGGCGGTGTTCGATCCATCTAGTGTAGACTCTGGGAGGGGCCCCCGTACGTTGCAGTGGCGGTGTTCGATCCATCTAGTGTAGACTCTGGGAGGGGCCCCTGTACGTTACAGTGGCGGTGTTCGATACATCTAGTGTAGACTCTGGGAGGGGCCCCCGTACGTTACAGTGGCGGTGTTCGATCCATCTAGTGTAGACTCTGGGAGGGGCCCCCGTACGTTGCAGTGGTGGAGTTCGATCCATCTAGTGTAGACTTTGGGAGGGGCCGCCGTACGTTACAGTGGCGGTATTCGATCCATCTAGTGTAGACTCTGGGAGGGGCCCCCGTACGTTGCAGTGGCGGTGTTCGATCCATCTAGTGTAGACTCTGGGAGGGGCCCCCGTACGTTACAGTGGTGGTGTTCGATCCATCTAGTGTAGACTCTGGGAGGGGCCCCCGTACGTTGCAGTGGCGGTGTTCGATCCATCTAGTGTAGACTCTGGGAGGGGCCCCCGTACGTTACTGTGGCGGTGTTCGATCCATCTAGTGTAGACTCTGGGAGGGGCCCCCGTACGTTGCAGTGGCGGTGTTCGATCCATCTAGTGTAGACTCTGGGAGGGGCCCCCGTACGTTACAGTGGTGGTGTTCGATCCATCTAGTGTAGACTCTGGGAGGGGCCCCTGTACGTTACAGTGGCGGTGTTCGATCCATCTAGTGTAGACTCTGGGAGGGGCCCCTGTACGTTATAGTGGCGGTGTTCGATCCATCTAGTGTAGACTCTGGGAGGGGCCCCTGTACGTTATAGTGGCGGTGTTCGATCCATCTAGTGTAGACTCTGGGAGGGGCCCCTGTGCGTTACTGTGGCGGTGTTCGATCCATCTAGTGTAGACTCTGGGAGGGGCCCCTGTACGTTACATTGGCGGTGTTCGATACATCTAGTGTAGACTCTGGAAGGGGCCCTTGTACAATGTTAGTGTTTAGTATTGAGTATGTATTAATTTAGTGGAGGTCCAAATTTTGACATGGAATTTCGTTTATATTTCTTAAATTACTGATTAGATGTAGTAAAATCTCCATAGAAACCACTGTTTCTTTAAATTATTGTTTACTTAAAATTGGAGATGGTATAATTGTTATAAATCATTACAGTACAGTATTTGTTTTCAAAAGTTTCAATATACAGAAAATACCCCATTACCATAGTGGCTGTTTGTTTGTCTCAAATCTATTTACAAATTCTGTGTTACTATTGTAAGAATTTTTTTCCTGTATGCTAGTATTAGTAAGCATTACGGGAGTAGACCTAATCATGACAAGAACTTAAATTGTTCTTCTATGTTATTTGATACGTGTTTTTTATAGTTTTTTTAGATTTTAATTTTGGCTGAGGATGAAGAAAACCGGAAGTTTTCAATCCTTGAATTTTACATGTTATTTTACAAATACAAGAATAAAACTTATTTGAATTGAAAGTAAAACATTTCATTTAGAAAAATAAATAAATTATTTTAAATTCGTGTTACGACTTAACAAAAGAATTTCAACTTAAGCTATTTAAATAACTATAAAAGTTTCAAATAATGAATCATGAACTCATTTCCACATACATCACCAAACAAGATCATTCAAAAACAAAGCAAAAACAATTTTTACATTTTCTAAAAGGGGTGTTAAATCATGAAATAAGCAATTTATGGAAAACTGAGGCGTTCCATAGGAAAACTCGCCTTCTCCAAAGTTGCAGCATTTTCAGGAAACTCAAAAAACGAATTGTAAATGAACGCCGGTAGATTTTTCCATGAAACCAAAACTAAAAATACTAAAAAAGCCACAGACATTCCTCATATTATAGTATAGGCTTAGGTCATACATAATCATTGAAAGGGTTTTGGCAGTTATATCCTATAAGGTTGGGTGACATATATACAGTAGCGGTAGACTGCCTCCAAGAAAATATCCCACTCTATGTCTTGTAGCTTCTTCTTTTAATAACTCAAATTAAAAGATATTTCCCACAATTTTCATGTAATTTAAAGTTATGAGAGACTCCAATGTGAGAAAAATAATTACAAAAATGATTTCAAGATTTCTTTTTAACTATTAAATCATTACATTTTTCAGATTGCTGGTGAAGATCTTCAACACTATTGCCCAGCTTGGGTTCTGCTCAGTATACTTTGTTTTCATATCGTCAACACTAAAATCAGTAAGTTTCAAAATATCATACCTAACACATAAATGTTTCAAATCTCATAAGAATACCATATCTCCTAGAATGGGCTTAACTATCATGTTAATTATTATTATGTTAAAGCAATGTGATAAGCTACAGTCACTAAAGAATAGTCTTCCCGTTAAAGTAGAAATAATTCATGATATTTTGCTATTTTATTGATTCTTAGGGTGGGTTTACACGTGAGAGTTTTTCACTCTCAGAGAGTAGTTAGTTACTCTCATAAAAATATCAGACAGCTGTTGATAGTACTCGCAGAAAACTGTCTGGGATTAACCATCTTGGAAAATTCACTGGTTGTGTAAACACCTCTGCGAGTACCTGCTGAGAGTACGAAACTCTCTGAGAGTGAAATACTCTCACGTGTAAACCTAACTTTACAGATTGAAATAATCTATATACAATTGCTCACTGTCATCAACACCTACATTCTAGAAGTTGTAATGATGGCTTGCAAATTCAGCCCACCCCGCAACGTTGACATCCATTATCATAACACTCGTCGTGTTCATGACTTCAATCTTCCTGCACATCGCAGTAAAAGATTTGAGTGCAAACCATCCTATGTTGGGGCCAAGCTTTACAACTGCCTGCCTGATGAAGTCAAGAGTTCCAGTCCACAACATCTGAAGACGGCTCTCAACAACTGGCTTCTCCATTATCCATTCTACAGCTTGGACGAATTCCTGAACTGGCGCACTGCATGAACCAAGAAAGACCACCTTCCGTTTTTCCATTTAATAACCATGTCATTAATACTAATGACATGGTTATTAATCTTCAAGATTGAAACAGCGTGAACATAAAAAATAAATAATAATAATACTATTATTATTTATTTTTTATGTTCACGCTGTTTCAATCTTGAAGATTGTAAATAAAGCATTTCTCTCTCTCTCTCTCTCTCTCTCTCTCTCTCTCTCTCTCTATACTTATTTCATACGCTAAAGCTTTTTTGTGTTGAGAACTCCTCCTACAGTTCTCAACCGATTTTAAAGTTTTTGGTGTTGTTGGTTAGTTCTTAGTCTGTAGTTGTTTACGCCAAAAATTTATGAGAATTTAAAATAAAGGTGCTATCCACAAATTAAATTGATATTTACATATTCATCATTAATGTTTTGATATCAAAATAAACCACCATCTTAGCAAAATATGAAGTAACCGCTGGCATTTTGAAATGTTTATCTAAAAATTTGTTATTCTTTTATTCAAATATTCCGAAAGGCTTTAGAAGCAATTACATACTCACCAAATAGTCAACCACTAATGTTTTAATGTTTTGCTGTAGGATCTTCTCTAATGTGTTTGGGACATATTGTATATGTTTAAAATACAAGTATAAATACAGGTACCGGTATAAAAGAGATTTTACCCAAAAAGATGTTGTTTTGTCTTTTATTTGTTGAAAATAGATGTATAATCATTTTGTTTTGCAACTAAAAAGAGAAAAGTAAAATATTAGTACTAACCTCCAAACCTTGGCCAGATCTTGCATCACTACGGCTTCGACGTGGACGTCCACGTACTGATGGCCCTCATCTTCGTGCCGATGGTGTCCACCGCGATGGTCCGCTCCCTCAAGTTCCTCGTCCCGTTCTCTGTCCTCGCCAACATCCTGACGGGTAAGCAGCAATGGAAACAGAATCGGGGTTAATCATAAACAATTTGGAAAATTTAATCACATAAACGATTATTACACCCTACTATAAAAAATCTTATTTTACACTCAATAAGTTTTTAAACAAAGCAATAAATTCAATTTTAAGTTTTATTCTATCTATAAAAAGCAAGCAAGTGCATGAAGATAAAAACAAAATTCTTGGTTTTAATAGTTAACAAGAAGTTAGCTTTGGATGAACACATGGCAAAAGGTATTATTGTTGTAGCATGATCAAGCGTGTTATTAATTTAACTACAATATGATCAGGGGCACTATTTACTGTTGATTAGAAGGCAAAGGCAAATGTTTACCGACGGTCGGGGCGCTCTTTACTGTTGATCACAGGCATTTTTTAACCGATGGTCGGGGGTGGTATTTGTCTACAGTCGGAGCGCTCCTGACCGCTGAACAGGGGCGTTATTTACCACCGTTCGGGGGCGCTTTTAACCAGTGGTTGGTGGATCAATTAAACTCCGATGAGTCAGGGGCGCTATTTACCGTTGTTTAGAAGGCAAATGTTTATCGATGGTCAGGCACGCTCTTTACCGTTGATCAGGGGTGCTTTTTTGACTGGCTGAGGGTTATATTTACCTCCATTCAGGGCGTTCTTGACAGCTGAATCAATCAATCAAATCATCTTTATTCTACAAAACATGCACAATTTTGTGCATTAATAAATAGCGTCAACTTCCTAAAATTAACTTAACTAAAAGGAGTACCTCTCAACATTGATAAATACAAACGAGATTTAATAAAAGAAAAATAACAATCTATATATTAATACGCAAGCATGTTTCATTTCCTCCTTTTTTCTTAGCTCGTGTGCATCGTAGGATAAATCCGCGCATACCGTTAGAAAGGTATAGTGCTGTAGATGAGCAGAATCACATTCTAATTCACATCGGACTCCAGGGCTACGTCCCACAGGCTTTCAAAGTTTCAATGTTAATCTTATGGAGAAAGGAGAATTGAATGAATCATAAGACAGCTGTTGTAAAAACAACTGCAGAAAATAAGAAAGCTGTTTTAAGCTTCTTGGGTACAGACCAACTAAAATTTTGATCGAATTTCGATCAGGAGATTGCGATCTCTAGTAATAAACAATTACAATGAACTAAAAAACAGTGATAGACCTTACAACACTTACACGATCAGTCAAAATATTCAATTGTATATAATGATTTTTCTATTAAAATTTTTTTCAGTTTTGTTTTAAGCAGTTTAATGTCTAATTCATCTTTTAAGTTATTTGGCAATTTACTGTAAAACAATAATCCTATATAGGTTGATTTTTTCTTATAAAACTCCAGTTTGTGTTGGTGACGGGAGGTTACAATATCTCTTTTGTTTCTGGTATTGTAATTATGAATTTCAGAAGTTTGTGCTCTTATAATTTCTTCTCTTGCAAGACAAATTGTTTCATAAATGTATGCTCCATAAACTGTTAAAACTGTTAAAATATATTTTTAAAGTGAAGTTTTACAGAATCGTAAATCTTTAGGTGTAGCATAATTCGTATTGCTCTTTTTTGTACAATTAAAATTTTATTTAAACTAAATTTGGAAGTGCTGAAACAGGGGCGCTAAACTATATTTACCATAGTTCGAGGACGCTTTTACCAGTGGTTGGGGGCGTAATTTGACCCCGATTTGGGGTGCTATTTACCTTTGATCAGGGGCCCTTTTAACCATCGGTTGGGGCAAAATCCAACTCTAATCAGGTGTATTTTTCCTATCCGAGGCACTCTCTCACACTGAGGCACTGTCACGGTCAGTAAACCAAGGCACTGTCACGGTTTAGTTATGACTATTGGGGGCGCTTTTTACCGCCAATCAAGAGGCTGTTAGCTATCTTTTGTGTGCGCCCATTACCGGGGATCAGGGGCGAACTTTGCCGCCGATGAAGGGCGCTGTTTACTGCCGGCCGGGGGCGTTATACTGCCGATCGGGTGCTCTCTTTACTGCTGATTAGGGACACTCATTACTGCAGATCAGGAGCTCTCATTTCCACCGCGATGGCGCCCCTCGGGCCTCGGTGTCCTAGGCGGTCGCCTAGTTTGCCTATATGGTAGAGCCGGCCCTGCTAACTTAACCACTACTTGACCGATTTTTTTGATTGAGGTCTCATTTTAGAGCATATGACCGAGCCTGTGTGCGAATGGTGATTAAAATGGTAATTTTGTTTCAGGCTTCACCCCCCTAGCGTTTAATTTGTTTCTAGAGGGCGCTTTTACCTCTTACAGCTGATTATCTCTAAGATGAATTTTCTAAGTGATTGTCTGATGCATAATCAATATAAATATTGTTTGGAAAGTCAATAATTTTTTTGAATTGTACTGTTGGTGAGTTTCTCACAAAAAAAATATTACAAAAAGCGCAATTTACGCACGAGCTCCCTAGTAATGTATACTACTATATAAGTATACATGATGTATGTATACTTATGCACTATACACTATGTATGTAGAAATATAAGTATAAATTGTGTATGTGCACAATAATTCTTGTAGCATAAGCATTTTTTAAACCGATTAACAATGGCACGATCTCCTGTGGCGCACATAAAGTAAAAGTAGCATGTGATAATAAATCAGTTCTGTTATTTTTCTTAACCTTGCGTAAAACTTATTTTGCAACCAAAAATTTTGTTTTTCTTATGACCTGTTTTGAAACACTGTAAAGGAGCTGAAAATAATACTGATCGCAGAACGATTAGAGCTGTAAAAATAACATGTTCAAATTTGGGAATCAAACATGTGCATTGGATGAGAAGACTATTCACATTATTGTATTAAGTCAATGGTGAAAGCATAAAACTGTTTAAATTAGTACTTTTATTAGTTGTTATGTATGTGAGACTACTCTTTGTACATGTTTAAAATGTGAATAAAGAATTATTAAATTTAATTTCAGGTCTGGGTGTGTTCCTCACCATGTATATCTCCATGCATGACCTGCCCGCCGTGTCGTCCCGGCCGGCCGTAGCACCTCTCAATAGGATTCCACTTTTCTTTGGTACTGCTATCTACTGTTTCGAGGGAATCGGGTTGGTAGGTATTGCCAACTCATGTCCTTACACTTAGTATGTTGATTCCACTTTATAGTTAGTTATTTAATATAATTTATCTAAAGTAATATAATTAATATTTAAGTATCTAAAGTATCTAAAGTATCTAAAGTATTTGCTGTGGGCTAAGTAGATTAAATTGACTGTTATACGTAAAAAAGGTTTAAATTATTAAAGACATTACGATAGTTTGTAACTTAATGCTGTTTAACAGGTTAAGTTAGTTAAAAGAAAAATTGTTATAAACTAGTTTAATTGTTGCTCGAAATCGAGCAATTTATTTTGATACATTCCTAAAGTAGTCTAACATTTAGTTCTAAATCAACGACATCCAACCAATCCAATAATATTGTGAAAATTAATAATCACAAAAAACTACACGGTTTTACTGCTGTACATCAACAGATGTTAAAAATGTTCAACCCAAATTCAATGTTATTCTAAAGGGAAAATTCCAAATTTAATTTGTATATATCGCCCTTATTTTATGTCTGATTTTCATCAATTTTTGGTGGAAGTGACAACAGACCAAGCCCTATTCATCGACACCAAAAACTTGAATATTGGTTGAAAATTGTAAAAGAAGTTCTAAAAAAACCTTAGTGTATTAAATTAGTATAAATAATAATAATACTCTATTATATAGCAAATAAATGACATTGCAAATATAAATGATTTATAATATTAATTCTCAAAACAACTGCAATCATAGTTTATCTTCTTATGTGAAAAATATAATTAAGAGTCTGCAGTACCTCTGACATCTAAGAGGAACATAAGAAAAATGTTAAGTATAGGTGTCTTTGAAACACTTTATCTCAATAATCTTGCATTATATTCGCATGAAACTTGAATACATTCACAATAATGGTTTGGCGGTTCATGTGACATGGATAGATCTTTTAATAAACCTCCTCAAAATAGTTTAACATGGTTTAAAAATGGTGATAATATACATAGTTTTTTTTATTCATTATTTGAGTGGATGATTTTTTAATTAGTTTTCAATCACTTTAAATGAAAGGCACAATGGTAACATTTAAAATGACATCAAGTTTGTAATTTTCAGACGAAAAACAAACTCAGAGTAATGTTTCAAATTTAACATTGTTCTTAAGGGACAAAACGCGAAATGGCGTAGGTACTGCCGACTTTTAATACAAAATCAGAATAGTCTCTGGTTGTCGCAGGTGCTGCCTCTGCAGAGTGAGATGAAGAAGCCGCACAAGTTCGGAGGCCTGTTCGGCGTGTTGAACGTGGGAATGACCATCGTGGGCTGTGTGCTGCTGTGGATAGGCTTCGTTGGGTATCTGAAGTACGGGGAGGACGTGAAGGGAAGCCTTACACTCAACCTGCCTCAGGAGAGTCTGTGAGTATTGTACGGTTCATTGAAATATGTAAACATCATAATCTTCTCTAGATAAACAAATGGATGTTGGGTTATGAATGTAGGATGTAACACAAGTTGTTTAAGCATTCCAAAAGTCAAAACCCCTACAACCAACTACTTGACTAAAAGCTCTTGACATGAAAACTCCAGAAAAATTGAGGATAGATCACCCAATTCAATCTTCCTATTATTGTATTCCTCGTTTTTCGGAATTTTAATTTTAAATAAAATTAAGTAGCTGGTTCGTGTAAAATGTATAAAAATAGAGGATGTGTTGCAGAGGTCTGCATCACCCATTTTTGTAACTTCCATCGGAATTTTACACACTAGATCCAAGATCTTTTGGTTTATGTTGCTTGTCCTATTAAAGAGAAACACACATCTGTTTTAAAAGTTTTAGACTAATATAAAATTATATTTAATGTATATTTAGCTTGATTTTGATTCTAAGCAACCCACTTAAATAGGAGGGATGAATAATAATTTTGATTGCAGAATCGTCTCTTTAAACTGTTAATTTGATTTTGTGACTTCACCATTTCCAACTAAAACATTTCTTTTTGATCAATTACAGATTTTCCGAGGTAATCCAACTGACGATAGCAGTCGGTCTCCTCTTTTCTTACGCACTCCAATTCCATGTGGCAGTTTGTTTTGTGTGGCCAGACATCAACAGGCAACATGGACCATTCAAGAATCCTGTGCTGGCTGAGTTGGGTGTTCGCTTCTGCCTGGCCATGGTTACATGTGAGTTTTCTGTTCTGAATATATAAATACTTATCAAATAGGATACTGTCATTGACTATATACACTATCTAAATCAAAGATCCTACGTAGGATCAAGAGGTTCCAAAAACCACCACTACCCGGACAGCATCCCAGTTCACGGACACAAACTTTTCCATCCATACTGACTGGACTTCCTCCTGGGACTCTTTCCAAGGTCAGAATCACTTTTTGATTGCTGACCCGACCTTAGCAGTAGGTGGTATGGATCTTCTTAACAAGCAGTGGACTGTTCTCAATTGATTCTGCGCTGGAGTAGGAAGATGTAATTATTGGAAATACAAATGGGGAATGACAGAAGACCAGTCGTGCGGCTATGGAGCGCAGTTCCAGACTATGACTCACATAGTCAATGAGTGAGTGCCCTTTTGAGTGCTTTCCCCAAAGGGTTGTTGAGTCTGCATTGTGCAAGTGAAACTGGGCTGCAATGAAATAGCGCCTTGTATTTAGCTTTATAAAGAGAGATCATAGATGTTTGTTTTATTTTATTTTTAAATGTACTATACTATGCACTGCAGAGTATTTTTTTTATTTTTCAGAAGTTGGTGGCTGGCTTTTAATGCCATACAACATTTCTATGTACTTACAAAGTTCAATTGCAGTTCACACACCTTAAAAGATCCTACCATTGTAATCTGTTTAAAACACAGTGTCTTTTCATCTTTTCAAGAAAAATGAGGGAGATCTCAGAAATTAATTTACTTAAGGACTTAATTAAAGGCAAATGTTTACAGTAGGACAAACCTTTACCCAGTAAGAAAAACAATGATAAAAGTTTTAAAAGTTGTTTAGACAAAACAACAGAGACTGTGTAGTTTCGGTCAATTATCTCTCTTATAACACCTAGCCAAAGTTTTAATTTTCTTTATTTAATTTTAGAGTATTATAACTTTAAAATTATTATACAGATTAATTTTACCATGAAGATTTATAAAATTTTCATTGATTTATTCAACAAGTTTAGCCTATTTAACTAATAAACATTATTAACACTAATACGCACAATTTTTAGTCCCCTAATTTATATTTTGAAACAGTAGTGAATTTTTACTCCCCCTTCCAACTACTTTAATTTATAGCCAGAGAATTTTGTGTTGGTTTTTAGCGAATTTTCTTATAAGGAATGTGCTATTACGGTGGTAGTCACGGTAAGACCTAAAGCTGAGAACATGATACGTTTTCATTTTGAGGTCCCTAGTAGCCAAAAACACCATCGTTCAAATTCATATACATAGCTATGTAACCATTCTTCGCACAGGCATGGGCGGATTTACGGGGGTGCCAGGGGGTGCCTGGCACCCCCTAATTTTTGATGATTTTTAAAATTTCTATAATATTTTTGTAATGATATTTTTGTATTGGATAAAAAAGTATTTTTGGACAATAAGCATTTTTAACAAGTAGGACGTAAGCATTCAAGTCACGTAATCGAAACAACAATTTTAAAAGTCAATTAAACTATATTTTGAACATAATGCGATCGCGTGTGTCGTGTGTGTATTCTGGTCAACTACTCTGCGCGGTTTCCGGCAATGGCGAGTACCGACACCAACCCTGCTCAGACGCTCTCTCTCTCCCTCCCCTCTCGTCATTTACCTCTGGTGACTTAATTTCTCTGAATATGATGAACATCTGTGATATAGTTATTTTTATTTTTTGTGGACTCTACAGGACAGTTAGTTGTAACATCGATCGTTGCTCAGTGGCCAAGCAGTATATTGTTTGGTTATTAGTTAGTGCAGTGTGTATTACTTTTTTCAAGTTATTTACTTATTTAGTTACTTGTAGACTTGTATCTTTCGAAAGTTTGATGAATATAATTAGCCTTATTGGTAAAGAGACATTAATAACAATGAAAAATAAAACGGCTTTCGTTATACAGTAATCACTACCAACTCACATACAAAACAATATTATGATATATTCTTTTCTTGTTAGTTTTCACAGTACGTCATCAAAAAATATTTTACTTTTAATTTGTTATGACCATTTTTATATTCTTTAGTTTTTTGTACTGAAATTAATAAAATAAATCAAATTAGTGAAATGAAACAAATCAAATTATATTGAAGGTTAAATATAGGTTAACAAATAACGATAAAAACACTTTTCTAGCAATGGTTGAAATCAATATTCTAGGGAGGTTTTCATAATAAAACTCCAAATTAGATAGACAGTTTTCTAAAACTGAAATGAGCTATTGTACAATTTTGGGTTTTTTGTAATAATAAATTAAACGCAGCGTTACTTGTTTGTTGTACATCGGATTGCCGCGGTCTTCAAAAAACACATACATTGAAAGAAGACTATTATGTGAAACATTATGTGAAAATTTCATGTTTCTAAATTTTACAGTTTTTGAGGTGTGCTTGCTTAATCAGTCATGTCTTCACCGACCATAGCTTTGAACGCATCTCCTCCTGAGACCGCAACGCTGATCGGTGGGTTAGTTAGGTCTATGACTTATATGTGTATGACTTATCTCTACAGTGAGATTTGTTTTGAGTTATTGAAAATATTTCTTACCTAGGCCTATATATCAATAACAGAAATAATAACAGCGCGCTGTAAACTTGGCTGATTACGTGTATTACGCCCGGTGTCGCGCGGCCGCGTGCGAAGATGCGTTCACCGCGATCATCGGTGAGATAGCTGAGTTTAAGGAAGCAGAACTAAAAAACCGTAAAACTTATAAACGTGAAATTTCCACACATTGCTCAGTAAATATTTATCTTTCAATTTATGGGTTTGTTGATCCCAGTTCATGATAAAATAAAAAGTAGCTAGCTGGCTTATGTATAAAAGAAAAATACCTAAACACCTAGGGCCTACTTGGGATATGCCTTAAAACATGCCATTTAAATGGAATTTTGAATGAGCATACGACTCATACTTTAGAATAGCTGGCACCCCCAAAATTTTAGACCTAAATCCGCCCATGCGCACAGGGTGTGTGGGCAGTTAAATTAAACGAATCAGGCCTTGTAAATCTTTTTACAAATGCAACATGTCAGCTTCAGATGGTTTTTTCCATTGTATCTTTAATGATTAACAGCTCCGAGGTACATTGTCAAAATCTTCTTATAAATTCCATTTGGGTTAGAAGTTATTCTATTGTCTTTAATGTTTTTGTTGCAGTATTATTAAACACTAATATCCATATAGTAATTAACTTTAGAGTTCTGTAAATATACCATACCATTACTCATAGAAGGTTAAAGAAAACTCAGACTTATTGTCAATGTTATAAGATATTTTTATGAAAGCTAATTATAACCTTGAGTGGATGTGATGATAGCTATACCAAATCCAATGTACCTAACCCCTGCGTTTTTGTCCTACCCTTAAAAGACATGTACAAACATGTACAACACATGTAATAAAAATTAATAAAACCTCGACTACCCAATCCAAGTAAAACAACACAAAACCTGAAAAGTTAAAGGGTAGGATATGAATGAATCTGTAATTAAGATTGTTACAAGTGTTGCAATCTGTGGGGAACATTACAACCTGAAACTGGCTAATCCTCCTGGTTAAACAGAATAGATAAAAATATAGAATTAAATATTCACATAAGTTTAACACTGAATATTTCTTTTACTACGAGTCAGAGCCTTTTTGACAAACCTTGGTTTAAAAAAGCTAAAATCGTTTTAATTGCATTATTTAACAGTTATACAAATTTTCATATAATTTACTAAATCACTTGTCGTGAAAAAAGATTAAATTTTGGAATTTTAGCACAACTTGGCTACTTTTACATACCATGGGGCAAAGCCCTAAAGTCACAAATCCAATTAAAGTTGCTATACCTTCACACAACTCCTGTCTATGACAGGAAAAAATTAGGAACGCCAGGAAAAGCCGTTGCCCCGTGAAAAGAGGACAAATAGGGTCCAAGAGCGTTACAGACACAGCAGTGAAAGACATAGAGACAGAGGGAAATAAATTTAGATGACACTGATTTTGGATTCCATGATACATAAAATGTAACAATAAAAAAATTCAAGATTTTAAGCAATGTACAGACAAAACTCTAATGTTATTAACATAGAAGATAGAAGATATATTTGTCAGTTAACACGATAACACTCGAATGGAATACCGATTTTGATGAAATTTAATGCATAGATGTAGTTCAGCATTCATCAGGTTAAGTTAAAAAACCAGCATGGGAACGGGGTTTTATAAGGTTCCTAAACTGTCAAAAATTGGTTTATGGTATTTTTTTACTTTAATTTCCTAAATTCAACAATTGTAACCAAGACTCAAACCATTCAAAAGTGCTTGAAAAACAAACAATTGGTAATTTGAATTTTTAATATGGTTCAACAGATTACGGAGGAATTACAAAAATATGCTTTCCATGTTATTTTTACAGGAAATCAATGAATCCCTGTACATTTTCTCACTTATTTATCGACATAACTTGATAATATTTGGTATGTACATTCACTAGGTACAGTGTAATTTATGTTTGCTTACAACACCCATATGGCGGCAAACCTACATTCTCAACCCCATGGGGTTTATGGGGAAAATAAAAAATACTGAATTCCATTAGAAAATTCGCTGAGTACGTTTTCTTGCGATGGGGTATCATTATAGTACTGCATGTACAGTTTGTTTACAATTTGTTTTTGTTGTATCCCCAAAATGTTTGTTATGTTGTTCACGCACAATTCTTGGGTTTGGTCTGTTTACAATGTTGTTTTTTTGTGTCCCCAAAATGGTTGTTTCATTGTTTACGTATAATTTTTGGCTATGTTTGTTTACAATGTGTGTTTGTTGTGTTGCCATCGCCAGTCATCGCAGCGGAGGTGGTGCCACACCTAAGCCTCTTCATCTCTCTTCTTGGCTCCGTCAGCAGCACCGGCCTCGCCCTCGTGTTTCCGCCCCTCTGCGACCTCGCCCTCCACTGGGGCCGCACGCCGGGGCCGAACTACGCCTTCGACGCCCTTTCACTCTTGCTCGCCCTGTTAGGCTTCTGCACCGGAAGCTACTTTAGCCTTACGGCCATCTTCAAAGCATTCTTCGGGTCGACGTGATGGAAAAACCCGAGATGGCTTGGAACAGTTTGTATGTGAGAATGTGTTAATTGAGCTAAGTGATCTTTGTAGTCAAAAATGGAAATCTAGTTAAGAGAGACAATATGTGAACTTTTAAAAAGTACTTACACAAGAATATACTAGAAATCCATTACTTTTATCAATACAGCAAGAGTAAAAAATTCGTGGTTGTTTAAAATTTTGATATTTTTCATTTTAACATTACATATTGATGCAATCATCATATAATTAATTATTTCACATTAATAGTCAGAATTGAAATTCCTCAAAATGAGAAACCAAATGTTTATTTTTATAGATTACCAAAGCCAAGCGGGGCCATGGGGATGAGACTTGACCGGCAACCCGTTCTTGCCTTCCTAGCCCCTTCAATATTGAATACAAATTCAGGAAACAGTTATAACTGGCTATCTGAGATATGTAATGTTGGATACTCATATTTATGGGAATATTAAAACAACTAAGCATTTAATTTTTGAATAATTTTCAATAAAATTCACTCAACTTCGTGTTTCCCATGCAATGCCATGGCCTCCATTAATAGCAAGCCGCGCCATAAGGTGCGGCAAAGTTGCAATCCTTTAGTCTTGCTTGGCCTTGCTTTGGTCTTTTTGGCCGGCTAGGCTCTGTCTGAAGGCCTACTGCCTGTTGCCCACACTTATCTCATTCTATTTTGGAAAAAAATCCTCAGCATTTCAATATTGTTGTATGTCAAAGGCTGTTAATTCACTAAAAAAGTTAACAGCGAAATTAAAATTATCGAGTCAAAAAGAATTAGCAAAAGCGGTTTATAAAGAGACGGTGATTTAAGCAGCATACTAAGTTTGTGCTCATAGAAATCACTCATATCTGGACATTTGTAATTGCTAGTACACAGTGCAGCGCACATGGAAGGGAGCTAATCTGATAAACCTTAAAAATCACAATAAGAAGAAATTTTGGTGAAATCTGTTTACGGTGATTTAAGCAGCATACTAAGTTTGTGCTCATAGAAATCACTCATATCTGGACATTTGTAATTGCTAGTACACAGTGCAGCGCACATGGAAGGGAGCTAATCTGATAAACCTTAAAAATCACAATAAGAAGAAATTTTGGTGAAATCTGTTTACGGTGATTTAAGCAGCATACTAAGTTTGTGCTCATAGAAATCACTCATATCTGGACATTTGTAATTGCTAGTACACAGTGCAGCGCACATGGAAGGGAGCTAATCTGATAAACCTTAAAAATCACAATAAGAAGAAATTTTGGTGAAATCTGTTTACGGTGATTTAAGCAGCATACTAAGTTTGTGCTCATAGAAATCACTCATATCTGGACATTTGTAATTGCTAGTACACAGTGCAGCGCACATGGAAGGGAGCTAATCTGATAAACCTTAAAAATCACAATAAGAAGAAATTTTGGTGAAATCTGTTTACGGTGATTTAAGCAGCATACTAAGTTTGTGCTCATAGAAATCACTCATATCTGGACATTTGTAATTGCTAGTACACAGTGCAGCGCACATGGAAGGGAGCTAATCTGATAAACCTTAAAAATCACAATAAGAAGAAATTTTGGTGAAATCTGTTTACGGTGATTTAAGCAGCATACTAAGTTTGTGCTCATAGAAATCACTCATATCTGGACATTTGTAATTGCTAGTACACAGTGCAGCGCACATGGAAGGGAGCTAATCTGATAAACCTTAAAAATCACAATAAGAAGAAATTTTGGTGAAATCTGTTTACGGTGATTTAAGCAGCATACTAAGTTTGTGCTCATAGAAATCACTCATATCTGGACATTTGTAATTGCTAGTACACAGTGCAGCGCACATGGAAGGGAGCTAATCTGATAAACCTTAAAAATCACAATAAGAAGAAATTTTGGTGAAATCTGTTTACGGTGATTTAAGCAGCATACTAAGTTTGTGCTCATAGAAATCACTCATATCTGGACATTTGTAATTGCTAGTACACAGTGCAGCGCACATGGAAGGGAGCTAATCTGATAAACCTTAAAAATCACAATAAGAAGAAATTTTGGTGAAATCTGTTTACGGTGATTTAAGCAGCATACTAAGTTTGTGCTCATAGAAATCACTCATATCTGGACATTTGTAATTGCTAGTACACAGTGCAGCGCACATGGAAGGGAGCTAATCTGATAAACCTTAAAAATCACAATAAGAAGAAATTTTGGTGAAATCTGTTTACGGTGATTTAAGCAGCATACTAAGTTTGTGCTCATAGAAATCACTCATGTCTGGACATTTGTAATTGCTAGTACACAGTGCAGCGCACATGGAAGGGAGCTAATCTGATAAACCTTAAAAATCACAATAAGAAGAAATTTTGGTGAAATCTGTTTACGGTGATTTAAGCAGCATACTAAGTTTGTGCTCATAGAAATCACTCATATCTGGACATTTGTAATTGCTAGTACACAGTGCAGCGCACATGGAAGGGAGCTAATCTGATAAACCTTAAAAATCACAATAAGAAGAAATTTTGGTGAAATCTGTTTACGGTGATTTAAGCAGCATACTAAGTTTGTGCTCATAGAAATCACTCATATCTGGACATTTGTAATTGCTAGTACACAGTGCAGCGCACATGGAAGGGAGCTAATCTGATAAACCTTAAAAATCACAATAAGAAGAAATTTTGGTGAAATCTGTTTACGGTGATTTAAGCAGCATACTAAGTTTGTGCTCATAGAAATCACTCATATCTGGACATTTGTAATTGCTAGTACACAGTGCAGCGCACATGGAAGGGAGCTAATCTGATAAACCTTAAAAATCACAATAAGAAGAAATTTTGGTGAAATCTGTTTACGGTGATTTAAGCAGCATACTAAGTTTGTGCTCATAGAAATCACTCATATCTGGACATTTGTAATTGCTAGTACACAGTGCAGCGCACATGGAAGGGAGCTAATCTGATAAACCTTAAAAATCACAATAAGAAGAAATTTTGGTGAAATCTGTTTACGGTGATTTAAGCAGCATACTAAGTTTGTGCTCATAGAAATCACTCATATCTGGACATTTGTAATTGCTAGTACACAGTGCAGCGCACATGGAAGGGAGCTAATCTGATAAACCTTAAAAATCACAATAAGAAGAAATTTTGGTGAAATCTGTTTACGGTGATTTAAGCAGCATACTAAGTTTGTGCTCATAGAAATCACTCATATCTGGACATTTGTAATTGCTAGTACACAGTGCAGCGCACATGGAAGGGAGCTAATCTGATAAACCTTAAAAATCACAATAAGAAGAAATTTTGGTGAAATCTGTTTACGGTGATTTAAGCAGCATACTAAGTTTGTGCTCATAGAAATCACTCATATCTGGACATTTGTAATTGCTAGTACACAGTGCAGCGCACATGGAAGGGAGCTAATCTGATAAACCTTAAAAATCACAATAAGAAGAAATTTTGGTGAAATCTGTTTACGGTGATTTAAGCAGCATACTAAGTTTGTGCTCATAGAAATCACTCATATCTGGACATTTGTAATTGCTAGTACACAGTGCAGCGCACATGGAAGGGAGCTAATCTGATAAACCTTAAAAATCACAATAAGAAGAAATTTTGGTGAAATCTGTTTACGGTGATTTAAGCAGCATACTAAGTTTGTGCTCATAGAAATCACTCATGTCTGGACATTTGTAATTGCTAGTACACAGTGCAGCGCACATGGAAGGGAGCTAATCTGATAAACCTTAAAAATCACAATAAGAAGAAATTTTGGTGAAATCTGTTTACGGTGATTTAAGCAGCATACTAAGTTTGTGCTCATAGAAATCACTCATATCTGGACATTTGTAATTGCTAGTACACAGTGCAGCGCACATGGAAGGGAGCTAATCTGATAAACCTTAAAAATCACAATAAGAAGAAATTTTGGTGAAATCTGTTTACGGTGATTTAAGCAGCATACTAAGTTTGTGCTCATAGAAATCACTCATGTCTGGACATTTGTAATTGCTAGTACACAGTGCAGCGCACATGGAAGGGAGCTAATCTGATAAACCTTAAAAATCACAATAAGAAGAAATTTTGGTGAAATCTGTTTACGGTGATTTAAGCAGCATACTAAGTTTGTGCTCATAGAAATCACTCATGTCTGGACATTTGTAATTGCTAGTACACAGTGCAGCGCACATGGAAGGGAGCTAATCTGATAAACCTTAAAAATCACAATAAGAAGAAATTTTGGTGAAATCTGTTTACGGTGATTTAAGCAGCATACTAAGTTTGTGCTCATAGAAATCACTCATATCTGGACATTTGTAATTGCTAGTACACAGTGCAGCGCACATGGAAGGGAGCTAATCTGATAAACCTTAAAAATCACAATAAGAAGAAATTTTGGTGAAATCTGTTTACGGTGATTTAAGCAGCATACTAAGTTTGTGCTCATAGAAATCACTCATGTCTGGACATTTGTAATTGCTAGTACACAGTGCAGCGCACATGGAAGGGAGCTAATCTGATAAACCTTAAAAATCACAATAAGAAGAAATTTTGGTGAAATCTGTTTACGGTGATTTAAGCAGCATACTAAGTTTGTGCTCATAGAAATCACTCATATCTGGACATTTGTAATTGCTAGTACACAGTGCAGCGCACATGGAAGGGAGCTAATCTGATAAACCTTAAAAATCACAATAAGAAGAAATTTTGGTGAAATCTGTTTACGGTGATTTAAGCAGCATACTAAGTTTGTGCTCATAGAAATCACTCATGTCTGGACATTTGTAATTGCTAGTACACAGTGCAGCGCACATGGAAGGGAGCTAATCTGATAAACCTTAAAAATCACAATAAGAAGAAATTTTGGTGAAATCTGTTTACGGTGATTTAAGCAGCATACTAAGTTTGTGCTCATAGAAATCACTCATGTCTGGACATTTGTAATTGCTAGTACACAGTGCAGCGCACATGGAAGGGAGCTAATCTGATAAACCTTAAAAATCACAATAAGAAGAAATTTTGGTGAAATCTGTTTACGGTGATTTAAGCAGCATACTAAGTTTGTGCTCATAGAAATCACTCATATCTGGACATTTGTAATTGCTAGTACACAGTGCAGCGCACATGGAAGGGAGCTAATCTGATAAACCTTAAAAATCACAATAAGAAGAAATTTTGGTGAAATCTGTTTACGGTGATTTAAGCAGCATACTAAGTTTGTGCTCATAGAAATCACTCATGTCTGGACATTTGTAATTGCTAGTACACAGTGCAGCGCACATGGAAGGGAGCTAATCTGATAAACCTTAAAAATCACAATAAGAAGAAATTTTGGTGAAATCTGTTTACGGTGATTTAAGCAGCATACTAAGTTTGTGCTCATAGAAATCACTCATATCTGGACATTTGTAATTGCTAGTACACAGTGCAGCGCACATGGAAGGGAGCTAATCTGATAAACCTTAAAAATCACAATAAGAAGAAATTTTGGTGAAATCTGTTTACGGTGATTTAAGCAGCATACTAAGTTTGTGCTCATAGAAATCACTCATGTCTGGACATTTGTAATTGCTAGTACACAGTGCAGCGCACATGGAAGGGAGCTAATCTGATAAACCTTAAAAATCACAATAAGAAGAAATTTTGGTGAAATCTGTTTACGGTGATTTAAGCAGCATACTAAGTTTGTGCTCATAGAAATCACTCATGTCTGGACATTTGTAATTGCTAGTACACAGTGCAGCGCACATGGAAGGGAGCTAATCTGATAAACCTTAAAAATCACAATAAGAAGAAATTTTGGTGAAATCTGTTTACGGTGATTTAAGCAGCATACTAAGTTTGTGCTCATAGAAATCACTCATGTCTGGACATTTGTAATTGCTAGTACACAGTGCAGCGCACATGGAAGGGAGCTAATCTGATAAACCTTAAAAATCACAATAAGAAGAAATTTTGGTGAAATCTGTTTACGGTGATTTAAGCAGCATACTAAGTTTGTGCTCATAGAAATCACTCATATCTGGACATTTGTAATTGCTAGTACACAGTGCAGCGCACATGGAAGGGAGCTAATCTGATAAACCTTAAAAATCACAATAAGAAGAAATTTTGGTGAAATCTGTTTACGGTGATTTAAGCAGCATACTAAGTTTGTGCTCATAGAAATCACTCATGTCTGGACATTTGTAATTGCTAGTACACAGTGCAGCGCACATGGAAGGGAGCTAATCTGATAAACCTTAAAAATCACAATAAGAAGAAATTTTGGTGAAATCTGTTTACGGTGATTTAAGCAGCATACTAAGTTTGTGCTCATAGAAATCACTCATGTCTGGACATTTGTAATTGCTAGTACACAGTGCAGCGCACATGGAAGGGAGCTAATCTGATAAACCTTAAAAATCACAATAAGAAGAAATTTTGGTGAAATCTGTTTACGGTGATTTAAGCAGCATACTAAGTTTGTGCTCATAGAAATCACTCATATCTGGACATTTGTAATTGCTAGTACACAGTGCAGCGCACATGGAAGGGAGCTAATCTGATAAACCTTAAAAATCACAATAAGAAGAAATTTTGGTGAAATCTGTTTACGGTGATTTAAGCAGCATACTAAGTTTGTGCTCATAGAAATCACTCATATCTGGACATTTGTAATTGCTAGTACACAGTGCAGCGCACATGGAAGGGAGCTAATCTGATAAACCTTAAAAATCACAATAAGAAGAAATTTTGGTGAAATCTGTTTACGGTGATTTAAGCAGCATACTAAGTTTGTGCTCATAGAAATCACTCATGTCTGGACATTTGTAATTGCTAGTACACAGTGCAGCGCACATGGAAGGGAGCTAATCTGATAAACCTTAAAAATCACAATAAGAAGAAATTTTGGTGAAATCTGTTTACGGTGATTTAAGCAGCATACTAAGTTTGTGCTCATAGAAATCACTCATGTCTGGACATTTGTAATTGCTAGTACACAGTGCAGCGCACATGGAAGGGAGCTAATCTGATAAACCTTAAAAATCACAATAAGAAGAAATTTTGGTGAAATCTGTTTACGGTGATTTAAGCAGCATACTAAGTTTGTGCTCATAGAAATCACTCATATCTGGACATTTGTAATTGCTAGTACACAGTGCAGCGCACATGGAAGGGAGCTAATCTGATAAACCTTAAAAATCACAATAAGAAGAAATTTTGGTGAAATCTGTTTACGGTGATTTAAGCAGCATACTAAGTTTGTGCTCATAGAAATCACTCATGTCTGGACATTTGTAATTGCTAGTACACAGTGCAGCGCACATGGAAGGGAGCTAATCTGATAAACCTTAAAAATCACAATAAGAAGAAATTTTGGTGAAATCTGTTTAAAAAAAATCAAGCATTCCTTTATGAACTACATACTGAAGCGGTCTCATGGCAGCCTAAAATACGGCTTTGCAGCGTTTCACTGGGCGCAGCCTTGTATTTTTAATGAGGCTATGGCAATGCCTTCACAATTTATTTTCATTAACCGTCTATATAGCAATAATTTCTTGCACATTTACTTTTCTAATTGCATAGTATTCGTTGGGGTAATTTTATAACTAAGACCACAAGCAAATTTAACTTTTTGTTAATTTTTCAATAAAAGACTTTTTTAGTAATTTTTATAAAACTATTACATTTAAAGCCTGTGGCTGGCCCCTCCTGGGCATGGGCCTCGGGTATTTCGGTCCCCCTGCCTCCCCCTCTGGTCGATCCTGTCTATTACTTAAAATCAATTATAAATTTACTGACTAATAAGAAACACAGAGGAGAAGACAACTTCCAAGTGTTTTAGAATACTACTTGAGTCTACTAATATTTGGATTTAACACCTGTTAGAATCTTATACCAATGATGAAGCCAAAAGGATAATTAATTTAAACATATGTACAATTGAGTTAGTCGGAATAAGTCTATATATGCTAAGTTTTTATACAATTGTTAATAGTACTGTACTTAATTTAAGTATTTATTCATTCATAGGTTATGACAACTGTAACTTTTCACAAGGAGTAATGCTAACTTTAGTCAAGTATCCATCTCGAGTATTCTATCCATTTAATTTATTTTCTTTAAAATGTTTACATGCTTTACTTATTTTTATACGGTTAGCACAGTCACATTGACTGTATTTGTCGATTGCTTATATGATGTATGAATACAGTTTTATAAAAGTTTTTAACTTGTTGTGAATTTACTTTTTTACCTATAGCCTTTTAGTTATATAAATTAATATGTCTGATTAGCAAAAAGA
This sequence comes from Neoaliturus tenellus, assembly GCA_030545055.2. Lineage (NCBI taxonomy): Eukaryota > Metazoa > Arthropoda > Insecta > Hemiptera > Cicadellidae > Neoaliturus > Neoaliturus tenellus. Next base: position 318,411,635 of record CM061531.1, read on the forward strand.
GAGTTAGAATTAATTACAAGTGAATTAGTAAAGTGAATTATATTTCTCTGGATTTTGTAATGACAATCATGGTAACCTTATAAGTGATATAGTGTCATTTTCAATCCTCTTAATTCTCCAGGAAAATTAAAACTATCTGGAGCGCATAGAAATGTGCACGCTCTCCCTTTGGAAGTAGTTGGAACAATAGCAACACTTATGGGAGAGGGCTTTTGTGGAGATTCCTTCATGTTAAAACAATAAGTAATCTCATAATCTGGGTTTAGTTCTGTATCTCACTGTTTTAATGTTTTTATTTTACTACCTACAAACCTTGTTCCTATCATATTGGCCACATTGTTTGTTATTAGGCCTAGTTGTTAAAATGAGAAAAATAACTTAGTTGCTGTTCAATAGGCCTCAGTCATTTGAAGCATTGGATATTTTTTGTATCTATTTTCACATCTTATTAACAATAATAGACAAAAATAAAACTGTATACCTGATTTAATAAAAAAGGAATAACACAAAATACTAACAAAAAAATAACACACCATACCATACCATGGTTATGAACATCACAATGTCTTGGTTATAACTAAGAGTACGCTTGTTCCACGTGTATGGGGATGAACGGCATCATAAGCCATGTCTTAATTCCACGCTATTAAAAATTAATAATAATAATAATAATAATAACACATCCATCAAATTACACATTTAAACTGCATAGAAAAAGATTTTAAGTGTTTTTTCATGCAAGTTATTTGATAACCAGTAGGTACGTTTTACAAATTTCATTATTTTAGTTAATAGGCCTATTTTCTTGATATCATTGTTTGTTAAACAAAATATATCTTTCTCGTATTCATAACCTATTTCAAAATATTTCATAAGTAACAAATTGTATTATATAGTGCAGTTACAGTAAAACAGACAGAAAATAGTTTCCATAACACGCATGTTTACTCTATGTCTGACAACAAACAACTATATAATCGCCGTTCAACATAGCCTTAAGTACCGTTATTTACAGCCCACAACGCATTTCTTATGGGAAATTAAATCACCTCTCATTACTGGTAGTTATTACTTAACAGAATAACTTCAGAAACGAACTTGACCTTACAAATTACGCCTAAAATCTAGTGTGAAAGTTTGAAGTCGATCGGAGGCTTCTTGCGAACGTAACCGTCGGTCAATGAAATCGGGATTTATCTACACTGAGCGACCAACAGTCATGTAGGAGGATTTCACTTCTCTTCGATCCGTTCATCCAATTACAGGAACCATACCAGGAGGATGAACTTAAATTTTATTTTGCGTCAGACTGTGTCTTACAATTAGTATTACAATCAAATGACCATTACGATATTTAGTTTTATCTCTCAATGTATATTCGACTACGGCTAAATGAGGACCCTCGAGGGTTTTCGCTGATTTTTTTTTATTGCTCACAAATAATGAAATATTATTATACAGGGTAGTTTCCCAGAAGTCATAAAATAAAAAAAATTGTCTCTTTTGATCTAACTTTAAGATGTAAAGAATTTTTTTTTTTTTTTTAATTTTCTTTACAAAGTATGTTTGTTAAAATACATGGATTTTTCGACATTGCTACCTGTTTGATAGTTCAAATTCAAAGTAGCAAATTAATCACAGGGGAAAAAATGTAATTTAAATCTATTTACTTATAAGTGTGCAAAGCTAAGTTTTGTAGACCCAGTCAACAAACATTATGAAAATATTGAGTTTATATACAAAATCATATACAAATTCTCATAAGTTATTAAGCGAAAAACGGGGTTTTAATACAATTTTTTAATTTTTCCGTAGGTTATGTTATATAGCTCTGATTTCTGACGGAGCTTGCCGGGCCGGCAACGGACAAGTGGGTTTTTGCGGGGAAAATTGACGGCGATTGCCGGGCTCGCCGGTGCTCGCCTGTGCCGGACGGTGACGGAGGCCGCGGGGCTAGTGGGTTTCCTGACTAAAAACAACTGAGTGAAGGAACCAAAACTTAGCCCGTTGATTTAGTGCCTCAAAGTCTACAGTCTTTATTGACCTTAAACCTTCAAGGGGGACGGTGCACAAGGAGAAAGAAAAACTTAAATGTGAGCGTCAATGTATGGCAAGATGTACATCAAATTAAAGGTTTCCATGATTAAAGAACAAGGTCGCAAACCCGACAGGACGATTGAGTAAAAAGTGGCAGGTGATAAAACTTTCATTTAAAATTATACTGCCGGAAACAAAAAAATCAATAACTCCTGTTACACTCGGACTTTCGAGGTCGGATTTGTGACATATTGCTCAAAATGCAGAGAACTTTAAAAAATGTACGTAGGTCTTTGAAGTTTTTTACAAGAATTTCTTTAAGGTACGTCCCTAATGGAAGCCGAAAGTCACCAGGTAGTTCATTACAAGGTCCAACTTTTATATTTAAGTCCAGATTATGATCAGTTTTAGTTTTAACTGCGGCCCACGATTAAAAATTTTCATTTCCGTTCTCAGTTTTGAGTAGCCAAAACATATAACAATTTCCAATCAATTAAAGGTATAGTTTAAAACATACTTCGCTTCCGGAAACAGTGGCAACACTCTCACGATCCTTAACTTTTCCCCGTTTTTTATTTAAAAAGTGTATTAGAACCAGCTTTCACTATTAGGATTTCTCTACTCTTAAGTTTAACTTGAGCTATTCTTACGTTTCCGTCAAGCTGTTCTTAAATTAATTAAGCAGTCCTTTCATGCTTGTGTATAGTTTTTTAATTTAGCCAATACTGAGTGTCCCTAAACTCTCTACGATATTGTTCCTGACTTAAAAACAAGCCAAAATGTATTAACATATATTTCCCTAAAGCCCATAGTTAACCATACATTATACATAGTACCACTTTGTATTTTTTAAAGAATAATTTTTAATTATGAACGAATTATTTTAATAATTCAAAACTTGACATACTACTTTATGATTCAAAGGCCTAATTGGAGAAAAATAATCAATTTTTTATCATTAATGTTTTTAAATGGCGGCTGACTAAAATCTTTAGTCTTCAATTTCATAAAAACTATGCATACGCTGTGAAATTTTATGTTATTATGTGGCGTTTGGAGGATGTAATGTAAAATGTAACGATGTAAAGTTGTGGAAATCGGTTGATAAATAAGCAGGATAGAGCGATTTAAATACAAATAAATAGTACCTCATTTGAGCTGGTTGCCACACGAAAACGCGGTTGTGACCCCGGTCTCTTACCCAAAGTGCCGCCTGGAAGGTAAAGCGGCACGACCATGACTAGTCTCAGTTATATCGCTTTATCTTGCTTATTTATGAACCGTTTTCCATGTTTTACATAGTGGGTTTTAAAATTAAATTTCCTAAATAATATTATAAAATTTGCTACCTCACGTCGGCTAGTTATTATGCAATTCAAGGTTAAAGATTTCAAACAAAGTATTTTCAAATAACATTGAATTATCTGTAAGCCACAAGCACGATGATCTTGACAAACGTAAAACTATCCAGTGGGTATTTGCATTGTTATTGCTACAGGATAATCCTTGTACTTTCTTTCCAACTAAATAAATAGCGCAGTACATTGAGTGATGATTGAGGCCCTGCTTTTATTACAGAAATATTTCAGTGAAAGTCTGTTACTATGGTTAATTTAGATTCCGTACGTGGTAATTAGATAGGCCTACAGTATTCGACTCCAGTATAAACATACACATGTTTCTAAAATAACACAAACATCGATGTAAATTAATTGCCTACCGGCTTGACAAGTTAAGATTAAAAAAATACGTGCCTATATTCCTATATAATCAAAAAGTTTTATTTTATTGAACATAAAGATGACCTCCTCGTCGAAATTATACCACGGTAATATGAATTACTTCTTCGTGATAAACCAACATTTCAAGTGATTTGGACCGTCTTTACCCCTTTAGTTAAATATATGTTATAACTGTTCTTCCTGGTCTGCTAGATTTTATTATTACAACAGCTAGCTGTATAATGATTCAATCAATTACCCTTCTTCTGTTAGATTAATATTGTAACTTCAATATTCTGTAAGACGTAGCCCTGAGGTATGATTTTTATAATAAATGTTTTGCAAAAAACTACAGACCAAGCCTTATCCAACGACATTGGAAATTTTAAATTCAGTTAAAAACGGTAGGTGTTCCAATCACTAAAAGCGAAATGATATGACTGTTAAATAGGTGTATATGGCAACACTAAAATTTGTGCAATTTGATAATAAACAGGGTCTCGACACTTATAGGCGTTTACATAAACTATAGAACCTACTTGATTTGCTTACATTTACTGTGCGTATGTTAACCGACGGTTCACGTACCACTCGTATAAACCCTTTATAAATAATTGTATCACAGTTCTGAAGGCATAGATACAATGTCAACTATCCTTATGTTTCTCCTTAATCAAAACTGATAAGTATCCGGACGTCTGTTGATATGAGCCAGTCAAGCCAGCAGTACGCGTGCTGTAAACATTAACACAGCTCCACACGGACCAACTGGCAGACCACACAGATGCAGGGTACTAGTCACACCGGCTGACCTCTCTTGACTTGTGTGCTTTTACTATGGTTGAGTCAGGACCTTCCACAGCTGTCGAACTGAGAGACCTCTTGGAGATAAGTTCCATGGATGAACAGGGACCTTCCACCGCTATTCAACTAAGAGACCTCTCGGAGATAAGTTCCATGGATGAACCGGAACCTTCCACTGCTATTCAACTCAGAGACCTTTCGGAGATAAGTTCCATGGATGAACCGGGACCTTCCACCGCTGTCCAACTAAGAGACCTCTCGGAGATAAGTTCCATGGATGAACAGGGACCTTCCACCGCTATTCAACTAAGAGACCTCTCGGAGATAAGTTCCATAGATGAACCGGGACCTTCCACCGCTGTCCAACTAAGAGACCTCGAGTATTCCAGTTCACGTGAGAGTTCCAGAAACGGTTTGAATCGAGCTGTTGCTTTGTCTGCCCCCAATCAAACCACCAATATAAAAATTTTCGGGAAGAACCCATTGGTACACGTAGGAACCACTAATGAAGTTCGCTTTAACTTGTTTCTGAACGCTGTTGACGGAGTACATCATGCGGTGAGCATCACCAACATCAGGCGGTGCTTGGAAGAGGTGAATAGGACCAGGTCTTCCCAAGTCCCAGGACCAGAGAGTGACACCCGTGTTATTTTCAAAGGTAGGCATGTGAATATTAGTTTCATGTATTAAAATATGAAATTAATCAGAAATTAGTTATAAAGTTGATGTTCCAGATGAAAATTGCAGTTGAAATAATGCACTGCCATTTATAATGATGGCATAAGTTAAAAAAATGTATAATTTACATTTTTCTTAAAATTGTATATCGAACATTTTCTCATGTAAGTTTTGGAATAAGTTTCAACAGTGAAATGAATCCTCGAATTTCGAGTTTATTTTATTGGTTTTCTATTTATTTGTTTTAAACACCTACATACAATTATATATTTTAAAGTGTAGGATATTTAAAATGACATAATAAAAAAAATTAATTATTATTGTTTCATTTTACTTGCATTGTATTACTTGCTTTGTTATAATACCTAGTTCAATAAGGGTTTCGCCTGTTACATCCCTTTTCTTTCGATCCACTTCACCGATTTTAAGATTGAAAAGTCATTTTAAAGCCTATATAATCTAGCGCGTGTGTGAATAGTGATCCTCGGTCACTTCGGCTTGTAGGGGCAAGGGCCCCTTAAAATTCCGATGATGATGTTAGCTCTAAAATTAAGTTTCAATTCATCACCTAGTCGCACAATTACTATATTTCCTCTCAAGCTGAAGTGTGAATTCACGCAGTTGGATTTTCTTGTAAAATATTACCTAATATTCATTGACTTATTTTTTGGCGGTATCAAATCAATAATTAACTAATAATATCCCCTGTACTAAAATACAGTAGGTAGTCTATTGCCCAAAAAAGGAAATTTATTGTACTATTAAACTGCCGGATGCAATATACACGTGTGCACATAATGAGTTCATGACTCAAGTAAATAAAATGGCTCAATTTAACATTGAGAATAGTCATCAGCTCATTAATACTGTATACACTGCTGTATCCTGGACCCCTGTGCCCCCACTGCCCCCATGCCCCGAGCCCCCCACACTCACCGCGTGTCCCCCCAAGCCTCCCCCTTGACCCCGTTCCCTTTTCGTGACCCGTGCTTCCTGTAACCTAGAGGTCGCACATCAACTGCGCGAAAAATTCCTTCGATTTTCATCAACTGCGCGAAAACCAAAAAGGGTCCCCCAAAAATGTGCATCAACTGCGCGAAGCCTGAGCCAGGTATACGGTAGTTGGCGGCGGAAGAAATCTCCTAGTTTACAGGTTCATACCAACCTCCCATATCACAAAGTGTGGTCAAACTCTTGGCTTTGGCACTAGTATTTGTAAATATTTAAGAGATTTTCTGAACTCCACTCCACATGTTATTTTATTGGTTATTTCGGTCCGTTACGGTGTAGTTTTTAAAGGGACAACATCACCCACGTTGCCTTGGAATTTTCGTAAATAGCCTATATGTTTTTTGAAATCGTGCGAACTGTAAATATTTTGTTATTTGTTTTGTAAAAGTAGGCTCACTTACATTTGTAGTTAAAAATAGTGGAATGATTTTGGATGTATATTTTTTACGGAGAAATTTATCAGTGAAAGAGTATACTATTAAATTTAATAGTTAAGGCTGGATAAAGGTTCCAAAGAGTTTTAAAATCGTCAGAGTATGATCATATATCGTCCGTATGGGAACTAGATTTCAATTCAATTACAAAAATTTATCCAACCGTAATGGAAATGAACATAACCATAAAGCTACTCCGTTTAATCAGGTGAACAGATTTCCCATAAACAAATTTAGCCATAGCCTCAAGAAGAAAGCAGTTGGTATTGACCAGCGGCCTACTAATCTTTTCAACAGGAAATAAGTCAACAAAATAAAAAAGTAATAAACATATTTTAGTTTTTCGTTTAATTTTAATCTAATGTAAAGTTATTGGATTATATAATATTAAAACCATATGTTGTCTTATAATATGATACTGAAATAGACCCACCACTTTGCGCAGTTAATGCACGTCTCCTGATCGTCCCTTGGAGCGTTTCGCGCAGTTGATGCATCCCTAGCTACCTGGCTCAGGTCAATTCGCGCAATTGATGCACGCCCACCCTAGATGCCTCCGTGGCCCAAGTAGCCCCCATGCCCCCGTACCCATGTGCCCCCCTGTCAGTGTGCCCCCCCCCATTCTCCCATGCCAACCGTTCTTCCCCGAGGCCCCCGGGTCCTCTATGCCCCCATTCCCCAAAAAACCTCAATCAAACGATTCAACTCAAACCACTAAATAACCAGTATAAAAAGCAGTAACGTAAAACCTAAAAGATATGCACTGAGTAAAGACAATTTATTAACTATTATATCAACCATACCATGGCTAAGTTACTTTTAACTGTGGAACATTCGGCACATAAAATCATACTGACAGATGGGACCTTTAAGAAAAATTCCACTGTGGATCCGTATTTTTTCATGACTATTGGTGTTTTCCTTGTTTATAGTGCATTGGCAATTTTTAAAGTTATAATTAAATGGTTATCTTAACTCAAAATATCTGCTCAACAAACACCTAAGTTAATTATTTAAAATATTCATTGGAACATCTGCTTAAGCACACGTGTGCATCTAAAACTCTTCTTCCCATCAGATTAACATTGGAACTTCTATGTCAATTGGGGCGAAGCCCAGGTAACTTTTTGGTATTTTGCCTTGTGTCCTTGTTTCTCGAGTTTTAAAATGAGCCATAATACGTTCCCCTATCTTTCTTCTCGAGATATTTCGTGGGGGCCGATTCGCTAACTGAATTATATATATAGAGATTGCAACTTAACAGTTGATTGCCTTCAGATGAGTTATTAAGTCAGAAAAAAATATTATGGACTGTCCGGGGCCTACGATAACTAACGTTAGCGTAGTTATATGATAACTACGTTAGTTATCGTTGGCCCCGGTCTGTCACTGCATAATCAACCCAAATATTGTTACAATAATCGCACTAGAGGGCCCGTGCGCGTTCTGTGATTTTAAAATATATTTCTTTCTTAGAAATTCACTTGCAGTCCAATTAACAATTCAAAGGTATTATGAAGAGTGTTTTTATTTTTGGTTCTCTTTTAGATAGAAATATATATATATATATATATATATATATTATCATTTTATATATTTATACATTACAAAAATCGCTTTACATTACACATGGGATGGGCAGGGGGGAAACCTTGTGAACTTCCAAAAACAGCGATTTGTTAGTTTGTTAGTATAATGTAAAATTACAAGTTTGTTGTACCATGACCCTGTGGAATAGTATCGAAGTTTTAGTCTGTTGGTAAACTGAACGATAAATAAAAAACAATCATGGTTTGACTACCAGTGTTTATTGGCAAGAAAAAGAATGTTCAGACTTTTAAAATTATTCAGAAAAAACAATTCGAATACAATCAGAATTAAATACTGGGAGGCACAAAAAAATTATAAATCTATTTGCAAATCTAAAAAGAAACTTTATTATGATCAACTGCTATTAAATATAAATAATGGGCGGGATTCTAAACAATTTTGGAAAGCGATAAATGTATTCAAAAACAAAACAGTACAACGGGTGGGTAACATTGATCCAAATGAATGGGTTTCATACTTTTTTCAGCTATTAAATCCACCTTTGTTATCAAATAGTGTTAGCTATGCTGAGCCCTTTATAGTAAACGATTTTTTGGATAACAAATTTTCTGAGATGGTATTAAAGAACATATTGGTTAATTTAAAAAATAACAAGGCTCCAGGATGGGACAGAATTCCTTATGAATTCTACAAAAACGCTCCTGATGGCATGCTGGCGAACCTATTAAATTTATATAATGATATTTTTTATAGAGGAATTGTGCCAGAAACTTTTAAACGCTCCATTGTGTTCCCCCTCCTCAAAAAAGGCGATATTAATCAGGTTAGCAACTACAGGGGATTATCATTTATAGATAGTATAAGTAAGATATTTACTAACTTACTTAGTGCTAGATTATCAAATTGGGCTGAGGATAACAATATTATTAGTGAACTCCAAGCGGGATTTAGGAGAAATTACTCAACAATAGATCATGTTTTTAGTTTAAGTAGTATAATAAATGTAAGGTTATCAATGGAAAAAGGTAAATTATTTTGTTTTTTTGTAGATTTCAGTGCCGCTTTTGACACTATAGATCGTCAGGCTTTAATTTACAAGCTGTCGTGTGTGGGTGTATCTACGCGGGTGTTGAATGTACTCAAAAGCCTGTACGATGGGACCACGGCAGCTGTGTGGTGTCGGGAGGGGGTGACGGAAACGTTTGACACGGTCAGTGGCTTGCGCCAGGGTTGCCCCCTCTCACCTCTAATGTTCGCTTTATTTATAAATGATTTACCGGATGCACTTGGGGGAGGGTGTAAGTTTGGCGGACATAGGGTAAATGTATTGATGTATGCGGACGACCTAGTAGTCGTAGCGCCAACGGCCACAGTCCTCCAGTTTATGATAAACAAATTGGAAATCTATTGTAATAGCTGGAACTTACGGGTAAATTTAGAAAAATCTAAAATTTTAGTTTTCAGGAAAGGGGGAAAGCTTAAGAGTAACGAAAATTGGTGGTTTAAAGGTAAAAAAATAGAAATTGTCAATCAGTACAGATATTTAGGTGTAGTTTTTACTTCAAATTTAAATTGGGAAACTCATTTTGCCGAAAAATGCAGGACCGCGAAATTAGCTATCAGTACAATCTGGAACTCTGTAATAAACAACAGAAATATTTCGTTAGATGCAAAATATACATGTTTTTGTTCTGTGGTAAGGGCGATTACTAGTTATGGGGCTCAAGTTTGGGGTTATAAATCAAGCGAAAACGTAGAATCTGTTCAGAAGAACTTTCTAAAACGACTTTTTAAATTGCCTTCAAACACACCGAATTATGTGCTTTACATAGAAACGGGTTTAGAGAAACTACACTTTTACACCTCACAGATGAATATAAAATATTTAGCAAAAGTATCAGAAATGGGGAATGATCGGCTTCCAAGAATTATATTTAAAGAAGTAGTTAACAAGCGAGTGGGATGGTGCAGAGACTGGGAGTTATTAGGTAGGAAATATGACGTGGAGATTGACTGGTTGTTAGGGGGAGGGGAGGGGTTGAGACAACAGCTGATGACAATAGTGGAAAAGGCGCGTGTCACATGGTGGAGTGAGAGCGAGGGTAGAGCCAGGACGGCGCAATATCATCATCACTATCTGACCTTGGACTTGTCCCTTGGAGATAAGAGTGTCTTCGCCGATAGTAGAAATGACACATCAATAATATCATGGGCAATAAAGGCCAGAGCAGGATTGGTAAATTTAAATTATAAGCCATGGTTGGATGGACATAATTTCAATTGCTCTTTATGTAACTTTAATGCACAAGAAGATGTTTTTCATTTCGTGGCTATATGTCCTATTTTAGCAAACATTAGGAAAAATTATTTTGGAAAAAGCCCAATTACTGAATTAGAATTTTATGAATATTTAAACGGAAAGGATTGGCAAACGTTAGGAAAATATATGAGAGAAGCATGGAAATATCGATATCAATTAATTACCGAATTTAACTTTTAAGAAATCACGAACACTAAAAAAAAAAAAATTAATCCTTCATAATTAACAGTTTTAAAAGACTAGTTTCAAATTAAATTAAATTACTAGATAAATAATTACTTTTTTCCAGCACAACATTAGCCTATTAATTAATTTCTTTTGTAATAAGTATTACTATTTTATGACTCATACATAAGTGTAACCAAGTGTTTTTCATTATTGTTGTGTCAACCAAACAGACGGTCCTAGTGACCATTGTTTGCAGTGCTGTGTTTCAGGTGGCAAGGAAAGACATTTTTATTTTTTTTTTACTTTTTTATCAAAATATTATGTTACACGAAAAAATTGTTATAATTGTCCTTGTTTGTGCATAGTTTAGAATTTAATAAAGCACTTTTTCATTTCATTTCATTTCATTCATTTCATAAACTGAACGATTAGTACAAGTGATTGTATCCTTTACACCAGATTGGAATGGAGATTTATAAAATTCTAAAGTTGATCAGGGCCGGCTCTGTCAGCCCGAATAATGAGCAGACAAGCTCGACTAATTTCGACTGAGCTAGGTTCGACTGATCGACGTTAACAATATAATATTCATTGAGGTAAGTGAACCGATCAACCGTGCTCGCCCTGGCATTAGGTATAGGCCTGTTCTCATAAATGCCCAAATAGTCCTAAAAATTCGTGGCGAAGCACGTTGTACAAAATAGCTAGTTGGACATAATTCCTGATTGTATTTAATTCCCGAATGAATAGTTGATTCTTTGAAGCTCTCTATGGTTAGCAGTACTCTAATGGATGTGTATTTCAAATTTAAGTAGAATTTTATTGGTTTTGAACTATTCTTAAAATTACATTATTTTATCAGCCCATCACAAACATTGTTACGTTTACAAAGGTTTTTAATTATTTTAAATTTTAAATTTCTCCTTTAAATCTTTAAACAACTGAAGCGCTGACGGATAAAGGGTGGAATCTTTCCCTTGTTTGTCTCAGGTACCAGCAAACGCTTCGGACATTGGTATTACTGGCTGACGGCATTGGTAACGCTCTCTTGTGTTGGTAGCATTGCTGCCGCTGTCACCTTCACTGCCTCCAACTTGTGGATGCCCAAGACACAAGGTAGGCGAAGATGGGAAAAATGTACCGTACAATGTGTAGTATAGTAAATGTAGTAATTTATCTGCACAATGTTTTCTTAAAATACAACGTTCCAGTATCTGAGACTTTATCCGAGAATTTAGATGAATTTAGAACTCAGCACAAGATGGACTTCACACTGGTCGTCTAGAGTAATGGTTGTTGTGATGTTGTTGATTTTGTCCTACTGCGTTCTCTTTAATGGTTTTTAATGAATTTCCCCAGAGAGAATATGCTATTAAGAATGAGTTAGCAAACCAAAATAATTGGACCATGGGAATGGGGTTTTATGGGTTTATGGTTTTTTACATTAGATTTAAAATTGAACAATTTTAACTTCAACCATTAAAGTTAAAAACAAAAACCATTAAAAGTTAGCTCAAAAACAAAAACCTTAGTATTTTGTTTTTTACTTAGATTAAATGGTTACGGAGAAATTTTGAAAACATGTTTACCATGTTGTTTTTGTAAGAAATCAAGAAAACCCTGTATCTCGAAATCTCGATTAGTTATTGACATAACGTAATACAATGTTGTATTAATTCACTCTGATGGGTGTAATTTATATTTATTTACAAAACCCATATGGCGGCAAACCTGCGTACTCATTCTCATATAGTGTTTATGAAAAAAATACCAGAACTGGATAAATTTTGGTAGGTTTGTATTCACTAGGTTGGGTTAACTTTATTACAAAACCCATATCGAGACAAAATTATATACTCACACCCATGGTTTTATGGGAAATAAAACGCTACCACGGGGGTATTTTAACATATTTCCTGCTCGACTATTTGACCTTTTTGTTTATCAATTGCACTATTGCAGGACTGCAAAATATGTACCCCCGACTATATCACTATAGCATACATTTAAACTACCGTATTTAAAAAAGGCATGTCAAATACAACGTGAACACAATTAATTAATGGAGTAAGCGATGATTGAGAAGAGAAAGCTTTAAAATGGACCTGAGGATCTCGTTGTCGTTCATTTATCCCAATTATTTTACTCTTTGTCGCATGTCTCACTGTCGTGTCGCATGTCTCACTGTCGTGTCGCATGTCTCACTGTCGTGTCGCATGTCTCACTGTCGTGTCGCATGTCTCACTGTCGTGTCGCATGTCTCAATGTCGTGTCGCATGTCTCAATGTCGTGTCGCATGTCTCACTGTCGTGTCGCATGTCTCACTGTCGTGTCTCATGTCTCACTGTCGTGTCGCATGTCTCACTGTCGTGTCGCATGTCTCACTGTCGTGTCGCATGTCTCACTGTCGTGTCGCATGTCTCACTGTCGTGTCGCATGTCTCACTGTCGTGTCTCATGTCTCACTGTCGTGTCGCATGTCTCACTGTCGTGTCTCATGTCTCACTGTCGTGTCGCATGTCTCACTGTCGTGTCTCATGTCTCACTGTCGTGTCGCATGTCTCACTGTCGTGTCGCATGTCTCACTGTCGTGTCTCATGTCTCACTGTCGTGTCGCATGTCTCACTGTCGTGTCGCATGTCTCACTGTCGTGTCGCATGTCTCACTGTCGTGTCGCATGTCTCACTGTCGTGTCGCATGTCTCACTGTCGTGTCGCATGTCTCACTGTCGTGTCTCATGTCTCACTGTCGTGTCGCATGTCTCACTGTCGTGTCTCATGTCTCACTGTCGTGTCGCAGACATTACCGGAGTCCTGGCGGCCCTCCACAAAGCCTTCTGGTTCCTGGTGGTCCCTCTGGTGACGCTGTCTTGCATGAACCTGGTGTCCACCACGCTGCTGTCACTGACCGGGGCGGTGGGCTCGCAGCAAGCCGTACTGGCAGCCAACGGAAACACAGTGGAGCGACTGGCGATCACTGAGGAAGAAAGAGGTAAGGAAAACCACGATTTCACTTTCACTTATGGCCTGTCATAACTGACCAATTTTAAATTTCATTAAATTTTAAGCAATATTTAGGACACTCGACCTCCTGTGATTCCAAAAGGTAAAACCTATTGTATTTCAAACTTTCAGAAATAAAATTTCAATTCGAAGTTTGGTAGCCAGCCGTTTTTGGTACATTTATATATCTGAGGCTCTTGCTCGTGGAATAGTATTCCCTCAAGTTAATTTACATATTAACTTCTGATTTTCCGACTTCTGGTGAACCGACCCTTAATATGGGCTGACATAAGCTTTCAGTTATAAGATAAAACAGTTGGATTCAGCTTCTAGTTATTGATAATCTAATTATTTGTAAATAATGTTCGTTAAAAAGTGGAACAGTTAGAAACTTGAACAAATTAAATATTTTTGGTAACATAGCCAAAAGTATACATGAACCCATCAGTCATCCCCTTGTGTTGCAGACCTGGTGGAGCACCTGCCCGGGGGGCTGCAGCTGATGAGGCGGTCGTTCTGGCGGGCTCGGCCTCCGTGCGGGGCCCTGGACGACCATGAGCTGCCCGTCCCGGCCGTCGTCGTCTGCCACACGGCCACCCGCAGCCCCGTCGACACCGACGAGATGGCGCTCATTATCCGCGGCTTCCAGAGGTAACGCCACCCCGTAGCTCAAGCTCAGAATTATAAACTTCTGTAATCAATTGCAAATCAAGCTTTAGGTCAAATATGTGAATTCACGGAGAGGTTATGAAGTTAACATCTTTAACTTTTACAAATTAGCTTTAATTTGAAATTCAACATTGCCCAAAAGAGTCAAAATGTATTATGCTTTCTGAAACAGCCGATCTTTTTTATGTGACTGGTCATTTAGAGAAGACTGATCATTCAAGTGGGGTGATTTTTCTGATGCGGCAATTCGTTTAGACTCAATCGAACTTGTCGGGGCCGTCACGTTCTTTCTAGGACACCGTCGACACCAGTTGTTCGGCTATGGCGGAATAATGTAAATTGAATTTCCGTGTAGTACGAAATAGGGAGAAAACTGAACACACAAATGCATGTATGTAGCACCATGAATTAACGCAAACAAATCCAGCAATACGGATGAACACTAAAGTATTTGGTGTCAGATTTAGTTTACGATGATGTGGGGGTTGCAGGTACCACATAGAGGAGCGGTTCCTGGACGACATCAACTACAACTTCCTGATTGGCGCAGACGGGCGTGTGTACGAGGGCCGAGGTTGGACCAAGGTGCCGGGGCAGCCGCGGGGCAGGGCGAGGGGCACGCTGGCTGTGGCAGTGATCGGCAGCTTCTCCACGGAGTTGCCACCCGTGGGGCAGCTGGACACACTGTTCAAGTGAGTGCTGGGAATGCTTTGTACTTCAAGGCGTACTACCCCTAGAACTGGGGTGTTCACTACCCTACACCAGTCCTTCGGGTCTGGGGGAACGGGCATGGCCCTCTATAACATTGAAGCAGGCGAAGGCTCCCATGGAGTCTCTGCCCAGCCCCAGCTGTGGTGGTTGTATGTTATACTTCAGGGCCTACACCCTTAGAACTGGGATGGCCACTACCCTATACCAGCCCGAAGTACTGGGCTGTGCGAATTTCCATGGCTTTCTTTATCACTGAAGGAGGCTAGTTTCGATTGTGTCGTGCCCTGGTGGAGATGGCTTTGCTTACTGGGTGACTCACTCCAGTTTCCCCTAAAAAGGAAGTCAGGGGCAGGGTGTTGGGGATCTGGGGCTTCCACCGATCTTCAGCCGTGGTTGCAGGGTACCGGCGTCCTAAAGTGTACGTGCAGGGACCCAGAGACCTAGTTATCCCCGCTCGGGAACTATCCACATGACCAAAGTAAAACGTAAAATGGGGACCTCGGGATCCTTTACAAGCCCCTGGCTTCGGCCAGTCCGGATATTGGATTAGACTCGAGGGGGTAGTGGTTGTCGGCATGCTCCTAGCTCCAGGGCACCTAGCTTTGCCTAGGGGGGCCTCCAGCCTTACTGGGAGCGTTGCTCACAAACGATAGTTGAGAAGTAGTTGTATAGTACTTCCACTGCCACTCACAGCGGTTAGTCGATTCTGGGTTCACGGCTGAATGAGTACCACGGGCTTGGAGAATCTCAGACTCTACGGGGGTCTAATTCGTTTAGGCCCTAATGTGTTTAGGGACTTCGGATCCTTTTTTCTGATCGTAAGATCAGCCTGATATGGCTAGCGATAGGTGCAGGTACCAGTAAGGGTAGGAACCAAGACAATGGAACAATGGAATGGAAATGTTCAGGTGATAGGATGAAGAGGTGCCAGGACAGCCATGAGGTAGGGCGAGGGGCTAGGGGGTGTGAGTGCTATCCGTGGCGGTGATCGGCAGCTTCTACAAGGAGTTGCTACCCGGATGGGAACTGGATTCACACTGTTCTCAGATTCATAAAGAATCTTGGTAGGGACTTTCCGATTTGATAATATTATTGTAAATTTATATGATATATTAATATTGTCCAACTGAACGGTGGAAGATTTACTTTATGGAAATCCGTCTCACCATAGATAGAAAAAAAAACAATTCTTACAAATCTATAATTAGGCATATACAGTAGTAACTACTGGTTCCTGTACAATTTATTACCTAATTAAATGGACAATTAATTATGCTCTAAAGGTACTTAAATACAGTATTTATAGCGAGTTTGAAATGAATGATGAATATAGGTAATCGAGTGTTGTATATGCCTCGCGAATAGCTTTTCTACTGACTAGGATTAGCTAATTAATTTTTAAAGGTTCATCAATTAGTAGTCTATTGAACTGAGTTGATGCTGGGCCTGAGCGAAGCTTATCTTGTGATGCCAGTTCACTGTATCAGGTTCCTGGAGTGCGGGTGTCGCTCGGTTTCATCGCCGAGGGACTACAGGCTGCTGGCCCACTGCCAGGTGATGAACACCTCCTCGCCGGGCCGCGCTCTGCTGGACAATGTTGAACGTTCAGTGATCGAAGCTTATCTTGTTGCTATATCAGGTTCCTGGAATGTGGAGTGTCGCTCGGTTTCATCGCTGAGGACTACAGGCTGCTGGCCCACTGCCAGGTGATGAACACGGCCTCCCCGGGCCGCGCGCTGCTGGACAATGTTGAACGTTCAGTGATCGAAGCTTATCTTGTTGCTGTATCAGGTTCCTGGAATGTGGAGTGTCGCTCGGTTTCATCGCTGAGGACTACAGGCTGCTGGCCCACTGCCAGGTGATGAACACCGCCTCCCCGGGCCGCGCGCTGCTGGACAATGTTGAACGTTCAGTGATCGAAGCTTATCTTGTTGCTGTATCAGGTTCCTGGAATGAGGAGTGTCGCTCGGTTTCATCGCTGAGGACTACAGGCTGCTGGCCCACTGCCAGGTGATGAACACCGCCTCCCCGGGCCGCGCGCTGCTGGACAATGTTGAACGTTCAGTGATCGAAGCTTATCTTGTTGCTGTATCAGGTTCCTGGAATGTGGAGTGTCGCTCGGTTTCATCGCTGAGGACTACAGGCTGCTGGCCCACTGCCAGGTGATGAACACGGCCTCCCCGGGCCGCGCGCTGCTGGACAATGTTGAACGTTCAGTGATCGAAGCTTATCTTGTTGCTGTATCAGGTTCCTGGAATGTGGAGTGTCGCTCGGTTTCATCGCTGAGGACTACAGGCTGCTGGCCCACTGCCAGGTGATGAACACCGCCTCCCCGGGCCGCGCGCTGCTGGACAATGTTGAACGTTCAGTGATCGAAGCTTATCTTGTTGCTGTATCAGGTTCCTGGAATGTGGAGTGTCGCTCGGTTTCATCGCTGAGGACTACAGGCTGCTGGCCCACTGCCAGGTGATGAACACCGCCTCCCCGGCCGCGCGCTGCTGGACAATGTTGAACGTTCAGTGATCGAAGCTTATCTTGTTGCTGTATCAGGTTCCTGGAATGTGGAGTGTCGCTCGGTTTCATCGCTGAGGACTACAGGCTGCTGGCCCACTGCCAGGTGATGAACACCGCCTCCCCGGGCCGCGCGCTGCTGGACAATGTTGAACGTTCAGTGATCGAAGCTTATCTTGTTGCTGTATCAGGTTCCTGGAATGTGGAGTGTCGCTCGGTTTCATCGCTGAGGACTACAGACTGCTGGCCCACTGCCAGGTGATGAACACCGCCTCCCCGGGCCGCGCGCTGCTGGACAATGTTGAACGTTCAGTGATCGAAGCTTATCTTGTTGCTGTATCAGGTTCCTGGAATGTGGAGTGTCGCTCGGTTTCATCGCTGAGGACTACAGGCTGCTGGCCCACTGCCAGGTGATGAACACCGCCTCCCCGGGCCGCGCGCTGCTGGACAATGTTGAACGTTCAGTGATCGAAGCTTATCTTGTTGCTGTATCAGGTTCCTGGAATGTGGAGTGTCGCTCGGTTTCATCGCTGAGGACTACAGACTGCTGGCCCACTGCCAGGTGATGAACACCGCCTCCCCGGGCCGCGCGCTGCTGGACAATGTTGAACGTTCAGTGATCGAAGCTTATCTTGTTGCTGTATCAGGTTCCTGGAGTGTGGAGTGTCGCTCGGTTTCATCGCCGAGGATTACAGGCTGCTGGCCCACTGCCAGGTGATGAACACCGCCTCCCCGGGCCGCGCGCTGCTGGACACCCTCGTCGCCTGCCCCAGGTTCGACCACGCCACGCCGCTACAGTGCAACTCCAACTGACCAGAGTGACCCATAACTGCATCCACATACAGGAACACGCCATCGTCGAAATGATTAAATTAAAATTGGACTATTCATAACTGCTTGTTGTAAATCACCTACCTTTCTTTTCTTAAATTTTTAAATAAGGGCTCTTTTTTAACTGGTTCACTTGTTGCTCAAAATTTAATTTGAACTATGACAATATATTGCTAAAAATGTTACGTTTCGTTACAAATCAATGACCTATCCGACTAATATTGTGATATTCAGTAATCACCGAAAACTACACCTATTTACAGCAGTACATAAACAGATATTTCCTCAACCCAATCCCAATGTTGGCCTAGTGAAAACATTTCAAATTTAAGCTATTAGTGCCTCAGAGTCTGGCCCTAGTAATGTTTGGCGGAAACAACTACAGACCAAGCCCTATGCAATGACACAATTTGAAAATTGGTTGGGAATTAATTGTAGGAGTGCCTCCGTGTCTCCCGTTCCCCCTGTATGCCCCAGGGACCCACGTGCCTCCCATGCCCCCGCAGTCCCCGTACATCCTCGTGCGATTGCGGCCCCCATGTTCCCGTGCCCCCATGCCCGCCGTTCTTCCCCGCGCTCCCTATGTTCCCAAGCCTCCCCCGTGCCTCCCCAGTGCCTCCCCCATGCTTCCTTTATGCTTCCCTTGTGCCCCCCCCCCTTGTCCAACTACCCATGTACCACCAAAGCCCCTCATGCCCCTGGTACCCTCCCATGTCTCCCGCCCCCTCGCCTCCCATTCTTCCGTGCCCTCCATTCTCCCGTACCCTACATTGCCCGTGGTTCCACTCCCTATTGAAGTGATACTTTTGGTGTGAAATGGCTCATTGAAACACCCTCGACCTAGGAGGTAGAGGTAGGCGGTGTGAAATGGTCTTGAAACGGCGGGTTTACCCGAGTGTCTTTGAACATTGCCGAAACACTTCCATTCCGAGTACTTTAAACTTTTACCTCTTAAATATAATAAGTTTAAGTCTATTTTTACACTGTAAGTTAAAATATATATTATTCTTCTCTGATGCAGAAGTTAATAAATTGATATAAATGATAGTATTGCTTTTCCCACCATTGTCTGTTTCAAATATAGAATCTGATCTGCAAATAGCAATGGTATCGAAACAAGAAAACAACAATAAATAGTGTTTAGCACTCTTTGAATTCTTTCATAAGCAAACAAGATAACGGATGTAATCTTTTCCTTATTTGTATTTCTTTTTATAGTAATTTTATGTCAACTATCACAAGTTAAACTACTCAATCACTTTTATTCAACTTTCACAAAATAGCAAAGGTTGAGCTAAGCTAATAATTATAAGTTCAACATAAAAATGAAGAAATGCAAGTGAAACTACTATCAGCGAGCGACTAATGCATACATTGTAAATATGTCAAGCCAAGATAAGAGTCACGGTGCCGGTTCAGTTTCATGTAAAGGTGAATGAATCATCTTTATATTAATTATAATGAAAGTTGTTACCTACTGAGTTGACAAAATTGTGATTAGTCAGTTTGGCGTTTGGTGATTTCCGGGTCGGGTGGGGCTGACCGGAAGACAACGTGTCTGGACACGTAGGAACGGAAGGGGATGTATGTTAGTTGTACCAACCAACTCGCTACTACTGGGGCGTCGCAGTGGCTCTCTTCTGCTCTGCTTCAGGTAGGAAGATTGACAGGTCTTATCTGTATAGATCACTTTCAAAGCAATAGAAAAGGTAAACCGTTAAGCCACGTTTACACCGTAGTTAGCAACAAGTGTTATCAACATTTGTTATAAAAATTTAAGAAAACACTCTAAAATGTGTTGGTAGCATCTAATGTTATAATAAAAATCGCGTGTTAGAAACAAGAATTTTGCTACCCATCGAGAGATGGTAAAATATGGTAACATCCTTTGAAGTTTTCGAATGTTGATAACTTTTGTTAATAAGAAATGTTACCGAGCGCTTTGGATGTTAGCAACATTAACATCCCCTCTCTTACTCCACCGTGGTCAGCATAGAACTGGAAGTGGACAAGTGCGGCTTTGTGAATTCGACAGTGGTTTATTTTCCTGTGTGTTTAATTTGTGTGCTCTTTGGTTTTATTTGTGCGTGTTTCAACAATGGAAGAATCTTTTTAATCAGATGAATTGGAGTAAGGAGTCAGATATGAAACTCAGACTTATACCGTGACTTAAACGTTCTATGGGATCCAACAAGCGTCGAATTTAAGGACAGGAATAAATACATATCAGCAAAAAATAATACGTAGACTGAAATTCTCTAAATTTTACATCCCAGAGGCAACTGATCGGGAGACCGACGAAGTAAAATGTTGACGTTAAATTTTAGACAAAACTTAATGTTATAAACATTCTTGTAACTTTGTTATCAACACCTATTACTAAAAACAATTTTGATAACATTTTATCATGGTAACATTGGTAAATGATAACATTGGTAACTCCGGTGTAAACGCAGCCTTATATTGTGATTTTCCCTGCTGATTTTACTTCATGTTAACATTGTCGTAGATTTAGCATGACTTTTAAAACTGTTTTGTATGAAAAGCAATATTAAACAAATAAGAAAACATGCAGATGACAAACATGAAGAGAGAGTTGAATTGTTTTCATATACTTCAAAAAGCAAAATTACTTGATTACTTGGATGAAGTGTCGGTGGGTGCCATGGTACCCAAAATACCCCTCAAAAAGATTTTATGCTCGTGGCTTGTACCTTTATCATCTTTGTTCCTAATAGTAACTATACCAAGGTTTCAACACCTTTATGTCATGTTCATACAAAGAGATGAAAAACATCAGGTAAAATCCATTCGTTGGTCACATTTGGAGATCATTGTTGAAATTAAATGAACCGAAATTGTAGCTGATGCATTTTGTATGGACGTGAACAAGACGCAATGGTGTTCAAGTTCAAACCTTGGTAGCTAATCAAGTCAATGTTAGCTTGAAGATGACAAAGTTATGTAAACTACTACTGTACGGTATATCATTACCATTAAAATTTCCAATACATATGAGTGACACACGTCGACGGTTGCAGGGGTGCGTCCAGGGATGCTCCAGCTTGATGCAGTTAATGTGCTCGTGCATCAGACTAAAGAGGCGAAAGCGACTGCAAAAAAAGTGCAAACTCAAATAATAGACTGTGAAAATCTGACTGTGCTTGAAAACAAGGACGCCAAGTGTGATATATGTGTTGCTCAGAGAACAACGTAAGTAAACATCAATTTTAAGTTTATTGTGATTGTGCCCTGCGAACTTAAAATGACAGTTTCATTGGAGTTACAACTAGTGTATACATAAGCTTTTTGGACCAATCGTTTTGCAAAGCCAAAAAATTAAATTTGGGTTGTAAATTTTGGAGCACTGACGTATTTTTTGGTTGAATGTGTGTAAGAAAACTAGCCACACACACTCAAGACAATAAACACCCTCCAAACCATATTGGATACTTTGGATAATGTGGATAAACAAAGAAATGAGATGCAGTATATGTGTATAGACTAAGGATTGTCTATGGGTTAAGATCAATAAAAATGTCGGTGTGATGCATTCCCCTTATTGAGTGTGGGTGTATTCAAACGTTTATACGTTTATATGTTTTAGTTTTCCGTCCCTTCAAGTTTATACTAAAAATTGGAGAAGAATATTGTAAAACTTCCAAGTTCTTCAATGAAAATGGCTAATCAACCCAATCACAAATGAAATAGGAAAATAAGTGTAAACAAATAATCAACCGATGTCAAATTTTTTAAGCCAAAGCTATTCGTTTATGCACACTTAAAGATCGCTTACTAGTTTGAACATCGACTAAAATTTCACTTGATCTGGGCAAAATGATTTTATAGTCTAAGCTCTGATCTTCCTGTTTTGCCAGCATTTGTTACTACAACAGCCGTCTGATTATTCAATCAATTACCCTTCTTCGATAAGATTAACATTAAAACTTCGAAAGCCTGTAGGGAGTAGCCCTGGGAACCGATGTGAACATTGGATTCTGATCATTTACTGGACACGAATTTTCTAACGGTATGCGCGGATTTCTAATGGGATGCACACAAGCTGAAAAAAGGACGAAAAGAATAATGCTTACACATTAATATATAGATTATATAAGATTTGATCTTCTGTAAACTTTACTATTACCCCATTTCAATAAGGAAAACATTCTTCTCTTCACGCTGTGCATTGTTGCAGATATTTCCAGACTCTATTCCACCTTATAAAATGTCACATAGGATCAGGAATCTTCGCAGTTGGGGATGTGTTCCGGAACCACACGGGGTTGCTGCTGGGGCCTCTGCTCACAATCTGTCTAGGGATAGTCTGCATATGTGACAACCATGTTTTGGTAAGTGAAAACTCACATAAAGTATCCGAATACATTTATTTATTTTTTATAATTTTGTTTAGTTTGATGGACCTCTTTTGTCTTACTTTGCCCCGTCCACATAGACTATTGATCTGTGCTTGGATCGTATTAGACAAAGTCAGGGGGTGATCCGGTATAGTTCAAGGTGAATGATACTGATAAAAGTCATTGACAGAACGCGGATTCGAACCCACGACATCGCTACCATGGTCCCGAAGTTCGGCGCGCTAACCATTCCGCCACCGACTCACCCAACCTCAATGATAACTTCAAATAATAACTTCGATAACTTCAATTATAACTGACCTTCTATTCGCCTTTAGAACAAGATGGAGTTCGATGTGGTTAAACAAATTAAATCGAAGTTATAATTTGTAATATATCTACTTGGAGGCAATCTTTTTTTGAAATGTGTTAATAGTAATGGATTCCAAGTTGTGTTGACAGTAAAAATCCGGATCACGTTTATGCACATTGTGTACAGAGTCACCGCAATCAACGTTGTAATTTTTAGCTGGTTTTACAGTTTTGCAAAAACCCATCATCACAACATTGGAAAAATCATCAAATGTTTCATGAAGCATTAAAAATAGTGATATAACTGAATCTATTATCTATAACGTTAAATTTATATAACTTAAGTCACAACTTTTTTTTTAACATGTTCAAGTTTCTATTTTTGATAAGGAGCTATCCTGTCAGTTCTTTTAATTATAAATTTATACAAGACCTTTGTCTTAAAGATTCAGCTAATATTTCTTTTCCTTGAGAACTTTTACAATTTTTAATTTTAAAATTTTCCAAATAATCAAAAAACAATTATCACTTCTACATTGATTCTTTTATTTTTATAGAAGAAGTTATTGTTTAGTACATTATTGTGGACATTTTCCATCACTGATTAGTTAAAATCACGACGTTTCGTTATCTGGAATCTGATTCTGTTTTTAGATGGAAGAAATACCTTTAATGATTATTGTAATGGCAACCTAACTAAATAGGTCGTTTAAGCCAAAAGTATGAATGAGAGACGAGTATAAGATGATTGTGGTGCGATCTTGTAGTATTGTTACTGCCTAAGGCCGACATTCTCCTTAGACATAACTGTTAATTAATAACCCAACAGCTAAGGGTATCTAGAGACCTACAGTTTAACTTGGGATCAGAACCACAATTCCGACCTCGAATTGGTCTAATAATGAGGATGGTCCTTATGGATAAACTAATATTTACCAGTGCGGACGTCCCTACATCACATCCAAAAGCCATCGTTTACAACTATCCACAATACGATACCTCCAAGAAGCTGGATTACAGGCCGACGCCACCGTCACAGTTAGTAACATAACAAAGTTAGTAAAAACACACCTGGCGAATCTAGGGAAGTCCATAGCCAAACCTAAAAACAGAAAAGGCAGTCACAAAACTGAAATAAAACACCATTAAATGCACAAAGCTTGAAAAAATCTGTGAAAGAAGTAACAAAACAGAACAAAAATGGAAAAGACAAAATGAGTTTCTTTCCTATCAGTGATTGAAAATGTCCCCAATTGTTTACTAAACAGTAAAATAAACTCACCATCACCAACAATGAACTTTAAATAGCCTAACATATAAAATAACATTGAGATCAAACATAAGCTGCTTATGAACACATACATTGTTACCATGTATCCATACATTGTTACCATGAGTAACGTAACGTTTCGCCCAGGCCAACTGCTCCAAGGAGGTGAAGCAGCGACAGCATCTCAGTTTCTATCCGACGTTCCCCGAGACAGTCGAGTGGGCATTCCAGTCCGGACCGTCCGCGTTCCGCAGGTGCTCCGCTGCTATCAGGTTCGTTTCCCGCGTTCCCGCGCTCTTTTCTTAAAAGTATAACCAACTGTTTTCTTGAATTTAATATCCTTGTTTTATGTTAAAAAAGGTTATTGTCCTGTGGTTTAGATAATAATCACATGTTATATATTAATCACATGGTTAATGTTTACTGTTATTGTTTATGTTTTGGAGTTTAACAACTATGTATTATAGTTACTTTGTAGTTTGAATAAAGCAATTTGTTTGTCATATAAATAGAATTAATTATTTTACAACATGGTGGCAGCGGACAAGAACTATTAGATATTTATATTTGTTAGATAATTCATACTGTATCAATGTCAGATTCAGAAGAAACGGACCCAGACAAAAAAGGGAAACCGGCACAACATTCAACAAGATTGGGATTCATAGAACCATTCTCATTCAAACCAGAAGAATGGTCCCACTGGATTAAAAAGGTTTGATAGATACAGAATCGCGACAAATTTAGATCAAGTAGAAGGAAAAAAACAAGTAAACTTTCTTATCATATCGATGGGCAAAGATAGTAAAAATGTAATATTAGCTGCAGGTATAACTGATGAAGACGAAAAAAACTATGATAAGACAGTAAAGAAACTTACTAGTTACTTCAGTCCAAAAGTAAATATCATTTATGTAAGAGCAAAATTCAATATGAGAGTTCAAAGAGACAATGAAACTGTGTATAGCTTTATAACAGACGTGCATACACTTGCTTCGACATGTGATTTTAAAGATCTAAGAGAAAGTCTTATTAGGGATAAACTCATTGTTGGGATAAAAGATAAAGTGCTATCAGAACAATTGCAAATGTTGCCAGACCTAAAGCTACAAGAAACAATAAATAGATTGAAACAAAGTGAAATGATAAAGAGACAACAAACCAGCATGGCTAATAAGCTACCTGAGAAAGAGCTATGTTCAGAAGATGTTAATCGTATAAAAGGTTATACACAACAAGGTAAGGCTAGGGCCACAAATAACTCTTATTTGAACAGAAACAGCAAATCAGAAGACGTCAGAATAAGAGACAAGGAAAATATTAATATCTCGACAAACTGTTCTTATTGTGGGAGAACAAAACACCCCAAAGATGAGTGTCCAGCAACCAATGAAGAGTGTCACTACTGTGGTTTTAGGGGTCATTTTAGTCGCATGTGCAGAAAAAGGTTAGCTAAGAATCAAAATAGAAACCGGAAACTTAACCAAATAGAAGTGACAGATGAAAGTGAAGAGTATTACATTAATAGAACAGAAGTTAAAAAAATAAAGGAAGCTACAAGGAGACACTGTGCTAACGACTTTGAAATTGATTTGAAGCTCAATGGAAAACTGGAACATTTTAAGATTGACAGTGGGGCAGACGTAATGATAGTACCCCCCCAAAATGGCAAAAGACAAACTTTTAACTAAATCTAACGTGGCTTTAAAAACCCCTGGTGGGAAGTTCTTAACAATTTTAGGGAAGTTCGAAGGGTCGATTAAATACAAGAACAAAGTGACAGTTCAAACTATATATGTGATAGACGAGCAAGAAGAAGCGCTGTTAGGAAAACCAGCTATTGCAGCATTAGGATTTCTAAGGGTAATCAGGGGAATAGAAAATGAAGGTAAAAATAAACAGAGTACTAAGAGGGGTGAAACTGACAATAAAGGTCTTCAAGAAATCAAGATAAAATATCCAAGATTGTTTGATGGTATTGGAAAAATGAAAAAAGTTATGCTCAATTGAAACTTAAACCAAACGCGATTCCAATGGCTTTGAAAACACCGAGAAATGTTCCCATACCCCTCCAAGAAAAGGTGAAAAAAGAACTTCAACGAATGGTAGAAGCAAATATCATTGAAGAAGTCCATGGACCCACTGAATGGTGTCATCCAATGGTGGTACGTCCTAAACCTAATGGTAGTTTAAGAATATGCATTGACCCCTCAGCTTTAAACATTTTCTTACAAAGAGAACCCATGATTTTTAATACTGTAGAAGATCTATTAGGAAGTTTAGGAAATTCTAATTTTTATTCCAAACTAGATGCAAACTCAGGTTTTTGGCAGATACCATTAGACAATAGTTCTGCAAAACTGACAACATTTATAACTCCTTTCGGTAGATATTGCTTCAAAAGACTACCTTTTGGGATTTCCACTGCCCCTGAGATGTTTTGCAACCGCATGAAAAAGATCCTAGGAGACATACCGGGAGTTTTATGTTACATGGTTTATATTCTAATATCAGGTGACAGCAAAACTGAACATGATATCAGACTTCATAAAGTTTTAAAAGTTTTACAAGAAGAAGGAGTAACTTTGAATGACAAGTGGGAAATAGGGAAAACAAGAGTTTCCTTTTTAGGTCACATTATATCATCAGGTGTAATTCAAGCGGATCCGAAACACATAGAGGCCATAATTAAGTTCCCAACACCTAATGATGTTGCTAGTGTTAGAAGATTTTTGGGAATGCTGAATCATGTGGGTAAATTTATTAAAAATCTAGTTGATATAGTACAACCGCTAAGAGAACTACTCAAAAAGGACAAAGCTTTTGTGTGGGGTCAAAGTCAGGAAGACTCATTTAGAACAGCAATACGAATGCTACAAAACACGCCAACTTTAAAGCCATTCCACTTGAAGAGACGAACAGTAATATCAGCGGACTCATCTGCTTATGGGTTAGGAGCCGTACTTCTTCAAGAACATGAAGGACATTTAAAACCAGTTGCTTTTGCATCCAAGAGCCTGTCAGAAACACAGAAAAAGTATGCTCAAATAGCAAAGGAAGCGTATGCAATTGTTTGGGCATGTGAACGGTTCAGGAACTTCATAACAGGGATGAAATTTGAAATACAAACTGATCACAAACCTCTAATTCCTCTCTTAAGCAACAAGGGCTTAGACGAACTTCCATTAAGAGTTCAGCGATTTAAGATGAGGCTTATGAGATTTTCGTATGACATAATTTGGGTTCCTGGGAAACAAATAATGACAGCAGACACCCTATCAAGAGCTCCGACTAGAGAGATTCAGGATGAAGACTTAGATAAACTCTCAGAAGAAGCAGAAGCTTACGTGAGATCGTTGGTGGATGTAATTCCTGCATCAAACAATAAAATTAAGGAAATTATCAGATGTCAAAAGGAGGAAATGAGTGAGTTATTACGAGTAATACAATCAGGATGGCCGAAATCTAAAAAATTAATTTGTGACAACTTAAGAGAATACTGGGATTGTCAATCTGAATTATCAATTAATGAAGATATGATAATGAGAGCCAATCGAATAGTGATACCGCTTACCATGAGAAAGGAAATACTAGACTTAATTCACCAAGGTCATCAAGGTATCAGTAGGTGCAGAGAGAGGGCAAAAATGTCATTGTGGTGGCCAAAAATAAATCATCATATTGAACAAAAAGTTACATATTGCCCACAGTGCATTTCCGAACGGAAATTACCACATCATCCGATGATTCCAACAGATGTTCCAGACCGACCATGGCAGAAAATTGGTGTTGATTTTTTTTGAATGGAACAATGAGAAATATATCGTGCTTATGGACTATTATTCAAAATTTATTGATGTAACTCAGCTAACCAATATTTCTACTAATCAGGCGATCAAAGCTCTAAAGACATCATTTGAAAAACATGGTATTCCAGAGTCGATTAGAGCGGATTCAGGTGTTCAATTCCTTTCCGAAGAATGGAACAAATTTAAAACATCATATGATTTTTCAGTTGAAAATAGCTCGCCATATCATCACCAAAGTAATGGACAAGCTGAAAGTGGAGTGAAAATATTTAAAAACATCCTAAAAAATGCCAACACAGACATTTAGGGTTGTTAGCTTACAACACAACACCTAAAGAAGGTGGTTATAGCCCTTCCCAGCTTTTGATGGGAAGGAATTTGCGAACAACTTTACCGATGAACAAGTCTCTGCTAAAACCAGCACTCCCAAATCATAACCAATACAGATTCAGCCAAAAGAAAGAAAAGAGAAGACAAGAACTCCAATACAACAGAAGACATAGAGTCACACAAGAGAAAGATTTATGTCCTAATACCAAGGTATGGGTGTCAGATAGAAAAGAAGAGGGAATCATAAATAAAAAGATGGAAGTAGTGGGGAATGGGGGCTTTTGGGCCAGTTCAAGGTCACCCGAGCGATGACGTCATCGATGACTTCATCGAGGTCAATGACCTCATTGATGACGTCATCGATTGCATCATCGATGACGTCATCACCAATGACGTCACTTCCTTGACGTCACACCCATGACGTCACAAAAATGACGTGCTGATGACGTCATCACCCCTTACGTCACCAAGATGACGTCATCGATGTCACAAAGGTCAAGGTCACGCTGAAACCTAAAATTTTTTGGCACTTTTGCTGTTTCTCGCACTACGCTCCGAGTTTCAGTCACAGTTACCATGACCTTGACAACTTGGAGCGAATTTGCGATGAGAAACAGCAAAAGTGCTGAGGAAACTTGAAGTTTGCAACGTGACTCTGCCTAAACCATCATGTGACACCGCTCGGGTGACCTTGAACTGACCCAGAAGCCCCCATTCGACCATTACTGCAACCGCGATGCGTACCCTACGACAGACACCGAGCGACTGACTGTCCAGCCCCGCGCACTCTAGGTATATGGGAAGTGGTGGGGGAAATTGTGATGACCTCGGGAAACTTGAAAATGTCAAGCCGGGTAGCACCGTTTCGGTGCTACCTTAAAGTTACATGCTAAAGTGTGATGACCTTGAGTAAAAACATAGAAATACTACAAGTTGATACCGTCCCAGAGTTAAAGTGTGGTGACATTGAGTCAAAACACTGAAATACTATAAGTTAAAATCATCCCAGAGTTAAAGTGTGATGACCTTGAGTCAAAACACAGAAAAAATACAAGTTGATGCAGTCTCAGAGTTAAAGTGTGGTGACCTTGAGCTAAAATACTGAAGTACTACAAGTCGATATTGCCCCAGAGTTAAAGTGTGATGACCTTGAGTCAAAACATAGAAATACTACAAGTTGATACCATCCCAGAGTTTAAGTGAGATGACCTTGAGTCAAAACACAGAAATAATACAAGTTGATGCAGTCCCAGAGTTAAAGTGTGATGACCTTGAAGTTGTAGAAGTGTGGTGACTTTGAACTACCCCAAATTGTCAGGAATTGGAGTAGCAACCGCGATGTGCACCCTACGACGGACACCGAGCGACTGACTGTCCAGCCCTGCGCACTCTAGGTATATGGGAAGTGGTGGGGGAAATCTCAAGGTCATCCAAATTGGGTTTTAAAAAAATAAGAAACTCTAAACCTCATGCTCCTCTTCTTCCCTTTCCACCTCATTTGTAGTATATATGGTTGACGATGGTAAATTTGACAAATACTCCAGTGATTGTTGATCGTCTTGCTGCAGTATAACTTCAGACCAATCATAATCTAAAGTGACCTTGAGCTTTATTCCCGGGTTGTCGAGGAGAATAGACTTCATCCAATCGCAGATGGTTTCTAAATAATGCACGTTGTCGATTGTCAATTTCCAATTCGTATTGGGTACATCTTCGGTGGAAGACATGGCATTGCAAGCAGGTGTGTCCGCCATGGTTGTTGGAGGAGGAATGATGCTTGGTGCAGCGAGCAATGGTGGTATTACAGAGTAGTGGGGGAAATTTCAAGGTCATCCAAATGGAGTTTTTTAAAAAAAGGAAACTTTTTCTATTTACTTATAACATAACCACTTAAAACTAAAAGGATTGGGATCAACAGTACGTTTAATCACCATATTCGTTATATTCTTCCTGTTTCTCAGTTTTCACCTCCGCCCGGATAGTACCTCCACTCTTTAGCTCCTTTTCGGCTTCTTCTAGTTGCTGGGTAATCGCCATCTGACATTGAAGTTCAAAATCATCACGCGGCACAGATCCGCAAATATCCATCTGAGCCAACCAGAGCTGCCTGAGGTTCTTTTCCTTTTCCTCGACAGCTTCGACGGCTGCATGTAATTCCTTTTCTGTAATAGAGGAGTCCCACAATTGTTGATCATCGGTTTTGTTGACAACCTCCTTTTCAGACTCCTTGTACAAATTGTTCAGCTCCTGCTGAGTCTTAATGGTTACCTCCTCGTAACTAGCACAACTTACATTGAGAGACATCTTGATGTTGTACGGTTGACCGTTGGAGTTGAAATGAGGCTGAGGCACAGCGCTTGGGGGTACTATGAAAAAGTGGTGGGGGAAGTTTCAAGGTCATCCAAATTGTGTTTTAAAAAATCCTATCTTGTTACTGAGCACATATGTCAGTAACAAGATAGGTGTTTTTTTCTCTTTTACATCTTTAATATAACAAATAAATAAACATATTCTACAATGGTAAGAAGAAGGAAGACAACTGCTAGTCAGCTGAAATAATCCAAAGTCTGGCTCGCTTCAGTCTTCATGGACGCCGGTGATGAAGTCGCTGGAGAAGAGTAATGTTCTGACTCTTCTTTTGGGTGTCGGAGATTGCGTATATTGCAAGCGTAGACTTGCACATTTATACGGTAGCCTCGCGCCACCATCAGCTGCAACTCCTTGTACAAGTCGTTCAGCTCCTGCTGAGTCTTAATGGTTACCTCCTCATAACTAGCACAACTTACATTGAGAGACATCTTGATGTTGTACGGTTGACCGTCGGAGTTGAAATGAAGCTGAGGCACAGCGCTTGGGGATACTATAAAAAGTGGTGGGGGTGTTTGCATCGAAGCAGGTTTAACCTTTAGCTTGGTGGTGGGGGTAACTGTGAAATGCAAAGGTCAAAGGTCAAGGTCACCCGCGAAGTTTAAAAAAAATGCAACATATCAATATGTGACAAACTTCACATATTGATATGTTGCATTTTTTGTCTTTTATGGTTTATTTATTTATAAAACATTACAATAACATATGTACAACAGTAAAATTAAAATCTAACACTGCTGCTTGTCGGCGATGTGGATGGTCAACTCGGTGGAATTGCTACCCGTGCAACCGTGGGAAACCAGGTAGAGACAGCCGGGTTGGATGGAGCGCAGATCCTCGTTCTGGAGGAGATGGACGAACCGTTTCGGCAGGTAGACTTGGAACTTGGGCTCATCCCCCGGAGTGAACGGTGCCTCGCTAAGACTGCAGCAAATGGCCTCTCCAACTGAAGTCTCCATCTTCTTCATGGCGTGGATAATGTAGTGCTTCTCGTCTTTAAGTTCGGAACACTTCTTGACGGGTAGTATGGTAGATTTGGAGTGAGCATTGAACTGCTCAACCAAAGTTTGCAGGAACTGGTGAGATGCCATGGTTGAGTTAAAGATTGTCTTCTTCTTCGTCTTCTTGCTGGGAGATGTTGTCGTCTCGGAATCTCGAGTAATACTCATGCCAGGTCCCGGTCTGCTCCTCACTTATATAACCCCCGTCACCCCCACCACTCCCCACTTCCCCACTTTGAAGGTAAGATGCGAGTTTATAGGCGTTTTTTAAAGCGCAATGTCTATCTTTTTCATGTTCTGGACTTTTAGTACAAATACAAACATTTTCCATCGTATACTTGTAGTTTTTATCCAAGTCCACATCATTAACCGGAACATGAGTAAATTCTTCGATCCATCTCTTCTTTTCCAGTCCTTTTGTATAAATATTGGTAAACCTGTTTGAAAACTGATGCATGATGTTATATAAGTCCGTGTAACTTGCAAAACCATCATACCAATCGATATGATGGAAATATTTTGAAATCCACCTGTTGGTAGTAGCGGCTTTGCTAGTTAATGATGAATAAGAACATGGTGGTTTGAACAAAAATGTATATGGAACACTTGTATTGATATCGAAAAACACAAGTTCTTTTATGATAAATCTATCATCATTACCCCGAAACGCTTGGAACTCAATTATACCAGGTTTGGACTTTACTTGTTCTTCTTCCTTGTCCATTGCGAAGATCACCCGTCTGCTCATGACGAAGTCCAAAGGTCAACTGATTTCCACACCACGGTAGGTACGACTTTTATACCTGGCCGTACAGTTGTTGGCGCGTTGGTGTATATTTAACGTGGGCACCGTCCCCGGTAGGCCTAACCCCACAAAGTGTTTGATATTGTTTTAAAAACCAACCATTGTCATCTAAGTTTCCATCTTTACATTCTCCTTGTTTTCATTTTCATCACTAACACTTGATTCTTCTCCTCCTTCTTCCTCTTCTTCCTGTTTTACTGATTTCTTATGTAGTTGAGCGTATTTTTCCAACTGTCTCCACATTTGTACTTCATGAGGAACCCTATTAAATATAGAAGTATCCACAGGTCCGTACAATATAGGTGCGTCCGGTTGTTTGTCCAAAGTGTCTTCCAAATAATCTTTAATAATAGAACTTGAAAACACTAGTTGTCTCAAGTATCTTGTTATTGGTTCAGTTGCACAGGTTAGAATAAAAAACTCTTCTCGATTAAGTTGAATCTTGTTATCATGTCTTGTTGTGTCTCTAAACCGCAATTGATGGTCACCACGATTCTTTATAATATCAATTTCCACATTTGAATCCAAAAGTCCTACTCTTGTCTTTCTTCCATACATGTTACTAGTTAAATAGCATTCTAGCAGATGCAAGTGCTTCATAAAAGATTCCCAAGCACTATCGGTGAACAAAATCATTTTGGGTCCATGAGTCAAAATTACAGTAGGTGAATAATTCGTCGATTTCATAACACCGATTAAAACACTTTTGTCCAAACTGGATGAGATTGGATAAAATATTCGCAAGAATACCTCACTCAATATGTTAGGAGAAATATTATCTTCAGTATCCCTTTTCTTCTTCTGTGCATTCTTTCTTCTTTTACCTTTTTCCTCAACATTATTACTGCCGTGGAGTTGTCCGCAAGCGTTGTGTTCATCTCCCTCCGGTTGACCTTGAAGATCTAAAAAGTCGGATATCTCCTTCTCAATATCTACTACATTTTCTTGTGTACCACTAGGAGAAGCCATATTGAATAAGATGCTACCCATACAAGAACAGGCAACAAACTGATGAGGAGCGACCTGAACACTCTGCTTTTATACTCGCGGAATGCATTGGAATGTAACAAAACCGGTTTTTTACAATACATTTTTAACAATTCCAGTTAAAGGTGTGTATGTTACGATTTTATCATGTAGAATTAAACAGTATGCAGTTGTATTAGCCGATATAGGCGCGTTGAATTCCATTTCTATTTTTATATCTACACTTGATGATTTTACCGATTCATTTTGTTTAGAACAATCGATTACAACTATAGGGTAACCATCTAAGTATTTTTCTGGTGATAGTAAAGGTGCATTCGTTTTACCATAATATGAACTTTGGAATCTTGCATACATATCGTACAATATGCTGTACTTTTTATTAGCGAATGACACATTTAAATTATCGTATGGAAAAAATTGTGAATTTAAATAAACTTTAATATTTTTCAAGTTGCAATGATCAAATTGGCCTGCATGTTTGGTGATGGTGTCTCTTCTGCCTGTTTGTAAACCAAATATAATATACCTGGCTCGTTCCACATAATTAGATGTTTTAACTGTCCAAGTGTGTCGATCCGTAGTTGGCAAGCTGGGATGTTCATGAAATTCCCAACTTCTAAAAGGAATTACAATATCACGATCAGCCTTTAACTTTCTTAATAGTAGCATTCTATGCTCGTCAGCTAATTTTACATGTGGAACTCTCCATACAATTTTGTCTAATGTTAATTTCCATTCTAAAGTTGCATCTGTTGTACCGTCTGGAGCTTTAATAATATCTTTATCGTTTGAAGATCTCAACAAAACTAATTCTTGTTTAACGTTTAATATTATTTTCCTATAATCTTCAGCAAAACCAAGCAACAAACGTAACGGAATATGAAAATCAAAATTTCCATTTGTATCTGGAGTGATTGTGTCTTTTGCAGGTAAAACCCATCCTGCAGGTTGTATTAAATTGGTTTCATTAGGTGATATAGATGTTAATCCCTTTAAAGTTGTTGCAATACCTACTTTTTTAGTAGAATCAACTGTTACACCTGATATTTCATATCTAATTTCATCAAACAGGAAAGCCATGGGATTATTTATAAATGGAACTGTTGTACCAGTAGTAGTACCGTCCTTTTTAGTAACTTTTCCTTCAATATACAAGTAACTTTCACATGGTAGTGTGTAAATGTCTTGATTTTGTATGGGAATACGAATTTCATCGTTATTGTTTAATTTTGATGAAGTGTAAGGGTTGTGGGTGTGATATTCTTTTTCCCATAGGGTTTCGTCGAATGTTGGACCCTGAGCTATATCCAGTATATCCATTTTCGGTTACTTTTAATCCAATTCTCTCTAAGAAACGAATGTTCTCGCGTGTTAACTCCTCCACAGCTGAAGAGCTACTAATGCGGATTCCCGTAGGTTGTTCGCTTTTAAATGTTAAACCCATGGTTTTGTATTAAAGTGTTGATTTTAAATGTAATCTAACCGTAATAGGCTCTTCTCGGAAATCTATCAAGTTACCGTCTTGATCCAATACGTTCAACACGATGTCTGAAATGAAAGTGGTGTTCAAAGGTAGATATACCAGGTTTTGCGGCTTTTCAACAATTTTAAATCCAGGTGGTACACTGGGGTAAAAAGTATGTATTATATGAGTATTTGCTCCATCTCTGTAAGCTCCTTGTATAATATTACAAGTTATGTCTATACTATTGACTTTTAATATTGTTACAGTTTGTTTACCGGAATGTGTTTTATTTGGTTCTAAAATCGCTCCATCTTTGGGAAATCCTAATAAATCACCAATTGAGTCTGACTTACTGAAATCTATATAATATTTTGAAGTAAGCTCAGCTTTCATTGTATTGTTATTACCTTTTAGCGTTATATTGTCTTTTCCCATTTTATTTTGCAAAAATTCATTAATATGATCAATTTCATAAGAACCTGTGGGTAGAGTGCAAACTTCCAAGTCTGTAAACTTCCCACTGGCATCTTTTCCTTTATAATAATGTAATAAGTTATTTTTACCTTCCGTAACATTGGGAATAGAGTTGTAAGTTGTAAAATCCAACAGTGCTGCCTCCCAAAATCTTCCTTTTTGCAAGCGTAACGCTGGAAAAAGGATACTTCGTAAAGTGGACGATTTTCCTGTTAATGATACCGTATAGGAAGACATCTCAATAGTGACTGATACTTTTAGCTAGGAATTCCAAACATAAATGGCCGCATATTGAAGTATTATCAGGTTGTTCTCTTTTATAGTTGTAATATATGTTTTTAGCAGATTTAAAGTAATGTTCAAGTTCTTTAGGTGGTGGCAAATTTCCAAAACTATCAAAATAATATACATTACTATTTAGTTTCTTATAACACACCCAATGGGTGCCGGACCCTTCAGTATTATCCAAATTTACGATTCCAGTCTCATTTTTCCATATTTTCTTTGGTAAACTGTCTTTCATAAATACTCCGCGGAAAAATGGTATTTTTAAACAGGAAATATATTTAAATAATTCAACATTAGTCAACGCTTTATGTGGTATAACCAATTGATTTCTTTTATTTAATATGCACGATACGGTCTTAGGTATAGACCAGCCCCGTTTTTTACCATTGACCATATTGTCGGTTTTTTATTATTTTTCCTCGGAGAACGTCTTTTTAGTCTAATATTACCACCATGTTTTCTCTTGGTTGATCCTTTTTTATTCTTACCCCTCCTTTTTCCACCTCCTACCGCTGTTTTAGCCTTCATACCTGCTGTTACCGCTAAAGCTGCTGCTTTTTCCGCAATACTAGCGTCACTAGACTTTACTCGTTGCCAAGCTATATTCGCTAGCTTTTTATCAGCGATTGACCTATTTTTTGAATCGGTAAACGTGGAATATGCGATATCGTGTTCTTTACAAGCCTGATCTAACTTATTTATGCCTGGATCACCTCTTTCCAGTCGTTTTTTCAATTTAGTTCCTGGTCCGCAATACTGATAACCTCCCGGTATGTGAAATTCGTATGGTAAAGCGTCTATTGCTCTGTTTACGATAGATCCTACTGGAATACGATTTAAAGCTTTACTTAACAGAGAAACCGCTGTGGACGTGATACCGCCTCCTTTCCGTATAGTGTCTCGATATGGACTGGTGTAATGAAACGCCATGATTGTCTTTTATATTCGAAAAGCGTAACCCATGTGTTACCTCTATGACAGGTTGCACATAAATGATGTAATATATGGTGTTATTTAATTAAATATCAAAATCACCCCAATCTGATGATCTAAACTTTTGTGTGTTATGATTAAAAAAATATTTATAAAGAATTTCTTGTTTAATCCATGTATTTCTCATTTTTTCGTCAATAGGTTTATGTTGTCCTGCTGCAATATAATTATGCATATCAAATAATAAATTACCTATTACTTTAACAAGAAAATTAACAGTTACAGCGTTATTGGCATAATCAGGGTCTGCAACATTTGTTAATCGTTTGTTATCACAATTCCACCATTTTTTTCCAGTTGGCTCTAATTGTATTATCTGTTCATAAGTAACAGCATCACCAGGCTTTTCACCAATACCTAAATTTGTCAATAACTTTCCTTTACCATCCCAAACATAATTGTTTTCTTCAAGCAAAGTAAACTTTTTATTTCCTTGTACAAATACATCTCCTTGACGTGTTACTACTTGGTTTTGTTTCACAAAACCGGAGGTTTCTTGTTTTAAAGTTTCCTTCATTTGACCCACCGTTGCACCATCTGATGGTGCAAAACCATCTTTTACATTCGCTAAACAATTACCAAGACAGTCAATAACTCCTACATCACGTGTAATACAATGATCTTTGATGTATTTTAAATTTACAGCATCATTTTCATTTTTTGGATAACCTATATCGTTAATAACAAATTTATAAAAAGAAAACCCATCTTTTGTCTTTTCAGGTATTATAGAATGTAAATAGCGTCTATTTATGCTGTCTTTTTCATCTACAGGGTCTGCTACGTTAGATATACGTCGATTTTCAGCATTATACGTTTTTCCATCGAATTTTAACGTATTTTTCAATTCCGATGATAAATAACCTCTGTTTATTGCATCAGCGTTTTGATTTGGCTTACCGACGTTGGAAATTCTATGATTACCCGCGTTATATGTGTTTTTGTCTAGTTTCAGTGTTGGTAATATCTCTTTTTTTAATACTTTTAAATTTATTGCATCATTTTCATCTGTGGGATCATTAATGTTTTTTAACCGTTTATTACTAATATCATAATCTCCATCAGGTGTTTGTGGTAAGCCAGCACCTCTTTTTAAAGTATTAAAGTAATATAATCCATCCGAGGAATATCGTCCGAACTTGTCAACACTCATGGTGCAACTGAATAACATTCTAGAGTGTAACCCATTTTTATAATATTAGTCTCGATTTCTAACCCATATCAGTTTTTATACAAATTCTTAGTCTTTATCAGTTACATTTTCATCGCTCCCGGGACATTTAAAATATTTAAAATTTCCACTAACTAATGCTCCGTCTGATTCATTTCGAAACACATGATTTTTATGAATAAATTGTTCACCAGACAATTTTCTAAATCCGCTAAATGAATTTGGATCTGCAATTAATATATTTTGATAATCATTTACATCCATTAATTTAAATCTTTGCTTATTATAAATAAACTCTTTATTTGCACTGTCATATTGTAATGTTTGTCCTACAGTTGCAGCATCATTTGGATCTCTTCCATTATGCAAGTATTTTATTACTTTATTTTTACATGTAAAAAATCTAAAAGAATGATCTGGATCTAGATGTACGGTTTGTGATAAAGCAGCTGCATCATGTTTTTCATAACCCCATCCCATATTTGATAACCCTTTACCCATGCAATCCCAAGCATTATTTTTGTATGTTAATAAATTAAATTTTTCATTACCTTGAACAAATTCATCCCCTTGCTTTGATACTACTTGATCTTGTTTTACAAAAGAGGTTGTTTCTTGTTTTAAGGTTTCCATCATTTGACCCACTGTTGCACCATCTGATGGTGCCGAACCATCTTTAACATTCGCTAAACAATTACCTAGACAATCAATAACTCCTACATCACGTGTAATACAATGATCTTTTATATATTTTAAATTTACAGCATCATTTTCATTTTTCGGATAACCTATATCGTTAATAACAAATTTATAAAAAGAAAAACCATCTTTTGTCTTTTCAGGTATTAATGAATGTAAATAGCGTCTATTTACGCTGTCTTTTGCATCTTTAGGATCATCTACGTTGGATATACGTTTATTTTCAGCAGTATACGTTTTTCCATTGAATTTTAGCGTATTTTTTAATTCTGATGATAAATAACCTTTGTTTATTGCATCAGCGTTTTGATTTGGCTTACCAACATTGACAATTCTATGATTACCTGCGTCATATGTGTTTTTCTGTAGTCTTAATGTTGGTGATATATTTTCTTTTAATACTTTTAAATTTATTGCATCGTTTTCATCTGTGGGATCTTTTATGTTTTTTAACCTTTTATTAGTTATATCATAATCTCCATCAGGTGTTTGTGGTAAACCAGCACCTCTTTTTAAATTATTTGCGTAATATAACCCATCCGAGGAGTAACGTCCGAACTTGTCGACACTCATGGTGCAACTGAATAGTAATCTAGGGAGTAACGCATTTTTATGAGATTACCCCACGGTTTCGGAGTTCATCCACTAAAGCCACCCATTCGTTTTCCAATCCAGTATGACCCGCTTCTTTAGCTTCATGTATTAGTTTCATTCTATCCACCAATTTATTGATATTATTGTAATAAATCACATTTGTGTTATATAGTTTCTTCATTAAACCTGTACCTGTAACAGATTTGTTTCTTTTTCTTGGTTCTGGAGCACTTATATCCAAAGTGGATGACACAAACCTTCGTTTTACAGGTTTTCTTGGCATTATCGGCATTGGTTGTCTTCTCGTTGTTGGTATTAACTTGGATACAAATACTCTATATTTTAAAGACCTAGATCTAAAAACTGGCTGGTCAGCTAAATACTTCCTCCTGTATGCATTGGTGTGTTCCAAAATCTGTTTATATGCTTCCATATCTTCTTCTTTAACTAACAATTCTAAAGGCTTTTTTTCAAATAATAATTCAAATAATCCTCTTGTGCCCTTATATCTTTGATTACCAACCATAATATTATCATCTTCATCAATGTTTACCGGGCTATTACCAACCATTAAACCTTCTTCTGTTAATCTTACTCCATAACTATGGTAGTTTTTATTAGGATTTATTCCAGCTAACATTTTTATCATGTATTTCCTTCCTAAAGGTCCTTTGTTATGAATGTTTTCACCCAACAAGCTTATGTTTGACGGACCTTCCCTTGCTTCTTCTTCTTTTTCCTCTTCACTAGCAGTTGATACATCTTCATGTCCTCTTTTAGCTTTTACTTCATATAATTCTCTTATACCACTATAGTCTGGTGATTCTAGCTCTCTTTCAGGTTCTTCACCGGTAAAACCACTATATGTAGAGGATTCCAGGTCTTCATCACTAAAATCTTCTGATTTTATATTTTCTCTTTCAAACTTTGTAATAGGTGCAATTGCATCTCCTTCCAAAACGGGTTTAGCAAATTTTTTGTTTAATTGTTTCAAGGGTTCAGTAATAGGTTTAAAAGTAGATTCAAGAAATTTCTCCCTTTCGCTAATACCTAATTTTAATGCTCTGTTTTTATCCCGAATAGAATCACTAAGTGATTTTATTTCCTTTATTAACTTTTCTTGGTTAACCATGTTTGTAGCAAGACGTGTTGTACAACAATGAATGTTTTACATCATGATCAGTGTATTAGTATAAATTTATCAAATCCTATCCTGTATCGACCATTGTTTAGCGGTTGTTCCTTTATAATTGTTAAAAACCCATACTTTTCAGCCCAAGCCTTTCCACACAACTCTTTAAATCGTTCGAATGGCATATCCGCACTTACATGGTCATAATATATGTGTTTTAGGTTGGTTTCATCCTGTTTAAATACAATTAACATGTTTGCATTGTCTCTAATGAGCTGTTTCGGTATTTTGCTGTAAGTTTGACCAATATAAATGCTATCTATGTTGTTATGTCGACCCATGGCGAAGTAATTCCTTATTGTATTTTGATTTTCACAAGATACATCGTCAAATATGAATACTGAGAATGGTTTAGCCTCTTGCGGTTGCATGACACTCTCGCTCGCGTTAAATTTAAAATATTTAACTTCAGGTACATTATTGAGTATTTGTTCCAATAACTGATATTTTGGTTGTTGTAGTGACTTTGAAAATACATATAAATTATTAAAACGTAAGCCTTTAGGGTTTGTAATCAAATTGAATACTACATTTGTTTTTCCACAATTGGAAGGACCGGTAACCAGACAACGCACCGTGTTTGGTAACAAAACACCGTGTTTCCCAGTATTGAATTGAGAACCATCCACTGTGAGTTCATCTATATTATTAATAGTAAAATTGTCTTTTTGCGGTATTATCTCCATCCTTTGTAATGGTTCAACCCAAAATGAAGCTCTATCATTATATTAGATCCTTTTTAGGTATCCAAGAATCTTCCGTCTTATTAAATCCTAACCATCTTACTTTAACCTTATCTTTTTTGCGTTGCAACACCTTTTCTACTAGATATACATCACCTACTGTTGATTTTAACATTTCATGTCCATAAAAACCTCCTTCAAGCAATTGTCCTTTATTATCTTTTAAAATGTAAGTTTCTGGTACTGTAGGTTGCACCTTAAATACGGTAAATACCTCATTTGTCCAGTTCGGAAGATATCTTTTACTGAATACACCTTTGTATTTGCTTATTCGCACTTTATCACCAACATTAAACCTTTTAGGCTTTAGTTTTTCAACTTTTGGTTTAGTATTCATTTTTATACGTTTTAATACAAGTTTTTCATTTTTATTAGTCACCTGGCTTGGTTTCATACCGATAGTTCTATGAAACTTGTTATTGTAATCGCTTATAAGTTTTGGTAACACATCAATCCATACGTGTGATCCTCTGTTGGAAAACATCTTATACATCGCACCTTTTAAAGTTCTGTTAAATCTTTCAATTATTGATGCTTTTACCTCTGAATTGGTTGAGTAATGGTTAATGTTGTGTTTTTTCATTAAATTTGCAAATTCCTTATTAAAATATTCTTTTCCATCATCAGTTTGTAAATGTTTTATAGTATGTTTGTCTCTTTGTATAGCTGTTTCCATTGCTTTTGTAACACTTTTGCCACTTTTATCTTTTAGTGGTAAAGCATCTGCCATTTTTGAAAAACAATTAATAATAGTCAATATGTATTTAAATCCTCTATTTTGTTTACTATAAGGAATCATTTCGATTAAATCCGCTTGATATAAATCATTTATTCCTTTTATCACTGTATTTCTTCGTGGAAACTTTCTTCTTGCAGGTTTATGAAGCTCGTTGACAATTTCTTGCTTCAAGTTCTTCA
Source organism: Neoaliturus tenellus (assembly GCA_030545055.2). Classification (NCBI taxonomy): domain Eukaryota; kingdom Metazoa; phylum Arthropoda; class Insecta; order Hemiptera; family Cicadellidae; genus Neoaliturus; species Neoaliturus tenellus. The sequence goes on from CM061531.1 coordinate 318,453,861, forward strand.
TATTGCAGGTTTGAATGTTTCATGTATCACATGTATAATCACAATGAATGTTGTCTTAAATATTCACATCATTTATATAGGTCAAGGTCATCCAAACTTGTGTAAAAAAATGGGGAACACGGCGTTTGACTTGCCGTGTTCCCCATTTTTTTACGGAAGGAGAAAGGAATAAGGTCGAAGTTGTAGAAGGACGAAGAATAGGTTACTAGTCGATAGGGTTTAGAGAGTAGTGGCCGAAAGGAAGAGTATGAATCTTATCCGGCATAATATGCCTTTTATCATCTTGAGCTGATAGTGCTCTTTTAACTTCAGTGACACTGTAGACCTCATGTTTAAAGCTTCTGATAGTGTTGAACGTTGCAGACATTGTAGAATCTTCAAACAAGCAGGTCTTGTAATGGTCAAATGTCACACGTTTCTTCAAGTACGATGTTTTGACTCCTTTAGCTTTCTTCACTGTCGGTATGTCGTTTTCCATATACATCTTGAAGGAATATAATTTGGACATCAGCGCAACTATTTCCTCCAAAGGTATTCCATTTGCTTCATCTTTAAATTTTCCAATTACTTTTTTATTCTTTTCATTGTAATTCGGATGGTTCTTCGGATAGTCAGAGAAGTCAAAGTCGTCTTTGTATGGGAAACTCCTTAGATCTTCATACATGTCCAAAGTCTTTATCCAGTAGATAAACGCGTCGGTATCCATGTATGCAACTCCAATGTTGTCTCTTCCGTAGTGTTTAACCATTTTGTTGTAATGGAAATCATACATTAAAGTTTTACTTATATCCAAAATTGACATTCCAATGTATAACGGACGATCCATCACTATTGTTGTTTTATTCATACTGACAGCAACTAGATTTTCGTTTATAATCATTGATGTTCCGAAATTTGGTTTTTGCACTAATTTTTCCAATTTCCTAGGATCACTTACTAATTTTACAATTTTGTGTTTTCTCTTGTTCTCCAAGGTCTTCCCAAAGATGGCGTTGTTCATTAATTTGTAGAAGTCCTTTTCAAATGCTGTTGTCGCTGCAGCTCTTCTTGTAGTGTTGGAATCGATATATGGTTTCAACCAACAAGACTGGGTGAATTCAATTGCTCTGTGAATTTTCACTATACGTAGGCCCAATTCAAGTGCTTGTTGAACTACCCAGTAGTGTGCCACATATCGACTCTTATTCTCCAAGGTCATCATCAGCTTGGGCCATCTTCCTGTCGGTGAAACTTCAGTCTTGGCTAGGAGAGGCAGGTCGTAATGATGGTCGTGAAGGTGTTCTGGATATTCAAAATCACAGTCCAAAATATAGCCTGTTTGGCCATCTTTTGGAATCCGTGATATGTCACCAATGGTGGTCGGGTCAATCCACTTGAAGTCTGCGTAGGGAAGTGGATTTGACATCGCCCAACCATAGAGGTTGTTCGCATCAAAATATCCAAGGTAGAGTGATGGTTGTTGCTCGTCGAAGTTGGGGATATACTTGTTGTTGGCCTTAACATGTCTTGTCACAGCTTGAGTCAAACCACCTCGTACACCTGATTCGATCATGAGGACCATATCGATGTCTGTGAGAAGCTCCAATCGGCAGTTAGTTGACTTGAGCATAGCTTGCCATGCTAATCCAGGGGATGTATACGAGTGTAAAGGATCCAATCCGTATGCTGAGAAACAGGTGTTCCGAAATTCTTCCATCACATCGCACAGCAGAGTTACATCCAATTTTATATAAAAATCAGAATATTCCCCTAAAGTTTGAATGTTTAGTTGGTTCCAAACATTACACGCATGATTGTAGTCTTCAACGGAGATTTCACTTTCATTTAATTTGCTATTGAAGGCTTCAATCGGTGGTAGACTGGTTTCTTCAAACTTTTCTGTGGAAGTTATATAATCATAGGGGAAAACTCCTTTTCGTAATACTAAGTCCAATTTATCTTTAGGTACAATTTTGCTGGTTTCTTTTAGATCTTCTCTTCTTAGGTTCTCAGACAATTTGCTCAAACTAGATGACATAAATCTATAAGAGTCTACGAAGCGAAGTTTAATTTTACCAACTGTTTTTGAAAAACTGATGTACTTCTCCAATGTTTCAGCTAATACTTCGATTTTTCCATCATCTCGTCCTAACTCTGGGATAATGAAGTGGGAGTCATAGCCGCTAAGATTGTGTAACACGACAGGAATAAATTGAGGCAGTTTGTAATTTATATTGCATGAATTACAAGCAGGTCCTCTGTATAACCCTGTGAGGTGATCATGATCTCTTACTTTTTGATTTTCTTCACTGAAGCTCTTCTTGCATAGATAACATCTTGTTGCCGAAATGTATTCTTCTTGTTGATTTTGGTTCAAAGGTTTCATGGGTAAAACATTACCGTATAAGCGTTCCGCCTTTTCAGCAATGTTATACAACTGGTCTACAAAATACTTAGCAGCTCCTTCCCCACGGTAGAGTATCGGAGTGGATGTTAAGCCGTAGTCTTGCAATTGTTCTTCAGGTAAAGTAGATTTCACCAATAAGCAAAAACTGTTAGGTTGATGCAATTGATATTTGGTTCTTCTAGTTACTTCACCATCCGAAAGTTCCTGCGGCACTAACGTGGATTCAAAGTCAGCGTAGATAACTAGTGGAATCCGGTATTGGTGAACTGTTTTATTGAACTGGACAAATGCTCTAGATGGTGGTGGCAGACTAATCTTCACTTCATAGTTGTCATTACAAAGCCGCTGGTGTTCCGACAACCACTCCGATCCTCCACGTCTCAAGTCTTTATTTGTGAAACAAAAGCATCTCTTACACACTGTTACTCTAATTTTCTTTTTAGTCACTTGTCGTCCAACCAAAGTTTCAAAGTTCTTGATGTAAACATAATGTGATATTTCACCTTTGGTCAATAGCAGCAAATCTGTATGATTTTGACGTTCAGTCTTTGTAACTCGTAACGGGTATACGTTATTTGATTCGTCTAAACCAAACACATTAACTGAAACTCCTGGGTTTTTTCTTTCAAATTTAGCAACATCATTAAGACTAACAGGATACGACATACCTTGGAAGTTATAGCGGTGTTGAACAGCTTCGTATGCTATGCTAGGTCTACAGGAATGGTCTTCCACATATTTTGCTAACATTGCATACCGGAAACATTCATTATCCTCATTTTTCACATTGATACATGATCTTGTATCTCGGATCACCTTTGGTAGAGGGATAAAGCTGCTTCCTCTCATACCATATCCATGCTTGTGAACCCTCACATCCATACCTTCAATTGATGATAGCGTCCAGCCGGATCCTCTTCCTTCATGTTCTTGAAGTTTCACTAGCAGTTCAACCAAACATTCTTCTAAAATTTCGTTGATATCAGATGTGGTTGTAAGGGTTCGGTTTTTAGCAATGAATGCTCTCGGTGAATTTTCACCATCGGTATTAGTAAACATAGCCTCCAACACCAATCCAAATTTAATAAAGTTTAATCTTGCCAATTCTTCCGTCAATGTTTTTACAACTAGTTTTTTAGCTTGAGTTATAAAATTTTCCAATTCTAATCGCACATTATTAATTTTGAAATGAATTACAACTGGTCCTGGCAAGGCTGTAGTGCGCAGTTGTCTTATATCTTCCATATCCTCTTCTTGGGTACGCAGTTGTCTTACATCTTCCACTTCTTCCGTATCTTCTTCTTCCATTTTCTCTTCTTGAATAAATCCTCCAGCTGTAGATGGTCCAGCTCCGGCAAATTGAATAACACTTGGTCTTCTTCTTTGCATTAACTGTAAATAGCTAGCCCAGTCCTTCTGCTTATGGGGTTTTTCCAAAAACCGATCAATCGCATCCAAGTCTTCTTCACTTACTACAATCTCTTCTTTTCTGTCCTCTTCACGATGCAATTCTCGGTGTAACTGTAGATAGCTATCACAGTCGTCCATCTGCTTCTGGCAGTTTTCCAATAACCGATCAAACGCATCCAAGTCTTCTTCACTTACAACAATCTCTTCTTTTCTGTTCTCTTCATGATGCAATTCTCGGTGTAAAACAAAGATATCTTCATCTTGGAAAAACTCACCACAAATATCGCAAAGAGCCATTTTTTTTTACAGTTTGGCTTTGAGTGTGCACTCGGTGAATGTCCACGCAATAATGAGCAGCGCGCTCAACCGGGTCCCTTTATACCCGAGGTTGAAGGGTGGGGGAAGGTGACGTCATATACATCCAGTTTATCAATCATGTAGCAGATTTGGCTTTTAAACACCCATTTTCAATTTATTCTTCAACAGGTTTGATAAACCAATAATCTTTGGTCTAAATCCACTACTTTGTACAAATTTTTTGTTTGGGCACTTCTCGTCCGGAGCAAAAAACTTTTTGGTCAAGGTCGAAATTTTTTCTCAAAAAAAGTTCCGGGGGAAGGGGGGGGGGTGGGGGAGGGGGGGGGGTATTACTGTATTTAGGTCAAGGTCACGAAAAAACTTTAAAAAATTAAGCCCCACCTGGGGCACTTGGGTTGTCATCGCTGTAGCCTCCGAAGAGACCCAACTATGACAACAGGCAACATCCAATGTCGTCTAACCTTCACCACGCAAGACTTAAGCATTTACTGCATTGCTAACAAATAACTTTTCCAATAGCTAACAAAAGGTCATTTACATAATTTTGAAAGAGGTTGAGGACAGCCCTAGTGGCTTATGTCCCCGGTCCGAGTGCAGAGGCCATCGGCTCATTACCCCCGTATAAGCGTACAAACGGACCAACTCCAATTTCTCAGCCGCATTGAAGCATGCATGAGTGGAGCCTAACAATTAATTATAAAAAGTGGTTTTACACGGGGGCCTACTCCCGTTCCCTATCTTTAATATTTAATATTTAAGTTCAGCAATGCAGTAAATTTATATAAGTTCTTACTAGGTCAAGGCCATACGAACATTAAAAAATTTCGGCCCCCGTACATCCATGGCGAACCACGAATGTTCGGGGGCCTTGGGGACAAAAAAACACAAATAGCTAACAAAGTTTCATTTACATAATTTTGAGTTTCCGGAAGGGAAACTAACTGAGGACACCCTAGTGGCTTACGTCCTCGGTCCGAGTGCAGAGGCCATCGGCTCATTACCCCCATATAGGCATACAAACGGACCAACTCCTATTTCTCAGCCGCATTGAAGCATGCATGAGAGTTCTCAGCCGCATTGAAGCATGCATGAGAGGAGCCTAACAATTATACAAAAAGTAACTTTACACGGGGGGCCTACTCCCGTTCCCTGTCTTTACGATTTACTTTGAGCATTGCAAAAGCTCAAGGGGGAAATGCTACAACAAGCGTATACACTTTAGAAAAATATAACACACTTACAACACACAATTGAGCTCAACGTAGTCAATGCTGGAACAAGCACATACACATTAAACTCATATGACAAACAAGACACAAAGGATAAAAGACACACACACACAGGAGACATAGGGTACAAGTAAAACACTCTAATATAGAACAATTCGCAAGCGCAATATCTTACAACTAATACAAGTCTTAAAGTTAGAGTAGACTTCGCTAAACACTGAAGGCGCCATTCAATGTTTAGTGATGCCTATGGCGGTCCGTCCCGATCGTTCACGTTCAACGCGCGGGAGCGGACTGCGAGCCGGCTCTGGCTGGGCCCCCTTATATCCCCACCGGGGCTGCCACGCCCAGGATATCAGGGGTGGGGGAGGGGGTGGGGGTGGGGGTGGGTGGGGGGGTGGGTGGGGGGGGGGGCTCGCACTTTTTGTCGGGGGGGGGGGGGGGTGGGGGAGGGGGTGGGGGAGGGGGGGGGGGGGGGGGTCACTTCTCGTCCGGAGCAAAAAACTTTTTGGTCAAGGTCAAAAATTTTTCCGAAAAAAAAGTTCGGGGGGGGGGGGGGCTCGCACTTTTTGTCGGGGGGGGGGGGGTCACTTCTCGTCCGGAGCAAAAAACTTTTTGGTCAAGGTCAAAAATTTTTCCGAAAAAAAAGTTCGGGGGGGGGGGGGGCTCGCACTTTTTGTCGGGGGGGGGGGTCACTTCTCGTCCGGAGCAAAAAACTTTTTGGTCAAGGTCAAAAATTTTTCCGAAAAAAAAGTTCGGGGGGGGGGGGGCTCGCACTTTTTGTCGAGAGGGGGGGGGGGGTGGGGGTGGGGGTGGGGGAGGGGGTGGGGGTGGGGGAGGGGGTGGGGGTGGGGGAGGGGGTGGGGGGGGGCTCGCACTTTTTGTCGAGAGGGGGGGGGGGAGGGGGTGGGGGTGGGGGAGGGGGTGGGGGGGGGGTCACTTCTCGTCCGGAGCAAAAAACTTTTTGGTCAAGGTCAAAAATTTTTCCGAAAAAAAAGTTCGGGGGGGGGGGGGCTCGCACTTTTTGTCTGGGGGGGGGAGGGGGGGGGAGGGGGGGGGGTTAGTGGGTCAAGGTCACCCACAACACTTCTACTCTAAGTGTTGGCTATACCCCCCACCACAACTGAGTCCCTAGGCTGCACAACACCGCTCCGCCAGTATGTCTCCAGCTTCCATGCGGTGCGTTTCGCTGTTCTCTAACTCTCTATATGTAAGTATTTTTACAAGTTTTGAATCTAGGTCAATACACTTTAACTCTGGGACGATATCGACTTGTACTATTTCTGTGTTTTGACTCAAGGTCATCACATTTTAACTCTGGGATGATTTGACTTATAGCATTTCAGTTTTTTAACTCAAGGTCGTCACACTTTAACTCTGGGGCGGGATCGACTTGTAGTATTTCTGTGTTTTGACTCAAGGTCACCACACTTTAACTCTGGGACGGGATCTACTTGTATTATTTCTGTGTTTTGACTCAAGGTCATCACACTTTAACTCTGGGATGATTTTAACTTATAGTATTTCAGTGTTTTGACTCAATGTCACCACACTTTAACTCTGGGACGGTATCAACTTGTAGTATTTCTATGTTTTTACTCAAGGTCATCACACTTTAGCATGTAACTTTAAGGTAGCACCGAAACGGTGCTACCCGGCTTGACATTTTCAAGTTTCCCGAGGTCATCACAATTTCCCCCACCACTTCCCTTATACCTAGAGTGCGCGGGGCTGGACAGTCAGTCGCTCGGTGTCTGTCGTAGGGTACGCATCGCGGTTGCAGTAATGGTCGAATGGGGGCTTCTGGTCAGTTCAAGGTCACCCGAGCGGTGTCACATGATGGTTTAGGCAGAGTCACGTTGCAAACTTCAAGTTTCCTCAGCACTTTTGCTGTTTCTCATCGCAAATTCGCTCCAAGTTGTCAAGGTCATGGTAACTGTGACTGAAACTCGGAGCGTAGTGCGAGAAACAGCAAAAGTGCCAAAAAATTTTAGGTTTCAGCGTGACCTTGACCTTTGTGACATCGATGACGTCATCTTGGTGACGTAAGGGGTGATGACGTCATCAGCACGTCATTTTTGTGACGTCATGGGTGTGACGTCAAGGAAGTGACGTCATTGGTGATGACGTCATCGATGATGCAATCGATGACGTCATCAATGAGGTCATTGACCTCGATGACGTCATCGATGACGTCATCGCTCGGGTGACCTTGAACTGGCCCAAAAGCCCCCATTCCCCACTACTGATGGACAACCGTAAATATGAAGTGGAGACAAATAGAGGGAAATATATCAGAAACTCAAGATTCATGTTTCCTATGTTTTCACCAGCAACCAACAATAATGGTTCAAACATAGATAACAACAATAGTCAACATAATGTTTCTGATCCGAGGCCACAAGAAATTCCCAGCCAAGACCAGTTAGAGGCTCAAGACCTCCTAGAAGATTGATAGAAGAAATTTAAAGGGGGAGATGTCCTGTGGTCTAGATAATAATCACATGTTATATATTAATCACATGCTTTTTTTCTTTAAAAGACATGTTTTTAGGCGGGGTAATTAATATTCAAATGTTATTATTGGGCACTACCCACCTTCAGGTTTATGGCGATGTTTTGAAGGGATGCGGCGATTCTTGAGCCTTGTCAATTTGTAAAAAATACACAAACACACGAACACGGACACATAAAAAACGAAAAACCTACAAAACACGCCAATCTACTCCCGACGTTTCGAGAAACTATAAAAAACGTTTCCCGTTTATAAGGGTTCTTGAGTTGAAAAAAACGTTTTAAAAAACGTTTCCCGTTTTAAGGGTTCTTGAGTTGAACTCAAGAACCCTTATAAACGGGAAACGTTTTTTATAGTTTCTCGAAACGTCGGGAGTAGATTGGCGTGTTTTGTAGGTTTTTCGTTTTTTATGTGTCCGTGTTCGTGTGTTTGTGTATTTTTTACAAATTGACAAGGCTCAAGAATCGCCGCATCCCTTCAAAACATCGCCATAAACCTGAAGGTGGGTAGTGCCCAATAATAACATTTGAATATTAATCACATGGTTAATGTTTACTGTTATTGTTTATGTTTTGGAGTTTAACAACTATGTATTATAGTTACTTTGTAGTTTGAATAAAGCAATTTGTTTGTCATATAAATAGAATTAATTATTTTACAACAGTTATGATGATTGCATTAATATTATGTAAGGGGGGAACTGGATTAATATTGTTTTATTTAATTATTAACTATTGATTGTTGGGTTTTTAAATTGTGGGTTTCAGGTGAGGTCAAAGAAATAATGTAAGAGGAAGTATTTGAGCTTGCTGTTGTATGAGTAGACTGGAACTGTTATTAAACAATAGCTTGTTTATGCTGACCTATTGGTAGCTCTGGCTTAAATAGGTCAGCAGACTTAGATTCGGGGGAGTGTGTCTAGTGCAGTGATGTGAGTGTAAAGGTTTAGGGGGGTTAGGTCAGAGGGGCCATGGGGCTCAAGGCCTGGGGCCCGGGGTAAGTCCAAATTAGTTGGGGTTTTTCTAAATTAAGGGGGGTCCGATCCGAAATTGATTATTTGTTTAAAGTTTTTCTAGTTTAAAGGTTTGAGTTATTTCTTTGGGAGTTCCAGTCTACTTAACCCTAACATTAAATTTAATAAATGTATAAGTTGAATTCCGTTCTTGTTTATCATTAGTTTGAAACGATTGTATTTTCTGTTTGTTATGTTGATTTTAATATCTGTTAATTACATTTGGTTTGAATCTTAACATGTCTCTTTTATTTAATGAGCTACGCCCTCAGTCATGTAGTGTGGCTTCTCAGTCTGGCCAATTGGGAAGTCGCACTTATGACACGTGATGGATGCGCCGGACGTTTTGGTTTACAAAACGTTCGATCCTGGTACTGCTCTTTTTAATTGGCTTTAAATGTGGGGGTTTCAGTTTACAGAAGAGTTTTGTATTTACTTTTCAAAATTTAAAATGTTTTGGTTAAACCAATTTGAAGTAAATTTGAAAAAGGGACATGTTTTTTCTGATATCATAGTATGTTCAAAATTAAGTTTTAGGTATCCAAGTTTTTTTTTTTTTTAGTATGCGTTTTAAGTGGGGGCAGGGTTGGTGTGAAGAGTTTTGTTGGAAGATGATAAGTGTAAAGTGTGTTTAGGTAATGTTATTAGTTATGTTTATGATAGTGCGTAGAGTTGGGTTTTAGTGTTACAGCGCGAGCTGTGAGACAGATGTTGGTTATGTGTTAATGTGGTTGTGTTGAGCCACACGGGCTTTTGCATTATCAGTGTTTTAGAGACAAGTGGTTTGTTTGCTTCAAGTGAAGTGAAGTTTTATTTTGTGTTCTTGAGGTGTTTTTGAAATGTGAGCGAGGGTCCATGCCGCGATAAGTGTTATGATATGTGCCGCGAGGATTCATGCCGCGATGGATGTTTTATACAGTCAGTTACTGCTGAGTCTTAGGCTGATGAACTGGCTGCTGACGACCTTGCTGACGCATGGGTTTTGGTGCTTGCCGAACGTGTGGAATGCATGACTAGGGACGCTTTTACTAACATTTGTTTATGTAAATTATATATGCACATCTTCTGTTTAATAATATTCATGGAAAATTTTATTTGAGAATTTTTTCACAAAGAGAGTTTGTTTACTATAAAATAAGAGAGGTTTACCAATTTTATCATATTTTATCATATTTTTGTTTTTTGTTTTTTTCATAAATATTTGGGCCCAAATCTATTTTTCCTTTAAATGTGTGAGAAAGATTTTGTTTAATTTGTTTTAATCGTTTGAGTGATTAGTGTGAAATTGATTTTATATGTTATCAAATTTTTATTAATAGCAGTTTTCAATGATTTATGAGGATTTGTATAAATTTGTGCAAAGTATTTTGAGAGTTGAGTCTGTAAGATTTTGTTTAATTTGTTTGAATCGTTTGAATGTAAAATGATCAGTGAGAAATTGATTTTATATGTACTCATTTTTTATTAATAGTTTTATGTACGGTTATTTATGAATATTATATATACTAGCAAATTTTTTTATTAGGTAAACACTTTTATCAAGCATTTTTGGTTTTGTTTTTTATGATATTTTTGGAATCCTTTGTAGATTTCATTGACTTTTTCAAAGAGATTTACTCGTCAATAATGAGTTTTAATTAAATTACTTTTTCAGCTCGAATAAACTTTTTAAGCTAAAAATTAAGTTTCATGAAAATTACTTGCAAGAGATTATTTTTAAAGATAACTGTTGTATGTATTGTACTATTGTTAACTTGTTACTTTTAAATGTTTCAGAGTAACTGCGTTTTATAGTGAAATATTATGATCAATATTGTTAATGGGGGCACTGGCTAAATACTTCCTCTACAATAAATGTTTGTAATGTTTGAGTTTTTTTATCTGGGATTTTAAATTGGTAAATTTTGTCAGGAGCTACAATGAGGTTTTTTTTCTAACTTTTTTTAGTAATGTTTTGTAATCTCCTAAATTCCTCAGCTGACTCCCATCCTTAACTGACCAAAGAGACATCCTTCGGCTGCTTGACATCATGGATCTACATTCAACCTATCAGTTCTTGCTGGACTTCATTTTTGGATGACTACTTCATCAGGGGGATTATCTTCAGCATCATCATCTTGTGTGGCCTTCGTGGAACGATCATTGTTGTGGCTGGGACGAGTTTCAGACATCAAAGGAGGAACATTATATCCGGCTCATGGCATTTCTTCAACTGGCCAAGAACAACCACCATCTATACACGTAATGACGCAGACGATCCAGGAACTTCAAGCTTGGTGGGGACCCAAGGGTTCGATGCTGACACTTGCAGTTTTTGGAGACTCGCAGCTTTGCAGATGGAGAGGATAGATGGACCACGGCTCTACCAAACAACGGGAGCACTCCAGTCAACATTGTTTGGTCAGTCCTGTCCATTCCGTAATTTTTCTTCCTAATTTTTCCATATTTTAATTTGTAAAATGTATAAGTAGGGAAATTAACTGTGTTTAAAATTTAAAATTTCATATGAGACGCTGAGGACATCGTCTTCGGAAGAAGGGGGGATGTAAGGGGGGAACTGGATTAATATTGTTTTATTTAATTATTAACTATTGATTGTTGGGTTTTTAAATTGTGGGTTTCAGGTGAGGTCAAAGAAATAATGTAAGGAGGAAGTATTTGAGCTTGCTGTTGTATGAGTAGACTGGAACTGTTATTAAACAATAGCTTGTTTAACTGACCTATTGGTAGCTCTGGCTTAAATAGGTCAGCAGACTTAGATTCGGGGGAGTGTGTCTAGTGCAGTGATGTGAGTGTAAAGGTTTAGGGGGGTTAGGTCAGAGGGGCCATGGGGCTCAAGGCCTGGGGCCCGGGGTAAGTCCAAATTAGTTGGGGTTTTTCTAAATTAAGGGGGGTCCGATCCGAAATTGATTATTTGTTTAAAGTTTTTCTAGTTTAAAGGTTTGAGTTATTTCTTTGGGAGTTCCAGTCTACTTAACCCTAACATTAAATTTAATAAATGTATAAGTTGAATTCCGTTCTTGTTTATCATTAGTTTGAAACGATTGTATTTTCTGTTTGTTATGTTGATTTTAATATCTGTTAATTACATTTGGTTTGAATCTTAACATGTCTCTTTTATTTAATGAGCTACGCCCTCAGTCATGTAGTGTGGCTTCTCAGTCTGGCCAACTGGGAAGTAGCATGCATGACAATTATTTCAATACATGATGAGAATATTTATTATAGACTACAATCAATTTTTTTGTTATGTCGTTGAGAACAGAAATATCTTGATTAGATTTGTTCAACAATAATGGAAATTTTAACTGCTGTTTGCAGCCCTCCAAATATCACAATTCCTTAATAGGTCACCTCGAATCTTGAACATTGGGTGGTCGGTTAATGATTTTACCAAATAAGTCAACATGCCTTGGAATTTGTTAATTGAAACTTCTCTGTATAGCTGACAAGTCACATCAAAAGTAGTATGAGGAAAGCAAAAGAGTGGATAGACCTTTTTAAAATAGTCTCAAATGTTTCTTGGAGTGAAGTGTTACATAGGGGTTTACCTGAAAAAATATGAAAATATAAATTGCAGTTTGTGAAAAAAATACAGCCAGTTTAAAGAAAGTCACCTTCCTTAGGCAGGGTAGTTGGTCAAAGAGCTGTTTAGTTTTAAGAAACAGATGAAAAGTAAAGAGTTGTTTAGTTAGTAGCTGTTGAGTTTTTGGGTGTAGTAAAGAGTTCATGTCTACTTAATAATACCTTGTATATTTTGTTAAAAGCGCCTAAAATGCTTTTGGACGAGTTACGAACGATATTTTTCATCACACTACATTATGCAACAAATTTTAAACAAATGAAAAAAATAATTTTATTCGCCAATAACAAACAAAACATAACCTTAACCAACCTAGCTGGATGCACTGCTTGCGTTTTCTGTTTTTTGTTAGAAATGAGTGTCGAAAAGAGGTGATATTGATGTAGTACGATGAAAAATTATTGATTTAAAACTTTGTCATTTCTTGAACCGAGACCATAAAGGAGTTCCATGTGTCATTTTACTATGATACTTCGATCGTACTAAGTTGAAATGAAACATCATAATGCTCAAGTCAAGATTACATGTGGTTTATATGTAATAAAACATTTCCTTAACAGAAAATCATTCTGAAAATATATTTGCAGGGAAGTTGTGAAAGGGCTGAACCTAATGACTCAACTGGGATGCTGTATTGTATATTTTATTTTCACATCTTCTTCTCTGCAGTCGGTATGTACAAATACAATTTTGAAAAATTATCGATTTTTATTCTAATGATTTTATATTCTACATAAACGACCTTGAGGAGCATATTAAGATATTTGACATATTCTTAAGACATATTTCGTGAATATTGACAATAATAAAGTCAACAGAGGTGGAGCATTCCCTGTCTCTGTAAACCTGTAACGGGCTGGGTGTTTGAAGGGTTATAGTGCTCGCCTTTGAATCCAAAGGTTGCCGGTTCGATCCTGAGAAAAGTTAATAGCTTTTTAAAGGTTCGATGCGGACCCAGTGTCCATTGTCATTGGGCTATTAATTAATGATGCTTTCTAAAAATTGTTGATGTTAGATGTAACAAGACTGGGATTTGGACCTTTTCCCGTCAAAACGTAAAAAAATGCCACTATGGTTTAGATACAGAAAAAAATAAAAATCTGAACAGTTACCTCTGGTTTTCCTTTGTTGCTAATGCATTTTTAGTATCCTGCTACATCTACTGTTTTATTAGGCTTTTACCCAGAATGCAAATTAAACTAAATAAAAAAAAACATCTTTCACATGTTTTATGTCAAATTTGAAGATTGACACAAAAACGCTTATTCTGAGATTGTTAACATGCAGTACAAAGAGATGGAGAGTGTTGTGTCTTCCTGCTCTCTGTTTTCTGCCTGCCTTCTAATCCTATACTCTTTGTTTCTCACAGCTGTTGCGCATGCTCGCTAGACACGGGATTGTGATAGACGAGCATCTCATCATCGTGATCATCTTCTTCCCAGTCGTTCTAACGATTTTCATGGCAAACCTCAGGTCTGTAACTCGACTACAGTTAGTTTTAAACCAAGTACTACTTATTACATAAGTGTTATGAATTGAGATTAAAACTGGTTTTTGTTCCAGGTTTCTAACCCTCTTCTCCGTGTTGTCGAGCATGTTCGTCTTCAGCGCCGTAGCCCTCACATTGTACGTGTCGTCGTCCGACCTCCCTCCCATCACCTCTCGCCCTACCATCGCCCATTGGTCGCAGATACCTCTCTTCTTCGGCACATCCATTTACTGCTTTGAAGGGATCGCCAAGGTACTTGTACAAGATTATTTCAAATTTATATTACTTGTGAAAGGTGTTTAAGAAATTGTATTCTTGCTTAAAATACGTTGGTTGGGATAATTTATACTTAATTTTGATAATATTAATAAGTTCACTCCTGGGAAAGGAGTATATTGTTTTATTCATGGAAAGAGAACCAGTGTTTTGAATTGAAATTTAAGTGGTTAAAAACGTGTTAAAGCCTTCATGTATGATTTTCCCTCCATAATATCAATGTTAAACTTCTCTCTACTGTTGGTCATATAATTTCTGTTGATCTGATTGGTTTAGATAAAATAAAGTGTATTTTTGAATCTCAACTAAATTTAGTAATCCTTTTAAGGTATTCTTTATGATTCTTTAGGATTCTTTATGAAGGTGTTATGAAATGCTGTAAAAACCTTTCAAAATGTTTCGGGATCTGGAATCGATCACGTCTTCAGGTGGAAGATATAAATATAACATAAAAAGTTATTAAAACAAACCAGGTAAATTATAGGAAAAAGTATTATATAATTTTTTCTAACTAACTTTTTATGCTATAGATATTTTTTTCACCTGAAAACAAGATTAGATTCCAGATCCAAAAATGTCGTGAATATGTTGGAATAATCAGTTATGAAAAATGTATGCAATATTTTAATAATCAATAACCTAAACTCAACTTCACCAACAATGAATTTTAAACTAAGAATTTTTCAAAAGTTGTAATATATTTAAATAATTTTTTTCCATTTTGGAAAAACTAAACTTTTTATGAATAATACCCCTTCAAACCATATCCGGCCTCCAAAACCAATCATGCTTGAACCCTTTGCTTTTATGGGGAAAAGACGGAATCGGCATTGATTCCAACCATCATTGGTAAACTAATTTCAAAGTTAAAAAAATTACGACTGAAAAATTTCATTTTTAACTTGGATTTTGTCATGTGATTAAAAAGATATTTAGTGATTCAGGTGTAATCTTGAACATTTTTAATTCTAGTCGATGATGAATTCCAACATAGTTCTTGAATGAACATAAATGCAAATAATTGTTTTATTACTGCACAGGGGTCTGGAAGACCATCGGGAAATTACATGTCTCATAATTACCGCACAGTGAAATTCTTGGATTCCCCCACTCCAGTAACCTCAATAATCTACTTTACTGCTAGCAGTTGTTGTTTCCTTGTAAAAGGGAGTTATTTTTTGTTTTTGTTTTTGCTTTTTTGCTGCAATGCTTGTGCGGTCTTTTAGAACTTGTGCAGTGTTAGTGTTGTAATTTGAAGTGTCTGTAAGACCTACTGTAGTAGATGTGTATGATAATTTGCAGTATACTTGTTAAAATTTAAACTTGCAGACTTGGCCGCTGAATGGGGAGACGCCTCCAATCATGGCTCCCCTGCGACACTGCAACTTGCTGATCGTCCTACTCGCTCTCGTCGGCATGTTGTTCGTCGTCATCGCTTTCATCTGTTTTATCAAGTTTGTTGATGATGTCGCAAGTCACCATCTTAGCTATAGCCTTTCGCAGACGTACCTGTGAGTATGATGTTATTGTAAGAATGAGCAAAGTGGGGAAATTCACTTCTTTAGAAATTTTTGTTTAGCTTCACAAACAAGAGACTCCTACAGAAGTACGTTTAACATGTGGTTGTTAAACATTAACCATTTCACTCAATGAAAAGAGTTCTAATTTCTAATAGCTTAACTATCAAAAAAACTGAAAATTTGTTTTATAAAACGGTACAGATTAGTTAAAAGATTAGTAAAAAACTAATATGACTGCTGCATTTACTTTTGTTACATAACGAGAATTTTGTTTGCCACGTAGGTGTTCAGAGGTGGTACACTTGACCATAGCCCTCGGTCTGTTGTTCTCCTACACGCTGCAGTTCCACATCGCGCTGATGCTGGTGTGGCCAGAGCTCATCATGGAGCACGGACCTGTCCAACACACGGTGCTGGCGGAGCTGGCATTGCGGCTCATCATCGCACTGGCCACCTGTGAGTATCTGTTCTTCTCCTACATGCTGCAGTTCCACATCGCGCTGATGCTGGTCTGGCCAGAGCTCATCATGGAGCACGGACCTGTCCAACACACGGTGCTGGTGGAGCTGGCATTGCGGCTCATCATCGCCCTGGCCACCTGTGAGTACACAGTCTGTTGTTCTCCTACACGCTGCAGTTCCACATCGCGCTGATGCTGGTGTGGCCAGAGCTCATCATGGAGCATGGACCTGTCCAACACACGGTGCTGGCGGAGCTGGCATTGCGGCTCATCATCGCACTGGCCACCTGTGAGTATCTGTTCTTCTCCTACATGCTGCAGTTCCACATCGCGCTGATGCTGGTCTGGCCAGAGCTCATCATGGAGCACGGACCTGTCCAACACACGGTGCTGGCGGAGCTGGCATTGCGGCTCATCATCGCCCTGGCCACCTGTGAGTACACAGTCTGTTGTTCTCCTACACGCTGCAGTTCCACATCGCGCTGATGCTGGTCTGGCCAGAGCTCATCATGGAGCATGGACCTGTCCAACACACGGTGCTGGCGGAGCTGGCATTGCGGCTCATCATAGCCCTGGCCACCTGTGAGTACACAGTCTGTTGTTCTCCTACACACTGCAGTTCCACATCGCACTGATGCTGGTCTGGCCAGAGCTCATCATGGAGCATGGACCTGTCCAACACACGGTGCTGGCGGAGCTGGCATTGCGGCTCATCATCGCCCTGGCCACCTGTGAGTACACAGTCTGTTGTTCTCCTACACACTGCAGTTGCACATCGCGCTGATGCTGGTCTGGCCAGAGCTCATCATGGAGCACGGACCTGTCCAACACACGGTGCTGGCGGAGCTAGCATTGCGGCTCATCATCGCCCTGGCCACCTGTGAGTACACAGTCTGTTGTTCTCCTACACACTGCAGTTCCACATCGCGCTGATGCTGATCTGGCCAGAGCTCATCATGGAGCACGGACCTGTCCAACACACGGTGCTGGCGGAGCTAGCATTGCGGCTCATCATCGCCCTGGCCACCTGTGAGTACACAGTCTGTTGTTCTCCTACACACTGCAGTTCCACATCGCGCTGATGCTGGTCTGGCCAGAGCTCATCATGGAGCACGGACCTGTCCAACACACGGTGCTGGCGGAGCTAGCATTGCGGCTCATCATCGCCCTGGCCACCTGTGAGTACACAGTCTGTTGTTCTCCTACACACTGCAGTTCCACATCGCACTGATGCTGGTCTGGCCAGAACTCATCATGGAGCATGGACCTGTCCAACACACGGTGCTGGCGGAGCTGGCATTGCGGCTCATCATCGCACTGGCCACCTGTGAGTACACAGTCTGTTGTTCTCCTACACACTGCAGTTCCACATCGCACTGATGCTGGTCTGGCCAGAACTCATCATGGAGCATGGACCTGTCCAACACACGGTGCTGGCGGAGCTGGCATTGCGGCTCATCATCGCCCTGGCCACCTGTGAGTACACAGTCTGTTGTTCTCCTACACGCTGCAGCTCTACATCACCCTGATGATGGCCTGGCCAGAGCTCATCATGGAGCATGGATCTGTCCATCACATGGTGCTTTTGGAGCTGTCCTGTTACTTGTTACCTCTTTCGTAGTCCTGTAGACCATGGCCTGGTATGGGATCAGTCCAATCTTCTTGTTTGTATATTATGACCAAACATCACAGTTTAAAACGCCATCTTCATCAGATGTTGTCAATCAGGGGAAAAGGAAGTTAAGGTGCTGGTTTGGTGATTGTGATGAGAAAAGAATCGTTCAGAAATATTGCAGATTATCATCGCCTCAGGGAAACAAAGTAAATCCGTTAGAATAACATAGGAAATCTGGCAACACAGACAGCGCAGTCAATAATGGCATTGCTGTCGCTACATAAGGATTGAAAGTGTAAAGCCTGGCAACAACTATTGAAGTCCCGAGTCTTGTGGTTACGTAATGAACATATGAAGTGATAATGAGTCCTTATCAACACTTCCATTGGTGCCGTAAGGAGATTACTAAGATTTTGTTCCGAGGGGAAATATGTGGTATGGTATGTTAAGTTCATTATATCCCTTGGGAATACTGTCCCTAAGTTAGACAAAGTTACATTTTTCTCCCTTAGTTTACAAATTCAAGTTTTGCATATAACGTGTTGTCACAGTCGCGGCGGTGGAGGTGGTGCCCTGCCTGGGAGTGTTCGTCTCGCTGACCGGCGCCGTCTGTGGCTGCCTTCTCGCCCTCATGTTGCCGCCCCTCTGTGACCTCGCGCTCTACTGGCCGCGACACTCTCGCCCCTGGAAACATTCCTTCGACTTCTTCTCCATCCTGATTGCCATTGCCGGCCTTGTCACCGGCGTCCTCTACACGGCCGTTGTCATGATTAAAGGTTTTCCTGACGAACTGCCTCCACACCAATGAGAGAGGTGTTTTTTTTATTTTTCCCTCGTTTATTTCTCTTTTGTTTTCTGGGTTTTGGCAAAACTTAATACTCAAATCTAAATCGAGCAGCAAAGAATAATTTCATTACAGACATAAACATTTGTACAAGACTAACAATCGAAGTACATTATTGTATACTCTCGCCATAGTCCAAAATTAGTTTAAAAAATAAATTGCAATTGATGGTAGAGCTGTTAAATTTGGAATACCAAGTAAGCGAAGACTTGCTGGATTTTGATAGGAGGCCATATTAGTTTTCCCTTTTTGGGGTTTTATGGAGTTTCAAATGAGGTTTTTCATATTTTTAATATTATCCTTTTTATTCACTTAATTTTGAGTTAAAATCATAGAAGATATAACAAAATAGTAGTTTTCATTACTAGTCTCGAAATTGACTCATTGCGGGGAGAGATTGCATTTACGCGCGAGGCGAAGCCAAGCGTGGAAAAGGCTATCGTGCCCCGCAATGGCACTTTTGAGACGAGTATTGATTATTATTTTTCATTACGATATCGAAAAACTTGTAAAAAATATGAATATTTTTGTTTGTTCAACTTAGTATCAAGAAAAAACCGAACTCATAACGCTGAGTTTCCGTGCTTATGTCGTGGTACACACGCACCGAAACTAAGCGTTGTGCAACAGCTGATCGGACTGCACAGCAAAATCCCATAACGGTTACTTTCCGTGCACCACATACGCACGGAAAGTAAACGTTATGTAATTTTGCCGTGCAGTAGCGGGAAAAAACTATTTTTTTAGCTCATTTTACGTCTAGAAAGTGTACTTTCGTGTGTAGAGTAATGAAAAAGTTAGTATTCTCACCTGTTGAGTCATCTTGAGTGATTGCAGGGAAAACTAAAAAAGAAAATTTGATGCGATCCGATGTATTGATATTTGATATAGTGTTACATATCCATCGTTTGAATCTTTTTTCTGTTTGATGGTATTGTAGGTTCTGTACGGATTTACTATGGATGGAAGAATCGATCGATATGTCTTATCGAAGGAAATCAACATCGTTACATCATTTCAGGCTAGATAAAAAAAATTCTCTGCAACCACTGAAAACAATTTAATGCTTAAAAATATTAAACTTTTTTAGTTTTAGAAGATTTGTAAAAACTATGTATTTTTAAAAATTAATGGAAAAAATGTGAAAATCCCAATTGAAAAACTATTAAAATCCAAACGATGAAAATTTAAGATGACCTCCCATCTCAATTTAAGCCTTTGTATATTTAGTATTTGTGTTCTCCAAACTTTAGATCCCTTTCATCAAATTAACAATCTTTCCATTAATTGTCACATATCTGCTGGACGACCAATTTCAAATTTTTTGGTATACATTAAACTTACAGAGGTTTAACATACCGTAGGGTACTAGCCTTCCATACACAGACAGACCTTTTTTCTAAATAATATATTTTGAACTGTAGGCCAAGGTTTTGACTAGAAACTCGGTAGATAAAAATTAAAGATATCGAGGTAAAATTTGACTTTTGCCTTTGATATTTACTTTTTGTAGGTAAAGTGAAAATTCAATTTGACTAATCTACTGAATTTGATATACTGTGTGGTAAAATTAATTTTTGTATCCCTTCGACTTTAAGTGATAAAATATATTTGAAAAAAATTATTTCTAGTTATTGTTTATGTATCGATTTGGACAGAGTTTTTGAAGAGGATGTTTAACATAGTTCTAGTTATCAAAGATTTCAGATAATCGAGGTTTATGTTAGTAAAATAAGTAAAATTCAAAACAACACTATTTAGACATAACTACGACCATTGCTTTTTTGATAAAAGTTACTATGACACATTGGTCTAAAACCAAGACCAATTAATTTTTTCAAAGTAAATTCTGGGTAAATCGTAATTTTATATTTTCTTTATATGCCTTCTTACAGGTAATGTTAGGCTTTTTTGAATACTGTGTAGCAAGTTCTTCACAAAACAGCACTCGCCGACTCTCCACTGTCACCGAAGGCATTAGAAGACAAAGGGTCAGGTGAACGTAATTGTTGGGGTTCGTCTAATGAATGTAAATGTTCGTAATACCTGTAACTAAGATGGATCGTATCCCACGGATTTCCAAAGCGAACTCTGAGGTCGGAAATGGCGTATCCGTTCTCAATTGCAAAACACTCTCGACAGTTTAATTTTAGTACAACCCTTCAATAGAATGCTTTGAATTCTAAAACTGTGTAACCATAGCAAGCATATATTATGTTTCACACAAATACCATATTCGATTATTATAATAACATTTTGATAACTTGGTTTAGGCTAAATTATGATTATGAGGAAATGCAATATCTTGCTATTATAAAAAATACAATGTCTACAATGTTAAGAAATAAACCTTATAAGAAAAAATATCAGGATTAAAATTTATTTATTCTTAGAATGACGAAAATTGTAGTGTTAGTCGTAAATACTATAATAATGATTATTTTTCTGACATAATCAAATATAAAATTTATATTTGAAAAAAAATTTAATCCATTTTGGCCCCTAAACTATAATGGACTTTATCGGCTACAGTCCAAGTAAGCATAAAGTTCATAATTTAACACCTTCGCGGCTACGGCGAATTTTACAAACCCCTACCCAGATCCTGAAATTTAAAAATGTCATAAAAGCTTATCTTAGAGTGAAATAATGACGCCAGTATTGTAATAAAGTAACGGACTTCAAATATTTTTCAATGGTGAATAATGACGTCATTTCCATGGCAACATTTGTTGCTGTCAGCTCCTGGAGACATGACGTTACAAGTGACATGGTGAAAAAAAACGTTTATGGCTGTTTGTAGCTGTATGTTATTGTAATGTGTCTACTTATGTTTTTTTGTTACCATTGCTTTAAACATAAACACAATTATAATGTTGTCGTCAAAATGGCGTTAAAGACCTGGATGACAATGATGCAAATGTTGCCGGGCGTAGCCGTGAACGTGTTCGCAATAACATTCAATTTTTTATCCTTTTGTGGTTAATATAAATATGTATGTTAAGAAACAATGCGAGAGTATTAATCCCATCTTTTAAAAATAATAAATAAATTATTAAAAAAATTACTTATGGTGTAGACACTACGTAAAAACATTACAATGCACATAATTGTCGGCTATATTTACTTTAGTGGGTCTATAATATAGGAAGACAGTCTTTCACTCATTTAATTACGTACATATACCGGTAGTGTCACGTAAGGTGTCTCAAATTTGATTACACATAAAAAATTCCTACAATCTTGAAATAAATCTTTCCCCACAATACTGATCACAAGAAAAAATCTTAATTTGTTTTTAACGGTTTGTAAATAGAGGGAAATCTAAAAGCTTATAGGCTCACAGATAGAATATTTGAAATTTCAAATACAAATATATAGTTTAATTTAAGGATTTTCACTTACACGTTATCCTATAAGACACTCAGTTGTCAGTACATTAGTTGAGGTAGTTTAAAGTTTTTAATGAAGTGAGGCGCACCAAACAGAAAATAACAATAGTATTTTAAATCTGTAAACTTTGAAATATTTAGGTGCCACATATTAAAAAATATCCCTCAATGTATTGATGAAGACTTTATACGGTAGATTCATCAGTACATTATCACAGTATATTCAATAATGATGAGTACGGTATCTTCATACTGAGGACTTTATGTACTCAGTATAGTTGCATGCAAAGTTTGCCTGTTTGTGTTGGTATTGCTTGAGCGATCCTGTGTCCACTAACCTTCCAAGTTTGATGTTAAACTTAGCTCAAAGAGAATCGTTAACGTAAACTATCTCTAACTTATTGGTCGAAATTTGATTGATACAATAATGAGTGGTTTCAATTAAAAATTTAAAGTATAACCATATTTATTAAAGGATAACCAGTATAGCTATATTTTTAGTTTAGAGACAACACAAATATTGTAATAAGAAGAATAATTTATATTTGTGTTGTAACCGAAAAAATAAATATTCAATTGTGTATAAGATTGTCTGTCATATTGAATAGTTCTATTGTGATTAGTTATCCTAGTTTAAAAGGTAGCGGAAAATGGTTGGATTTCACTAGCAGGGATGTTGAGGGAAGGGGTTACATCCATCGGCCATTAAATCAGCTATTCTAGCCAGTTTGCAGTGAGATAGTGCAGTGGAAAGTAGATCAAAACGTTTTAACTGTGAAGCAGTTAATTTTTTATTTATTATTTAGAACTAATATGTTTTCATTAGTATCCAGCGGCTGTTCGGTACCACCTTGAAACTCATGCACCTAATGTCACACGAGATGGACCAATCCCTGATCCCAGATCGATAATGCAATGGGTCACTATCGTTCAGGAGTCAGGATTAATTACTAAATGTAAAATCTACTGGGCGTCCAAGTTCAACAGTCACGCCCGAAAATATTTAAGGTGTAAAAGCATCAATGATACGAATTCCCAGGGGCAGCGATCTAGTGGATGGGTGGCGTTTTTCAACTTAAGGAATTTGAATTTACTGTATAAGATATAGTACATTAATTACCCCCTTTTAACCTTTTTTTGTTTTAAATAGGGAAAACCATAAAGCCCAAGTATGTAAATAAATAAAAAATAACGTTTAAAAATCCCAATCTTATATTTATTTTAAATCAAACTGTTCTTTTTACTCCACCATTTATTAGTTTCAAATTCGAGATTGTTTAAAAATGTAATTAATAATTCCTAGAGGCTTGCACATACAAGTATTTCCTATGTACTCAAGTACTGTATTTGCAAACTTACCTTTATTTATGTATAAAATTTGGTATTTTATATTTTTATGTTTTGTTGTTGTTAACGCTAAACTTAGTAAGATTACTTTGTAATAAAATTTAGATTTCTTTTATCTATAATGAGGATCAGATAATGAAACATAAAAACATTAATATCATTAATAACATACACATACATGGTATTAACATTAATACCATTAGATAATATGTCTTTTGTAAATGTTAAAATAATTAAAATGTGTATTAGGGCATACTAACTAAAATCATTGTTAGCACTGTGAAAAATCTTAACTTGAGGTTTACCCATTTTTCATGTAGAAGAAGGAAGATTGCTTCTCATTAGCTCAGGTACATGTTCTTCTTCTGCTCACTTCCTCTTGGAGGGAAATTCAAAACTGTTTCCTCAGGCGGGAATTTTAAATGTGACTTGAGTGTTTGGGTGTTGTAATTTAAATGTGTGATGGTATTGAAGTTTGGAAGAATAATAATAATTTGGGCCTTAACAATATGGTATATTGCATAACTATTACTGCTCATTAGGAATTTAGCCTGAAAAACAATTCCAGGCTAGATTTCTAAAGAGTAGAGGAAGTTTTTAAGTGGGTATACCCGTTTTTTAGGGGAGTCCCACACTACAGGCTGGCCCCCTGTGTGATTAAAACATTTTCGCTGCATCTCCCTACAAAAAATTACTTTAACCACTTAAATATTATTCAATACTTGGGAACAATAATTAATATAATAATTAAGTGGTAAAAAATGTTTTTACTGAAATGACTCAGAGAAGACTTCTTCTCCTCCTTGTTGAGGTGTTTTAAGTCAAATAAAAGTCCATCTCGTCTTTCCAGTATTATTTTAATTTTCTTGCTCTTAAGAACAAATTATACTATACAGTATATTACTTTTATTGTTAATCAGCAGAACCGCTTAAAAATGTTCTATATATGTTGCACCTTTCAATTACAAGTAAAAATGCTCGTTCCTCAAATTTGTAACAAAAACAAGAAAGGGAATGGTTTCTAACAAGATTAGGGCACAAATCCGAGGTGGTAAAATGTCTCAACCTCTTCCACTGAGCCCTTGCACTTTCCTTGACAAATGAATCTCTTGTCATATTTCTGAACCCGTTTTGCCTCACCATTTCTTATACCCTTACCACCTACCTTACATCGCCGGTTAATATTTACTAAGATTAGTAGTAATAGACTACTACTTACTAATTTCTCTTACATCGATCAAATTCCGTTATATACATCTTTCTAAATATACAGCTTCTATAGTAACAAGAATTTTTTATGTTAAGGCAAATTAAACAGTATATTTTTTATTTCGTAATTAATTATTGTTGTAATTACTTACGCCATAGGCATTTTTTCAAAGTGATCACAAAAATATTTTGTGAATTCGGTCCAATCCACTTATTAACATGCATTATTAATTTGTATATAACTTAGACCCATTTGAGTATTATTGTTACATTTTTATAATATAACGCTTTCTCAAGTAGTGTGTTTTACTAGAAATGGCATAAACCAATATTGTAATATTATAAAATTGTTATCGTATTCTATTTTTATTTTACTTATTTTTGTAAAATTCCTATACTTGTATAAATTTTACACAATTTAACCTTTTTAAGTAATACGGAAATCTTAACTATTTCAATCTATCTCTATTATTTATCTGGACTTAAAACAAATATAGATTTTTCGTATGAATCTGTGGTCATTTTTATGAAAAAATTATTTTCCTAGTGTCTTTCATCTCAAAACTATCATTATTAATAACAACTGCTCCATCGTTAAATATACTCATTGTGTAATTCCCGTTACCAATGATTGCAATAATAGTACATAAATTGTTCAATCAGATTTCACAGATAAATTAGTCTCAGTCAATGGTTATCAATGGTCACTTAATTATTTGATCACCAGCTTTAATCAAGGAAATAGAAATATTTTTCCTTATTTTCGTTTATGAATGTGTAATAAGCATATTCTAAATAGAAATTACTTTTTAATTGTTACCGTAAATAACTAATCCATCTGTAACCTTATGAATTAAGATTTGGTTTTATATGTTTGTAGAGTAGACTAATAAATAAAAATAAAAAGGATTCATGGAAAAAATTCTAAAATTATAATACTTATTTATTTACTTGGCAATGAGCAAGTTACCTAACGTACATATGTATCATGTCTTTCACAATGTTTTTACGTTTGGCAAATGATGAAAATTGGATATACCACCTCATTTGTAACTTTACAGAATATAAATATGAAACATGATGTAAAATATTTGTGTCAAATCAAAGAGGAACAATGTGATATAATCCAAGCCGTTATGACAGGTACACAGAAATGCACTCTGTTTGCATAAAAATGACAACGAAAATTTTCCTTTGCCTTGATTGGAAAACGTTTTCCATTTATAGGACAGCCAATTTTATCAGACAAACTCGGTGAACGTCCTTTTTTGTAATATTTGGGAAATAGTTCATAGCTAAGAAATAAAATTAAAATACAGTTTTGCTAAAATGAGGATTTTAGTATGGTATATTTCTTGACGTTATTCTATATTAAATTTACTTTATTCGTGGAAAAAATATTTACAGAATTTTCTTAAGATAAAAAAAAATAATACCAGTAATGAATACTTTAACAGCATACTATGATTATTCGATTTAAAATTTGTTTGCGGATTGTTGATATCAAGTATTTTTTATTTGAAAAGATATTGGGGTCTCATTTTTCAAGTTAGCATTTTCCCCTTACAATAAAGAAGAATATGTGCGAATCATGAAAGGTATATAATTTTTCGTGTTAGGAATAAATAAGTAAGTAACACTAATTTATAAAAAATAAGTAAAGCTCTTATAACAATTTTGATAATTTTAGTTAAAATTTAGTAGCATTTTTTCCTTAAACAATTATTATTATCGATTTTTTGTCAGTTTTAATTTTTATTCTATACTGACGTTTAATTGAAATAAATAATATGTGTTTCTTGAAAAGCATTTTATTTCTTAGAAACTGTTGGGTTACCTCAAAGCTCAACGGTATATTTACATTAAAAATTATTTTAATACATACGAAAAACACTTTTGAATACCAGAAAAAAAGTTGATATTTTTTATGAAATCCTGGCTTACCGGTTCAACAGTATTAATCAATTCCTTTGCCGATCGCTCGACGCCACTCATAGAGCTTTTCCTTGTTCCATTAATTGAATGACGGAGGCTGTGGAAGCTGTGGACCCGCGGCCTGTATCACGTGATGTAATGGAACACTCGAACTCAACGAGCGGTGGGGAAAAAGGATATGTAATAAAATGGATTAAAAAATGCTTTCATGTGAGTTTTATTTCATAAAAATCTCGCCGACTTTAGTAGCATGAAAACAGTGTTATGTCTTATGTTGCCCTTTCCTAATTTTGCAGGTGGAGGTTTTATTGCTTTGACGGTCTAGATAATGAATCCTGTACAAAAATATCGATTATTTATTCCTCTATCTATTTATTATCTATTTATTTTGTTTTGACCTTAATATATTTCAATTTAAGAATGGAAAAAATCAAATTTACCCAATGTGGTATTGAATTGTTGAAAGCAGTTTTAGAACAAGGCTCTGAATTTTTAGCTTCTCTTTTAAAATGTGATTGTCATATTGTTTGATGTAATGTTTTGTAAACAGAAAGTATATTCGTCATTCATTTTTTTTAAAGATAAATATTAAGAGATTTAAAATGATTCTAATATTTTATTCACAATTTGGTCTTAGTGACAAAAAACCAAACTTCGTTATTTTCAGATATTATTTGTGGAATTTATTTTAACTTCCAAAAAAAAACAAAAAAAAAACATATTGTGTTACATTCGGGTTGAAAGAACTGTTTCACTCCGCACCTGTTTATACATTATACGAATGAAATTATCTTTAAAATAACCATTTTTGATAATTGATTATCGTAAATTAAATCTGAGACACATTAGGAGCATCACAACTTGGACTGTCAGCTATAGTTGTGACTATAGCTCCCCCCCCCCCCCCGCAGGAGCAACGTCGAGTTCGACAGAGGTGAAAGTGATTTGTCAAATGATACTATCGGTCGACATTGACCAATATGAATGATCCATGGAGGACAGTCCATTTAACAATGTAGTTTAACATACTGCATTGAAATTATAGCAGATTTTTACTTTAGAACAAATTTGTCTTCTCCATTAGGCCTACACATGATTTGTAAATATGGAATGGGTGAATTCTATACAAGTGCTACAGAATCATTGCCTATCTAAATATTAAATTTATTTTAATACTCAAATTGAATCTATAGGATTTAAAGTATAATAAATTTGGTTACTAAGGAAGTATTATCATGATGTAAATAATAGGTGTCATAAATTTTACCAAAATGCAGTACTATTTTAAGTTCAAATTTTTTATGACTAATTTTGATGTACGGTATTTAAAAATTAGTTACAAAATGTCTAAGTATTAATATGAAACATACGTTGTAACTTCAAATAATCTAAATACTTAGCTGGAACGGTCTTTTCTCCACTCTTTTTGTAATTGTTTCGGTCTCTAATGCGGAAGTAACGTCCAAGAGTGTTGCTCTGCAAGTATTTCTATTGTGTTGCTGCTCATTCGTTTCCTTTTGGTCTCCTACTTAATTTAATATCACCCACAAATATTAGAGTGGCTTAACCTTTGTAGGTTTATAGTTGTATTAGTAAAAAGTTATGTTTAGAAAAACAGGAAAAATAAAAGAACAAATCAGTGTTTACCATTTAAAATTATAAAAAGGTGTTTTGCAAGAAAAAATTTTTAATGCTAGCACTTATGTAAATTTGTGGGATGAAAAAAACTATGGTCTAACACATTAATAATTATTAAAATGTTGATGTCATAAATATTAATTTTTTTCAACCACATATCCAAACTAAAATTTAAATTCATTTTGCCAGTCTAGAGCATTTACACTTGATACAAAATAGGAATTACTGCAACATTACAAAGTTGGTTAAATAAATAAAAGAACTGTAGTAAGGTATATTTCGTATTCAAATGATGAGCAGTAAAACACCTTGAGCAGTAAATCTTGTCCGACAGCCAAGTGTAGTTTACATGTGTTACGCAATATTACTTGCAAATAAGTCACCATTTACTGCTCGACTAATCTGGGACAGTTACTGGGTCCATCTGCAATGGTAATTCAAACTACTTCGTGGAAAATAGACTCTAAGACTTGAGAGTTTGTTTTGAAAATATATTATTCTTCAGTGAAATTTTTAATACAAAAATTTTTAACGTTATTTATACGACATTAAAAAATTTAGTTATATAAAAAATATAATAAAAAACTTATATTGGGAGGCAAAATACATTTTCAGATGCTGTGAAAAGTAAAGTGACATCAAAAATGTATTTGCTAAAGCTTTTTTTTTATTAATCCTGTTTATTATGTAGAAAAAGCCCATCGATTTCTTACTTACTTCAAGATAATCCCACGTTTGAAAACAGGTTGGTCAGTAGATCTTATTATAGAACTAAGCATTGAAATGAAATTTTTGAACAATAACATGTTGGACAGTCCACTTATTAACTACTATACTTGTTATGTTATTTATTTTATTATTAAACACTCGTAAGAACACACGGAAAGAGGATCTTACATCTAACATCACGGTTTGCATACCTACTGTAATAGAACTATGCTTCATATTTGACGTCATAAATTCACATTTGTTGTTGTTTATTAGAAAGGTATGACTGAACAAAAAATCAAATTGGTTATTGCTTTGTTTCGAAGATGTGGTTACGTTATAGTTGTGGCGGAATTATACAATACAGTTTTTTCTCATTGTAAATATGTGACTTTGGTACTTTATCTACATAATAGCTATTATATTGTAATTTTATTAATTGAGTGAAAGTATATGTGTTTATTAAATTACAAGTAGTGTTTTTAAAACCATCTAATTGTGAATTATAGCGAGTGTGTCAAAAAGGACTTTACGACTTTGACAATTTATATAAATTCATTGGAAACCTACAGTTATGATTGTAGTGTCGATTTGTCGATTAAGGACAACTAGAAATTGACAGAAGGGGCGGGAAATTTTAATAACATGTTTATATCAAAGGTCGACTCGTCAAGTAGGCCTACACCGATAAAATCAAGCAAATAAATTTATAGGGAATGCGAATGTAAATATTCCACTTTTTTCCACGGATAGTGTTCCCATTCCGAAACTCACCTATAACAGTGATAGTATCAACAACAAACTCACAAGGTTTTCTTGAATCGAGAGTCATGCATGTGTGTTTTGATTTGAAGAATCTAAGTTCGACCGAGCTTGTATTTCATTGACAAACTTTAGCCTGCTTAGGTCTGCTTAGGTGACTTTAGGCCTGCTTTATTTCTGGTATTGTTTAACAAAAATAAAGCTGAACTGTCAAAGATGCTGAAAGCTCACCGCTATCACACTCGAGTCGAATGAAAGCAATTAATTGTGTGCTAGTATCGGCTAGTTTTGGAACTAGCGAACTCTGTGTAGGACATCTTGGAAAGTTTACCCTCAAATTGACATGACATTTTCCACTGTAGGTTTTAAAATCCAGTTTATATGCAGGTTTTAAGTTGTAAAGTCATTTTAAAAACTCCCAATACATTCAAGAATCGATTTTAAATAGAAATGTTTTATGTTTTATAAATGTTTTAAGATATCTTTTTTAAGAGCTGAACTACCGGTCAGGTTTGGTTGTGAGCGGGAATCGAACCCGCGCCGTCGTAGACATCCTGGCCAAGGTGCGTTTTAGCCATCTCAGCTATCACGACCGGCAGCCTAGGCACGAAAATTTGAATTTAGAACGGTGAGCGCTTGCCGGGAAGACTGTATGCCGTTTGTATATAAGTTCGCTACGAAAGCGCAGCAATAAATCACTGCACTCAGTTAAAAAAAAAAAAAATAATTTGGGATAAAACGAGTTAAGAACTCAACATTATTGTTATTAGAAGTACATAACAAAATGTGTCATTTGGTACCCATTATTTTAGACAGTATATACATTCATATCTTATGTACAGTCCTATGTTATTAAAACAGTTTTATAAATTATTCAGATTGAAGTGTTGTTGTCTTTCCGATGCTAATTCGCCAGAGTGCACTCCAGTGTCCAATGTAGCCCATGGTCGTATTATATTTTGGATTATTCCATTTGGCACACTATCCAAATCAAATGCATTATTGCAGTTAATGATATGGATGTTTACACTGAATACCATACAGTATTGATTACGTCTGTGCGACTTGGACAATAATCAATTATAGTACCTTAGACAGTTAAAATCATTTAAATATATCGTTTGTAAAATGTGTGAAAAAGTAATAAACCAAAAGAGTTTAACATATTGCGATTTTTATGCAACTAATATTAAATTAAATCAAAAGGGTAAACCTAATATATAACACACTTTTACCAAAACCTCGGCCTCTTAGACCTCTGGAAAAAAATTATTTCAATAAGTGCCCAACTGTTCTTAAATTATTTACCTCTTGTAGTATCTTTAGTCACATTTTACCCGGTTGTGGTACATTTTAATTGATAATCAATTAATTATTTTGCTCTCATTGAGGTTCCCTATGAGAGATCCACAGCGATACTGAGAACTTCCGTTCTTGTATCTTTTATCTCTCAGATCTCTCAGGTCTTCTCAGACCTTCTATTGGTCTGAGAGGAAACCAAGAGTCTGGTGCAGCAGCAGTTGCCAAAGGGGACCTTGCCTTAGAAGTCTACATCGTAAAACGTCGTGGTTTATTCGTATGGTGACAGACACAAAGATAAGAACTCTGCTTTATTTATATGAATAAACCTGTGGAAGCAATTGATTTTAAGGAAGGCTATTATGAAAGTCTTAAAGGTAGTTAATTAGAAAACAAGTTATAAACATGCTACAAACTATATAAAAAACCCACAGACTGGTGTTCCGTTTGCTGTTAATACGAGTAAAAGTATTAAGGATAATATTGGGTATTGTTATTGTAGTAATTTTACAGAATTTATTTTAATTGGTACTTGAAACTTGTACGTGAGCTACCTGATGACCAACATTTTACTGTAACGGTTTTGTATAACGGTTACTATTATAACACGATTAAATTTTCTAACACAAGAAAATTAAAAAGCAAACCTATAATATTTATTTAAGTTTTAATTTTTGATTTCCAGAAAAGATATAAAGACGGCAAATAATATTCTTTCCAACGTGATCTACTTCAATAAATATGTATCGGTCTCCGTCTGTCTGATTGAAAATGATACAAATATTTTATATCAAATTGATAATAATAGTCTACTTTATCAAACAAAGAATAACTCTTCAGCAGTTTTCTCTGCTGTGAAACTCTTGTCTTTTTAAATAACACCATACTTTTTACTGAGGATTCTTGAGTGATATAACCGATGTATGAAGTAGACGACACAATTGTCATTGCCTCTCTGTCACGCCGCGTGCGCTTTGTGTCTGTCCTGTAGGCACTTCGATGTCTCTGTCCTTGTCGCAATAATTGGACCGGTGGAAGCTGGCCCGGGGCCCAGCCTGATGTGATTCAATCTTCTCTCTCTCTCTCTCTCTATCTCTCTCTCTCTCTCTTTTGAGAGATTTTATTTTGATGTTAAGTGTAAGAGAGGACCTTATGGTCCTAACTTTGCATCACAAAATAAAACATTTGTCATTTGGTCTCTCTCTCTCTAAATAATATTAAAAATATAAGTTAATAAATTAATTTCACTGTATGAAAAATATGTGCCGGAAAGATATGTTTCTACTAAAAAGAATTCCTGTCCATGGATTAATCAAGATATACGCAAACTAATGAAAGATAGAGATATTTTGTATAAGAGATATGTAAGAACTAAAGATTTGGATGTTTGCAGTGAGTATAAGGTGTTAAGAAATAGAATTAAGCTTATATTAAGAGATGCAAGAAACAAACATTTTAGAGAGCTGTTTGAAACCAAAAAGTCTAGTAAAGAGCTGTGGAGAATTTTGAAAAATCAGGGTGTTGGAAAGGAACAGAAAAAGCTTGTTGAACCCAATGTTGATTTAAACAATTTGAATACCTATTTTTGTGGAATAAATAATGAGATAAATAATGATTTAATAGAGTTGTATTGTAATAAAAGAAATTTAGATTTAGATGAAGAAAGGCTTTTCAAGTTTAAAAGAGTAGATGAAGAAATTATTTTTAAGGTGTTAAATGATATTTCATCCAATGCAGTAGGAGAAGATGGATTGCAGTTGAGATTTCTGAAATTAATTTTTAATGAAATAAAGGTAGTTTTGTGTCACGTATTTAATTTTTCATTAGTTAATAGTGTTTATCCTTCTGATTGGAAGAAATCAATAATAATACCACTACCAAAAATACCTAACCCATCTGAGTGTAAACATTACAGACCTATAAATATATTATGTGTGTTGGCCAAAACATTAGACAAGTTAGTCTATCTACAAATAAGTGAATATATAGAAACTAATAATATTTTATATAAGTATCAATCTGGTTATAGGTCTATGTTTTCTACTCAAACAGCTCTAATAAGAATAACCGATGATATTAGGTCAGCAATGGACAAAAGACGTGTAACTTTATTGATGCTTTTAGATTTTAGCCGTGCCTTTGATTGCATCAATCATGATTTGTTAATTGCGATTTTGAAATCTTACAATTTAAATTTAGGTGTAGTTAAATGGTTCAGTTCGTATTTGAGTAATAGGGTTCAAAGAATTAGGACTGCTGGTGGGTTGGTGTCCGAATGGATGCATAACTCACTAGGTGTTCCACAAGGATCAACATTATCAGCTTTACTTTTTTCACTTTATATTAATAGAATAAGTGATTGTATAAAACACAGTAAATCAATATTATACGCAGATGATATGCAGTTATACTTAAGTTCCGACGTAACTAGACTTGATCATACTGTATCATTAATGAATGAGGACTTATCAAGTTTATATTTGTGGTGCAGAGATCATGGCTTGAATTTAAATATTTCAAAATGTAAGCCCATGTTGTTAGCAACATCTAGGATGTTACAAAATGTAGATTTAGATAATATTCAACCAACCGTAATATGTGGCCAATCCTTGAATTATGAAAACTCTGTCACAAACTTGGGTCTTAGATTAACTAAAAATTTATCTTGGACTGATCAAGTTGATTATATACATAAGAAAGTATACCAGTGTTTATACCAATTTAAAAGACTTTGTTTTAACCCTCCAGAACATGTAAAAAAACACCTTGTTGTGTCTTTAATATTTCCTTATTTTGACTATGCCAATGTAGCATATTGTGATCTAAATGACGAATTAACGAACAAACTACAAAAAGCCCAGAACTCTTGTGTGCGATATATTTTTAATCTAAGACTAGATGAACATGTTACGCCATATTTTGCAAGGTTGAAATGGCTTAAAATTAGAGAAAGGAGAGAATTAAATATACTGTCTTTAACATATAAAATATTAAAATACCAAAAGCCTGAATATTTGTTTGATGATTATACATATTTAGGTAATGCAGGTTTAAGATCCACGAGATTTGGAGAGCAAATATTGAGATTTCCTGTGCATAGAACAGTAATATATACAAAATCATTTCACATCATGTCAATTAGGCTTATGAATTCTTTAGAAAGATCTATAAAAGTAATAGCTAATTATGGACTGTTTGTTAGAAAAGTAAAAGAGTTACTGTTAAAAAGATATGAGTCTTAAGTGTTACTGTATTGTCATTTAATTACATAAATAAATAGTGCAAATAAGTATATATAATTTCCAGTGTAATTTTATTTGTTAAGTTTAAATTTGGAAAGTTGTAATTAAAATTTATTCTGATTTTGATTTTTATATTACAAACCACATTATTAAAAGAAGTTTTATATAGTGCAAACCCTTCATATGTATATATGTTTCGTTTACATGTAGTTAACCTACCATGACAAAAAATGTACATAAAAATGTTTATTTTATGTTTATTTTATGTTTATTTTTAATTTTATGTATTTTCATTGTGTAAATAGTTATTATGTGTTAATTTAATTTTAAGTATGAGTTAAGAACCTCAACTCTGTAAAGCTAATGTAAATGTAAAATTTTTGTGCCTTTCTTAGGGGAAGAGAGGACCTTCGGTCCTATCTAAGGCAGGTTAAATAAACACATTGTCAAATTGTCAAATTGTCTCTCTCTCTCTCTCTCTCTCTCTCTCCCCTCTCCCTCTCTCTCTCTCTCTCTCTCTCCTCTCTCTCTCTCTCTCTCTCTCTCTCTCTCTCTCTCTCTCTCTCTCTCTCTCTCTCTCTCTCTCTCTCTCTCTCTCTCTCTCTCTCTCTCTCTCTCTCTCTCTCTCTCTCTCTCTCTCTCTCTCTCTCTCTCTCTCTCTCTCTCTCTCACTCTCTCTCTCTCATATCTTCACCCACTCGCCTCTCTTTCTCTCTCTCCCTTGGCCACACCGTTTGTAATTCACCCATGCAAATGTATTTAAAGATTTACTACCGCTCATATATTTCTTAAGAATTATTTTATATTATGTGATAAGTTTAAATATATATTTTTTCCCTAAATAAATTTTACCCATTTATATCGATACTTATTCTTATCAACTCCTCTTGATCAGTAAATAAAACTTATTTATATAAAAACCATTACTTAATTAGATGTTAAATTTTCATTCAAAATAATAATTTTAAACACATTGCGGAAAAGGTAGAGGGATCCAATCATCTAAGGCTACGTGTTAATTTCTACTGTCGTCCAATTAGCAGAACAAGTAGGGGATAATTATTTGTTGTTGTGGAGAGAGTTAGAAGATTGCAATTAGTCGTGTCTGTAGGTCAGCTACTATTGTCGTCCAATTAGCAAAAATAACAAAAGGATAATATATTATTTTGGAAGTGTAGAGATGTAGAGGGATCTAATCCAATCATCCTTGGATCCGGGCCAACTCTTATGGTCATCCAATTAACGGGACAAATGCAGGATAATATGTTTGTGGAGAGGTATAGGTATAGCCTAGTCTGCGGGTCAGCTCCTATCATTCTATCAGCAGGAAAAAACAGGATAATACCGGGTGTGCATTAAGTCTTGCCCTGATAAAGAAACTGAATACCATGAAAACAGATGATGGTAGAATAATTCTTTATTTTCAATTATACTAAGTGACTTCTTAAGTTTTATTTTCAACTCAATACACCTCTAAATGTGGGCCTTAGGTTGCCTGTAAATATTCTAGGGTGACTTTTTGTTTCATCCCATGTTTTGATTAACATTTCTTGAGTAATGGACGTCACTCCATTTCTTATTTTCTCTCTTAGTGTCTCTAAATTAGGAACTGGGGTAGAATACACTACGTCTTTGACAAACCCTCATATAAAAAGTCAAGAGGGGTCACGTCTGGTGACCGAGGCAATTTAAAACCAAAGATTCTGTTGAAATGTTTGTCATACAGCATCAACTGTGACTTCAGTGATGGGCGGGCTTCCAGTTCGCTTCTTGTCACACTCACCACCCCCCTCAGAAAAAATATGCATACCTCCTCTTGATACCTCTTGAATCAGGTTTAGGTCGTCACAATTTTCACAAAATTCTTTGGACAGTTATAGGGGACTGGGTTTCATGAAACACTAGGACACACTGTGACTTCTCCGGCAGGCTAACCATTTCTGATTTGATTTTGTACAGCATTTTAAGGAAACTGAATTTTTGTCAAACAGCCGAGCAAAGATGTTACCAACTTAATTTAAAAAAGAAAATAGATTAAATTCCCTTCAAAACAAAATATGTAAGTTATGTGTGGCTCTAATGGTTTCCGTACAGCAAAGCTATTAGATCAGGGCAAGACTTTGTGGACACCTGGTATATTATTTTTGAAAGGTAGAGAGGTAGAGGGACCCAATCACTTCAGCCGGTACCCAATGGCCAGCTCCTATTGCCATCTAATTAACAAGACAAGGACATGATATTGTCGTGGAGGTGGATAGAGTAGAGGGATCCAATCACATCAGCCATGGCTCCGGGCCAGCTCCTATTGCCATCCAATTAGCAGGTCAATTACAGGGTAATTTTTTAGTCATTAAATTTCAAATTTGCCTTAATCTAAAAAACTTTTATGCTAAACAAAATTACATTTTCTTAAAAATGTTGTTTGTTTGGTATGAAAAACGTTTCAGTGCAAACGGTCTAGAAGTTTTGGAGTCCATCTATTACAATTGTTTAAATATATATATATATATATATTATATATACATATAATTATAAATATAGACCAACGCCATTACTGTAAACGGTATTGCATTACAAGATATTCTTTTTTAATTTCACGAACACAATGTATTTACAGTCATAAAGAAATCAATGGTTTAAAATATTGAACACTTCTTTTCAATAGCAAGTAAATTTACATTACTTGTCATTTACTTGTCATTATGTAGATGTAACTTCCCGGGTGGTTTACAAAAAGAATTCCCTTTCATTAATATCCAGCACGGAACATCTAAGGTTAGTGGACATTGGATTGTCCTAGCAGCTCAAACACAAACTGCCAAGTTTGGTTGAAACTTGCCTAGGCACATAATAACTTCGATAAAAAGACACGGTTAACCCACATCTCTGCTAGTTGATTCTGAATGTAATTTTAAGATGCAAAAAGTTGTCAAGTTACATTATTAGTTAAATGTACTATTTTGTAAAAGCCAAATTTAGCTTACCAAGGTAGTGTTCTAGTCTACATCAAATCGGTCCAAGTGTGTGAGGGAGTTCTTAAATACCTCATAAAGATTATCCCCTAGATTATAGGTTTATAAATTATCTTAATATAACAAAATTAATTATACTATTTATTTACGTAATTTTATACAGGGTGTCAAGTTTCGACGGTCCGAAACTTTTCTGTTGTTCGGCCAGCCAAAAGAAACAAAAAAGTTTATGTAAACATATGTCCTAAAATGCTTCGTTAACCCGGCTAGCCGCCATTTTGTTTTTAAAATTAATAATTTTTTATTTCTGAAATGGATTGATGGATTCGGTTCATATAGTATGGACCTAAACTGCAACAATGTTTATTAAAGAAAAAACTTATTTTTCCAGTGTGTATTTTCAAAAATGAAATCATAGATCTTTTACTTGTTGATGGCATGTGAAGCACAAGACCTATCAATGTCATTAAGAGTTATAACACCAGAGAAAATTTCCTTACTTTTAAAACATTTTTACATATTGATGCTTCAATTAACACAAACATTTTGTAACGCGATTGATCTTGTGTAAGACACACAAAAAGAGTAATTTTATCCTCGCTTAAGTAATTATTTTATTATGTTATTGGCAACACTGTTTAGGGAGTTTTGTTAGAATATCACTCTGAATGAATCATTTGTTGTGATTACATTAGCGGCCTCTAGCACGAGGTGACAGCTGACATAAATGCATATGTTAGCAGAAATGTATCATGCAAATGTATGTTTTGACAGTCAATAAATCATTCACATTTCACACTATAACTTTCTCATTTTTTGCGTTTTGATGTAAATTCCAGAAACTTTACTTATTAAGGTGTAAACTCAATGATTTTAAATGTGTATGTAATGTAAAAAAATCAAGAATTTAATGAAATATATACATGTATATATTTTCACACATCAACCTCTTGAATATTTTTGAAAAAATAAGCTTTTTTAATAGAATATTTGTTTTAGAGAGGTTTGCATTTAACACTTTGAATCTTTAGAATACACACTCATTTGTTCATTAAATAAATGTCTAAGTGTTCCTTTCTTAAAAGCAATATTTATGATTTATTTAAGCCATTTTCATTTTATAACCTAACGACTTTCCTAACAATAGTTTTATAAAACAAACTTAGATGCATTTTGACTAAATCATTAATATGTTAAATAAAAATTTAAGCATGTATTTTTAAATAGAAGTACAAAAACCAAAGCAAATATAAATAATAGTAAAATAATTCTATTGAGTAAAAGCGTCAGCTTCATTATTCTTCATATAACTAAAATGGCCAAACTATAATGGTTAAATAATTACCAATCAATTGTAATTCTTTTGATTGCCTAATAATGACGGTTAACCGCATGACCGATCCTACAAAGGATTTATACATACATTAGACCAACAAATGCAATTCAATTCTACATCAGATTTGTGAATAAATGCCATAATATTAATATATAGCTAGCTACAAAGTATTAGTTAGTAACTCATTAATTATGTAAATTCAATAACAAGTCAAATTAGTTAATGTTGGATAGTAGTAGGGAATGGCTACAGTTGGCTCAGTTCAAGGTCATTGGTTGGAAGAGGCAGGTGTGGGTTCGAACGTGGCAGCTGTCCGTGGGGGCGAGGGAGGGATGGGGAGGGGAGGGAGGGTTTACAGGAGGGGATGGAGTTTCGGGAGCGCATTCGTTTGCGGATCGTCGACGGGGAAGGTAGTAGCGGTTAGGATTTAAGAACAAAATTGACCAGTGGCGAGGGTGGGATTCGAACCCGGCCCGCCGGCGTGTGAAGCCGGCGCCTTACCCCTGCGCCACCGAGGTAGTTGTCGGGAGGCGGTGGAAATGTGTCAGATAGCCTGTGGCGACGGCCGGCGTAAGGGTTCGCGGTTTGTCCACCAGAGTGTACTAGGGGCGCGTTTAGTTCTCACTTTATCCAACAGATCGTAGCACGTGTGGCTGCACCTAGTTTACCTTAAACCCGACAGAGTGTAGCTCAGTTATTTTGCTGGAGAGAAAAAGATAGATAGCTTAAGAAAAGTATCGGTAGCCTCAGAATGTAATTAATTATTCAGGTGCAGGATCGCAAGTAATGTTCCGTGGATAATCAAGTGGGGTTAGAACTGTAATAGTAGACGGTTGTAAAGTGTATCACCTGCAGGTGTGCAAGAAATGTCCCGTGCACGATGAAGTAGGATTACAATTGCCAATTGTACAGGTAAATACTGTATTGCAGCAGTAAGTACAATACTAGACGGTTGTAAAGTGTATCACTTGCAGGTGTGCAGGAAATGTCTCGTGCACGACTAAGTGGAATTACAATTGGCGATTGTAAATGTGTCAGATAGTCTGTGGCGACGGCAGGCGTAAGGGTTCGCGGTTTGTCCACTAGAGTGTACTAGGGGCGCGTTTAGTTCTCACTTTATCCAACAGATCGTAGCACGTGTGGCTGCACCTAGTTTACCTTAAATCCGACAGAGTGTAGCACTGGGTGGAAAAGTACGGGAAAAGGATGCAGGGGTACCAATCCCCAGGTAAACCCCAAAATATCCCCATGAATTCCCCAAATTTCCCCGCATTGTTACCAACTTATGCTATCCGCTACAAACATAAGAAATGAAATGCTGGGGGGTTATACTATAAAAAGTGTGTAAAACCCAAAAATGTTGCCCATACAGTATATAAAATCAATGGCTAGAAGCTGTTGAAACCGTGGAGTTAGATTGTTTCTGTAAAATGTGTTTTGTGCGTAAAGTTTCAGCTGTAAAGTGTTCGGAGCCATGATAATACTTGTGAGGAGACGCGTACTCTTTAAAAGTTAGCCGACATATGACCGCGACGGGGAAGGTTCCATAAGAGAGAGAGAGAAGTAGATAGATAGTTTAAGAAAAGTATCGGTAGCCGCAGAAGTTAGTTTTAATTATTCTGTACGGGTTGGTCATCAGCCATAGGAGTACGAGAAATGTCCCGCGGATGAGTACTCTTACTTACATTTGGCGATTGCACAGGTGGATCTTACGCTGTGTATCTAGAGTTTTGTATTAATAACGAGCTTTTAGTTGTCCTATAGTTCAAGATTATAGAGCAGAATAAAACACATATTGAAGGAGGAGCGGCCATATAAACTAGCTAATAACGTGAATAAGAATAGTCGGGCAGGATCGCCAACAGGTGTAACAAGATCGAAACGTCGATACTTTTTAGCATGTCAGTTAAGACAGTCTGTAAAATAATATCAGTAGAACAAAATGCTGCAAAGGTCAGGTCTTGCACAATACAACTGGTGAAAACTGAAGTGTTTCTTAAGCTTAGCCAATGTAGTACGCGGCCTGGAAACAGTGGAGTCAAATTGTTTCTCTAATATGTGTTTTGGGCGTAAAATTTTTTGCTGTAACGTTTGCGGAGCCAAGATAATACCCAAGGGGAGACGTGTACTGTCCAACTAGTCAGAGCATATATGGTCGGTCGGTGGACGCAAGTGTGTCCGAATATATAGAGACTGATAGCGTGCTAAACGAAACTAGCAGAAATGAACGTAAGTTCAAACAAGTACAGTTGTACTATTGTGTACAGAGGTAATACTCATTAAAACGGTGTTTGCCGTATGAGATTTGGCGAACAAATGGAGAACGACGGTTTGATGGCTGATTTTATAGGGACAGCTATTGGTATAGGTTGTAGACGGCGTGCGAGGGTGTATAAAGCTCTGTCGGCAGATGTGCCGGTAATTTATGCACTAAATCTGCATATAATAGTTCCGGAAATCTCCCAAAGTAGACGCGGCAGATGTACGTTTGTCATTCACGTTACACAAGTCTGTTTCATTTAATAATTTACCTTTCAAAGAATTCAATGAGAAATATATTGAAGTTGTTTTGGAATATTATTTATCCAACCCAATAAGCTGAGCCGTGCATTTTAATTTTGTCAAGTTTAGGTACATTATATAATTAGACAGCCTTTGACCAGCAGTTATTAAACTATGACACGGTCGGTTTAGTGTTTTAAGAGTATAGGAACAACAATCTTATTTCTGTTGTTATAAAAACATAATAAATTTTCGTTTTAATAAAAACATATAATGATTTTAGGGGGAAAAAACTAAGTATGGGACCTTAAATCCAAGGTTTGGATTCAGTTTGTAATATTCGTATTGTGTTTGTAAAAGTCTTAGGTTTAAAAACTGCGTATTTATCATAGGAAACAAGTATTAAAAGTTTAAGAAACTCCGCTTTAAAGTTAGCTTAAACATCTAAACAAACCTGAATATATTTTCTAGTACAAAACTTTCGTATAACTTTTCTATTAAATATGTTTATAATCTGACTAGCTATGTAGCCTATACCCGCTCTTAACGCGGAGTGTGTGTGTAAAGTTTATTGAAACAAATCATATCAATGGCTTCACAAATTCAATAGATCACATTCAGTTGGTTTATTCCAACATATCTAGATATCAAGTTTTTATGCTTAATAGTTCCCAGGTACATTTGTCAAACTCTTGTTACATACGTTTCTCATTTAGGTAAGAAGCTATTTCCATTAATGTTTTTGTCGCAGTTTGATTTAACATTTAAATTCGTATAGTGATTTACTTTATAGTCATATGAGAATAAACTCTATCAAGAAAACTCATATTTTTTTTAAAAAATATTATAGATTATTATTAAATATAATATTGAATCCTTGATTGGATGTGATGACAGCCACATACCAATTCCAATGAAACCCACTCCCGCATAACTTGTTCTACCCATGAAAGCTATCTACAGACGCATGTACAACATTAAATCTAAATTCAAAACTAATCAACGCTTAAGTTTTAAGCGACAATACTAATTGTGTAACAATATGCATAAAGTATTTTAATATTCATATTTATAACCCAGAAGTAGTTGACTTAACTCACCGTATTTAGGCTAGTCAAAAGTTAAAGGGTTTAATATGAATGAGTCAGTATTTAACATTTTAAGTGTTGTCATTTTAAGTGGTGAAAATGACAAACTGTATAATTCAACTCAAAGGTAGATTCGAATACTCCCATAAGATTAACATTCAATATTTCTTTTACTATGAGGCAGAACCTTTTTGACGAACGATGCTTTGGAACGGCTAAAATTGTTCGAATTGCACCATTTAATTAACAGTAATAAAAATTTCCATACCATTTTACTAAAGCCCTTGTCGTGTGAAAAGAGATTAAAGATTGGTATCATAGCACAACTTGGCTACTTTGACGTAATATGGGGCGAATCCCTAAGGTCGCTAAGGCAATTAAAGTAGCAATGAACATTTACACCACTCTAGTCTATGATATGAAAAAGAAAAAAAAATTAGACCATTAGGTAAAATCGTTATCCCATGAAAAGAGAACAAAATATTACCCATGAGCGTTACAGACATAGTGACAGACAGAAAGAGAGAGATGGAGACAGACAGAGGTATGCTATGCATACAAAGTAAAAATAACCGAACATTTCAAGATTCTAATCAATGTACAGACAAAACACAAATTTTATTAATAAAAATAGATTGTTGCGGGAAACTCAAGTAAAATATAACGCAAGAGGGAATGTAAGTTACTTATAATAATTATACAATAAAATAATTATACATTAAGTGATGAACAGAAAATAGAGCGAATTTTTCTTTTGCCCAGCCAATTTACCAACGTGACGACAGAGTTGTTTAGAATATGCAGATGCATCACAAGTTACTTTTTGTTGACATCCTTTGATTAAATGGTCAACATATCATGATATCGCTTATAGTAATTTGTAGTAAGTATTTATTGTAAATAGTTAATTAGATTCTTAATGAATGGTGCGGTTTTAACTCTTTTACTGATAAGATCCCCTACACCTAATAGATACTAAAAGCCCTTTTGCAATTCAAGGTTTATATTTAGTGATTTTACATGAATAGTTGATTGGTTTGGTTGCTGCGTGGATTGCTTTATTAAACATGTTAACAAACTAATCAGCTGCTTCGTTAGAATCAGTGCAATTAGTAATTGTATCCGAATGTTGCAAAAATAAAATATAACTATCTTTTCCTTATCTATAAAAAAAAAAAAAAAATTGGAGGTTTGAGAACAAGGATTTACATGTTGTGCCGTTGTCACAAGATACCAATTTTCGCCCTATACAAAACATTGAGGTAACGTTCCGCAAGCGGTGTTCTGTTATCCACAATAATACATAATTTGGTGTCTTCTATAACAACCAATGCATTTGGTCCCTCAACCGAGGTTCATAATACCGCTCAAAGTCATGAAAAACAGTTCCAGGTCTTGGAACGGCCTCTGATAAACAACAAGGAACGTGAACGATCACAATGAAGCAATAAAAAAACAACTTTATACCCATCCAAAGTGCTTTGCTGTACAAATTATATTTGCATACATTATTTAAATATTTGCTAGGTACATATAGTTATACCACCTTAATATTTGTATATAATACAATTTTCGCGCACTTGAAGCCGCAGTCATACGACTGTTGGCTTGGTTCTCAAAAACCCAATTAGCTAGAAACTTAAAACAAAAAAATTACTTAAAATTAATATACTGTACAATGTATCTGACAGCTTACTTGTATTTTTTTCTACACCTTCATAGCTACATTACTTTTAAT
This sequence comes from Neoaliturus tenellus, assembly GCA_030545055.2. Classification (NCBI taxonomy): domain Eukaryota; kingdom Metazoa; phylum Arthropoda; class Insecta; order Hemiptera; family Cicadellidae; genus Neoaliturus; species Neoaliturus tenellus. Next base: position 318,497,686 of record CM061531.1, read on the forward strand.
CTTAACTGTGATTTTTTTCACAATCTTATTGTAGCCTAATAATTATAGGGAGCAGATTACTTATGATTTTCCTATCTCCACCATGTTAACATATGTTCTTTTTTTTTCTCACAAACTATTACAGATAAATGGTTGTAATTTTTTTCAATATGGACTTTAATTTCTAAGCCATCTTTAGGCCAGAGGATTTTTTATGTACTTTCGTTTTGTATTGATAATGTTATATTTATTAAATATCATAAATGGTTGATTTAAAAACATTAAAAAATTATAGATGTTTTGTGAGTCATACTTTCGAAAACCCTCTGGTCTAAAGTGTTATGACATCCTAGTGGTGCGTGAAAAATTTCACTTTTGTAATACAAACGGTTACCAAGTTAAAGGTATATTTATTTACGTTAGGTTAGGTAAGGTAAATATCAAATTGTATCAATTCCACTCCATGCCCACTTTTTAATTTTTGCCATAAACCCTATGAGGACAAGCCTTTAGGTTTGCCGCTATATTAGTGCTATAAGCAAATATGTGTTAAGCCTTACCTAGTGAATGTACATATCGAATTTCACCGAATTGCGTTAATAAATATGTGAGATAGAGGGTTTTGAATTCCTCATAACAAGAACAACGTGAAAAATATTTGTTTTTTTATTTTTCTCTGTAACCTGTTAACCCTAACTAAACATTTTAAAACAAGATTGATTTTTTAAACTCTTTTAAAATGTTTTTAGTTAAAAGAAAACAATTTTCTTTAGTTTAAAAAATTGAGATTCAAAATTGTCAAAAATTCATTTGAAACCTCATAAAACCTTGTTTCCATAACCTGATCATGCTGCTTCACGAATTTATGAAAATAGAGCTGGTCTTAAACCTCCATATCAATTTAATAAGAATTGGTGGTTTTCTTGTTACCAGTACAAAGGACACATGCATACAGATATATATTAATATGTGAAAATGAACAAATGGTGTTCACAGGTTTTTGAACTAAAATGAACCTCGCACGAACGCTGCTACCAAAATAATAGAGACCCAAATTAGACAAACATTACTAAGTTATTGCTAATAAAAATAGTTGGCTTTAATTCACTTTTGATATAGTGTCATAGTAATCAAGCTATTAAATCTACACCAGACTCTTCTCAGATAACAGCTGTCAAAAAAACTGCTTAAAATAAAACATTCCTTTATTTTTGTTTACTTTTAGTTGTTATTTCGTTAAAATAGCAACCCGTAAGATCAATGTTAAAAATTACGATTTTTTAAACTTAAATTTAGAGCAAATTCGATTTTTCCTGGGATTGAGGCTGTTTCTAAACTTATCTTTTGGGCCAAAACACTCTTAAATGCAAAGTTTAAGCAAAATCTATCCGCTAGATTTCAAGATCGTAGAACATACATCCCTTCAGACATTGCTCGTATTTAAAGTATAGGATTGAAACAAGATACAAGATACTTTATTTTTAAGTTCCTTTATTTTTAATCACACCATGTATGGAAATATATTTTTTCACAAGGCTAAAAGACTTGAATTTGAGGAAGAGGTTAAGATTCACGTATCACTAACGACATTTCTAAGGTTAATATATAATTATGAATATATCTAACATCAACCGAATTAAATGATTAGCTTAAATTAATGTGCTTTACTAAATCCTAAAAATAATAACAAATTAATACATTAAATAAAAAATATAGATTCTGTTTCCAAATTCTTGTATAAAACTGGAGATAAATTTAATTTGTATTAATTTTTAGAAATAGTATGATATTTAAAAAAGAAAGTCTCTTTAATAAATTATAAAAAGTAATAATAAAAGAGAACAAGTGTTATCAAGCTTCACATCTATTTGGTTTGAATTAGCAGGCAAAAAGCGGCTTTATTTAGTGTTTGAGGAAAGTATTAAGTATATGGAGATTGTTTCAGCGACACTAGGACTGATGCTTAAGAACCACTCCTCCACCCTTCTCTTGTAGACGGCAACATTGATAGCCTTAGTATTTGTGATATTGTTTGGAAGGTGTCTGTAAAGGTGGTGGGCCAGATAAAAATAATTATGCAAATCTACTCTTAATTTTAAGTTTGGGAAAGCAATACTTAAGTTCAATTTAGTTCTGGTGCTATACTGATGGGAAGTAGTGATCAGAAAAATCATGTTTGTTTTATTTAATACAAATGAATAAGGATTTTAGATAGAGTTGTCTGATGTTAAAAACTGGAAAATCTGAATATACTAATTGGGTAGGATATCCCTGATCTTTTTTTTTTAGAATTATTTTATTATAGTTCTCTGCGTGATAGCCGGTGGTTCCATCACCGAGGCAGATGCATCACCCCACGCCAGTATCCCATATTGCAATATGGATTGCTCATAAGCGTAATACACACTCCTGCAGTGATCCGTGGTCAGCACCTGTCTTAGCTGTCTTTAAGCAAAAGTCATTGTTTTTAGTTTACGTTTTAAGAATTGAATGAGGGCCTTCCATGACATCTTTTGGTGTAAAAATATTGTTAAATATTTATATGGATCCACTTGCTCCACAATGCCAAAGCTGCAATCAGCAGACCGCGGATCACCACAGAGGAATGAATTTTAAGCTCTCTTTGACCTGACCCAGAGGTGCTTTTAAAATAAATTGGAAAACACTTTGTTTTTTTTTTTTATATATTTATACAAAGTATATTGTGGTCAAACCAGTTCTTTATTTTAGCCAGGTCAGATGCTGCCTGCTCAAATTCATCATCCCACATTTTTCCAAGCGACACTAGAGCTGGATCACCAGCAAAAGAAAACAATTCACCATTAATATTTAATTTTGATTTGTTGTTTATGTATATTAGAAACAGCAAAGGTCGTCCTAGGATACTTCCTATAGGCAGGAAGCGGTTACCCGACGTATGCCACAAACTGGCAAATTTATCATTTTGAAATAAATTTGGTATATACTTGGTATATTTCTAAATTTTTGTATCAAATAATAAAGAACTATTATTTGGTTAAAACAAATCTTTGCAGCAAACCAATGCACAAAATTCTAAAGTGTTTTAATCAAAAAGAAATGTTTTAAAGTAAATGTATCAAGTGAAAGATATAAAAAAAGAATTATAACCTAGCTATAATCGGCTAACCAGCTGATATCCTACATTTCTCATGTTTTGAGATTTAGAATCAGATTATTCTGTTCGCATGATGTTCTATTTATGCAAATTGGTTTTTAATCAAATTAATTTAAATTTAAATGTTTATAGTTTATCTAATACTATTTTAATAAAATATTTTATATTTTCTAGTTTGGATATCAAAAACTATATCTAAATATAACAATGTGTTACTAATTTATATCACTATTAAGTTGACAGGCAATATCAGACGTTAAATTTACTTTCAAAGACAAGAGAGTCTAGTAACTTAGTATTTAGTTTCAAAATCAAAAGAGTCTGATAGTTTAGTAAAGCGAGTGTTTTGAACTGTACGAAGTCACACATTAGACTTAGTCCAGCATAGAAAAAGAGGTTTGTTGGTTTAATCTTTCTGCAAACTCGACATGACATTGACTTTCAAAGACAAACGAGTCTAGTAATATAGTATTTTACTTTCAAAGTCAAAAGAGTCTGATAGTTTAGTTTGTATATGTTTGTGCGGGCTTGGCATTTATAATTTACTTTAAAAGTCAAAGAGTCTAGTAGCTTAGTATTTTACGTTCAAAATCTTAGTTTCTGTTAGTATTTGCACATATTTTTGCAACTCAACATGTAATTTGTGCAGACTCGATATTACCTTTACTTTCAAAGACAAGAGAGTGTAGTAACTTAGTATTTAGTTTCAAAATCAAAAGAGTCTGATAGTTTAGTAAAGCGAGTGTTTTAAGTAGTACGAAGTCACACATTAGATTTAGTTCAGCATAGAGAAAGCTGTTCGTTGGTTTAATCTTTGTGCAGACTCGACATGACATTGACTTTTAAAGACAAACGATTCTAGTAATATAGTATTTTACTTTCAAAGTCAAAAGATTCTGATGGTTTAGTTAGTATTTGTACATGTTTGTGCCGTCTCGGAATTTATAATTTACTTTAAAAGTCAAAGAGTCTAGTAGCTTAGTATTTTATTTTCAAAATCAAAGTGTCTGTTAGTATTTGAACATATTTTTGCAGCTCAACATTTTAAATTTACTTTTATAGTCAAAATAGTCTAATAACCGAGTAACTGTACATTTTTAGCAGACTATAACTTGACCATTTTAATAACTTGATATTTTTTTAAGTACAAATATTTTGTGGGTTTAAATTGTGTGGACTCCACATTGCATTTCCTTTCAAAGTTAATACAGTCTGATAGTTTGATAAAGCAAGTGTTTTAAATTGTACAAAGTCACACATTAAATTTAGTTCAATATAGAGAAAGATGTATGAGAACTCCTCACGCTAGATCAACTATCAAAAAAACCTAGACAAAAAGAAAAAAAGAAAAAATATAAAAACAAAATAAAACAATTGAAAAAAAAACATAAATAAAAAACAAAAACAAAATAAACTTTTTTCAAAAAATTGAAAAACAAAAGAAAAATTACAAAAACAAAAAGAAAATAAAAAATACTAAAAAAGTAAATTTTGCGCGCAAAATTTACTTTTTTAGTATTTTTTATTTTCTTTTTGTTTTTGTAATTTTTCTTTTGTTTTTCAATTTTTTGAAAAAAGTTTATTTTGTTTTTGTTTTTTATTTATGTTTTTTTTTCAATTGTTTTATTTTGTTTTTATATTTTTTCTTTTTTTCTTTTTGTCTAGGTTTTTTTGATAGTTGATCTAGCGTGAGGAGTTCTCATACATCTTTCTCTATATTGAACTAAATTTAATGTGTGACTTTGTACAATTTAAAACACTTGCTTTATCAAACTATCAGACTGTATTAACTTTGAAAGGAAATGCAATGTGGAGTCCACACAATTTAAACCCACAAAATATTTGTACTTAAAAAAATATCAAGTTATTAAAATGGTCAAGTTATAGTCTGCTAAAAATGTACAGTTACTCGGTTATTAGACTATTTTGACTATAAAAGTAAATTTAAAATGTTGAGCTGCAAAAATATGTTCAAATACTAACAGACACTTTGATTTTGAAAATAAAATACTAAGCTACTAGACTCTTTGACTTTTAAAGTAAATTATAAATTCCGAGACGGCACAAACATGTACAAATACTAACTAAACCATCAGAATCTTTTGACTTTGAAAGTAAAATACTATATTACTAGAATCGTTTGTCTTTAAAAGTCAATGTCATGTCGAGTCTGCACAAAGATTAAACCAACGAACAGCTTTCTCTATGCTGAACTAAATCTAATGTGTGACTTCGTACTACTTAAAACACTCGCTTTACTAAACTATCAGACTCTTTTGATTTTGAAACTAAATACTAAGTTACTACACTCTCTTGTCTTTGAAAGTAAAGGTAATATCGAGTCTGCACAAATTACATGTTGAGTTGCAAAAATATGTGCAAATACTAACAGAAACTAAGATTTTGAACGTAAAATACTAAGCTACTAGACTCTTTGACTTTTAAAGTAAATTATAAATGCCAAGCCCGCACAAACATATACAAACTAAACTATCAGACTCTTTTGACTTTGAAAGTAAAATACTATATTACTAGACTCGTTTGTCTTTGAAAGTCAATGTCATGTCGAGTTTGCAGAAAGATTAAACCAACAAACCTCTTTTTCTATGCTGGACTAAGTCTAATGTGTGACTTCGTACAGTTCAAAACACTCGCTTTACTAAACTATCAGACTCTTTTGATTTTGAAACTAAATACTAAGTTACTAGACTCTCTTGTCTTTGAAAGTAAATTTAACGTCTGATATTGCCTGTCAACTTAATAGTGATATAAATTAGTAACACATTGTTATATTTAGATATAGTTTTTGATATCCAAACTAGAAAATATAAAATATTTTATTAAAATAGTATTAGATAAACTATAAACATTTAAATTTAAATTAATTTGATTAAAAACCAATTTGCATAAATAGAACATCATGCGAACAGAATAATCTGATTCTAAATCTCAAAACATGAGAAATGTAGGATATCAGCTGGTTAGCCGATTATAGCTAGGTTATAATTCTTTTTTTATATCTTTCACTTGATACATTTACTTTAAAACATTTCTTTTTGATTAAAACACTTTAGAATTTTGTGCATTGGTTTGCTGCAAAGATTTGTTTTAACCAAATAATAGTTCTTTATTATTTGATACAAAAATTTAGAAATATACCAAGTATATACCAAATTTATTTCAAAATGATAAATTTGCCAGTTTGTGGCATACGTCGGGTAACCGCTTCCTGCCTATAGGAAGTATCCTAGGACGACCTTTGCTGTTTCTAATATACATAAACAACAAATCAAAATTAAATATTAATGGTGAATTGTTTTCTTTTGCTGGTGATCCAGCTCTAGTGTCGCTTGGAAAAATGTGGGATGATGAATTTGAGCAGGCAGCATCTGACCTGGCTAAAATAAAGAACTGGTTTGACCACAATATACTTTGTATAAATATATAAAAAAAAAAAACAAAGTGTTTTCCAATTTATTTTAAAAGCACCTCTGGGTCAGGTCAAAGAGAGCTTAAAATTCATTCCTCTGTGGTGATCCGCGGTCTGCTGATTGCAGCTTTGGCATTGTGGAGCAAGTGGATCCATATAAATATTTAACAATATTTTTACACCAAAAGATGTCATGGAAGGCCCTCATTCAATTCTTAAAACGTAAACTAAAAACAATGACTTTTGCTTAAAGACAGCTAAGACAGGTGCTGACCACGGATCACTGCAGGAGTGTGTATTACGCTTATGAGCAATCCATATTGCAATATGGGATACTGGCGTGGGGTGATGCATCTGCCTCGGTGATGGAACCACCGGCTATCACGCAGAGAACTATAATAAAATAATTCTAAAAAAAAAAGATCAGGGATATCCTACCCAATTAGTATATTCAGATTTTCCAGTTTTTAACATCAGACAACTCTATCTAAAATCCTTATTCATTTGTATTAAATAAAACAAACATGATTTTTCTGATCACTACTTCCCATCAGTATAGCACCAGAACTAAATTGAACTTAAGTATTGCTTTCCCAAACTTAAAATTAAGAGTAGATTTGCATAATTATTTTTATCTGGCCCACCACCTTTACAGACACCTTCCAAACAATATCACAAATACTAAGGCTATCAATGTTGCCGTCTACAAGAGAAGGGTGGAGGAGTGGTTCTTAAGCATCAGTCCTAGTGTCGCTGAAACAATCTCCATATACTTAATACTTTCCTCAAACACTAAATAAAGCCGCTTTTTGCCTGCTAATTCAAACCAAATAGATGTGAAGCTTGATAACACTTGTTCTCTTTTATTATTACTTTTTATAATTTATTAAAGAGACTTTCTTTTTTAAATATCATACTATTTCTAAAAATTAATACAAATTAAATTTATCTCCAGTTTTATACAAGAATTTGGAAACAGAATCTATATTTTTTATTTAATGTATTAATTTGTTATTATTTTTAGGATTTAGTAAAGCACATTAATTTAAGCTAATCATTTAATTCGGTTGATGTTAGATATATTCATAATTATATATTAACCTTAGAAATGTCGTTAGTGATACGTGAATCTTAACCTCTTCCTCAAATTCAAGTCTTTTAGCCTTGTGAAAAAATATATTTCCATACATGGTGTGATTAAAAATAAAGGAACTTAAAAATAAAGTATCTTGTATCTTGTTTCAATCCTATACTTTAAATACGAGCAATGTCTGAAGGGATGTATGTTCTACGATCTTGAAATCTAGCGGATAGATTTTGCTTAAACTTTGCATTTAAGAGTGTTTTGGCCCAAAAGATAAGTTTAGAAACAGCCTCAATCCCAGGAAAAATCGAATTTGCTCTAAATTTAAGTTTAAAAAATCGTAATTTTTAACATTGATCTTACGGGTTGCTATTTTAACGAAATAACAACTAAAAGTAAACAAAAATAAAGGAATGTTTTATTTTAAGCAGTTTTTTTGACAGCTGTTATCTGAGAAGAGTCTGGTGTAGATTTAATAGCTTGATTACTATGACACTATATCAAAAGTGAATTAAAGCCAACTATTTTTATTAGCAATAACTTAGTAATGTTTGTCTAATTTGGGTCTCTATTATTTTGGTAGCAGCGTTCGTGCGAGGTTCATTTTAGTTCAAAAACCTGTGAACACCATTTGTTCATTTTCACATATTAATATATATCTGTATGCATGTGTCCTTTGTACTGGTAACAAGAAAACCACCAATTCTTATTAAATTGATATGGAGGTTTAAGACCAGCTCTATTTTCATAAATTCGTGAAGCAGCATGATCAGGTTATGGAAACAAGGTTTTATGAGGTTTCAAATGAATTTTTGACAATTTTGAATCTCAATTTTTTAAACTAAAGAAAATTGTTTTCTTTTAACTAAAAACATTTTAAAAGAGTTTAAAAAATCAATCTTGTTTTAAAATTTTTAGTTAGGGTTAACAGGTTACAGAGAAAAATAAAAAAACAAATATTTTTCACGTTGTTCTTGTTATGAGGAATTCAAAACCCTCTATCTCACATATTTATTAACGCAATTCGGTGAAATTCGATATGTACATTCACTAGGTAAGGCTTAACACATATTTGCTTATAGCACTAATATAGCGGCAAACCTAAAGGCTTGTCCTCATAGGGTTTATGGCAAAAATTAAAAAGTGGGCATGGAGTGGAATTGATACAATTTGATATTTACCTTACCTAACCTAACGTAAATATACCTTTAACTTGGTAACCGTTTGTATTACAAAAGTGAAATTTTTCACGCACCACTAGGATGTCATAACACTTTAGACCAGAGGGTTTTCGAAAGTATGACTCACAAAACATCTATAATTTTTTAATGTTTTTAAATCAACCATTTATGATATTTAATAAATATAACATTATCAATACAAAACGAAAGTACATAAAAAATCCTCTGGCCTAAAGATGGCTTAGAAATTAAAGTCCATATTGAAAAAAATTACAACCATTTATCTGTAATAGTTTGTGAGAAAAAAAAAGAACATATGTTAACATGGTGGAGATAGGAAAATCATAAGTAATCTGCTCCCTATAATTATTAGGCTACAATAAGATTGTGAAAAAAATCACAGTTAAGATTAAAAGTAATGTAGCTATGAAGGTGTAGAAAAAAATACAAGTAAGCTGTCAGATACATTGTACAGTATATTAATTTTAAGTAAATTTTTTGTTTTAAGTTTCTAGCTAATTGGGTTTTTGAGAACCAAGCCAACAGTCGTATGACTGCGGCTTCAAGTGCGCGAAAATTGTATTATATACAAATATTAAGGTGGTATAACTATATGTACCTAGCAAATATTTAAATAATGTATGCAAATATAATTTGTACAGCAAAGCACTTTGGATGGGTATAAAGTTGTTTTTTTATTGCTTCATTGTGATCGTTCACGTTCCTTGTTGTTTATCAGAGGCCGTTCCAAGACCTGGAACTGTTTTTCATGACTTTGAGCGGTATTATGAACCTCGGTTGAGGGACCAAATGCATTGGTTGTCATAGAAGACACCAAATTATGTATTATTGTGGATAACAGAACACCGCTTGCGGAACGTTACCTCAATGTTTTGTATAGGGCGAAAATTGGTATCTTGTGACAACGGCACAACATGTAAATCCTTGTTCTCAAACCTCCAATTTTTTTTTTTTTATAGATAAGGAAAAGATAGTTATATTTTATTTTTGCAACATTCGGATACAATTACTAATTGCACTGATTCTAACGAAGCAGCTGATTAGTTTGTTAACATGTTTAATAAAGCAATCCACGCAGCAACCAAACCAATCAACTATTCATGTAAAATCACTAAATATAAACCTTGAATTGCAAAAGGGCTTTTAGTATCTATTAGGTGTAGGGGATCTTATCAGTAAAAGAGTTAAAACCGCACCATTCATTAAGAATCTAATTAACTATTTACAATAAATACTTACTACAAATTACTATAAGCGATATCATGATATGTTGACCATTTAATCAAAGGATGTCAACAAAAAGTAACTTGTGATGCATCTGCATATTCTAAACAACTCTGTCGTCACGTTGGTAAATTGGCTGGGCAAAAGAAAAATTCGCTCTATTTTCTGTTCATCACTTAATGTATAATTATTTTATTGTATAATTATTATAAGTAACTTACATTCCCTCTTGCGTTATATTTTACTTGAGTTTCCCGCAACAATCTATTTTTATTAATAAAATTTGTGTTTTGTCTGTACATTGATTAGAATCTTGAAATGTTCGGTTATTTTTACTTTGTATGCATAGCATACCTCTGTCTGTCTCCATCTCTCTCTTTCTGTCTGTCACTATGTCTGTAACGCTCATGGGTAATATTTTGTTCTCTTTTCATGGGATAACGATTTTACCTAATGGTCTAATTTTTTTTTCTTTTTCATATCATAGACTAGAGTGGTGTAAATGTTCATTGCTACTTTAATTGCCTTAGCGACCTTAGGGATTCGCCCCATATTACGTCAAAGTAGCCAAGTTGTGCTATGATACCAATCTTTAATCTCTTTTCACACGACAAGGGCTTTAGTAAAATGGTATGGAAATTTTTATTACTGTTAATTAAATGGTGCAATTCGAACAATTTTAGCCGTTCCAAAGCATCGTTCGTCAAAAAGGTTCTGCCTCATAGTAAAAGAAATATTGAATGTTAATCTTATGGGAGTATTCGAATCTACCTTTGAGTTGAATTATACAGTTTGTCATTTTCACCACTTAAAATGACAACACTTAAAATGTTAAATACTGACTCATTCATATTAAACCCTTTAACTTTTGACTAGCCTAAATACGGTGAGTTAAGTCAACTACTTCTGGGTTATAAATATGAATATTAAAATACTTTATGCATATTGTTACACAATTAGTATTGTCGCTTAAAACTTAAGCGTTGATTAGTTTTGAATTTAGATTTAATGTTGTACATGCGTCTGTAGATAGCTTTCATGGGTAGAACAAGTTATGCGGGAGTGGGTTTCATTGGAATTGGTATGTGGCTGTCATCACATCCAATCAAGGATTCAATATTATATTTAATAATAATCTATAATATTTTTTAAAAAAATATGAGTTTTCTTGATAGAGTTTATTCTCATATGACTATAAAGTAAATCACTATACGAATTTAAATGTTAAATCAAACTGCGACAAAAACATTAATGGAAATAGCTTCTTACCTAAATGAGAAACGTATGTAACAAGAGTTTGACAAATGTACCTGGGAACTATTAAGCATAAAAACTTGATATCTAGATATGTTGGAATAAACCAACTGAATGTGATCTATTGAATTTGTGAAGCCATTGATATGATTTGTTTCAATAAACTTTACACACACACTCCGCGTTAAGAGCGGGTATAGGCTACATAGCTAGTCAGATTATAAACATATTTAATAGAAAAGTTATACGAAAGTTTTGTACTAGAAAATATATTCAGGTTTGTTTAGATGTTTAAGCTAACTTTAAAGCGGAGTTTCTTAAACTTTTAATACTTGTTTCCTATGATAAATACGCAGTTTTTAAACCTAAGACTTTTACAAACACAATACGAATATTACAAACTGAATCCAAACCTTGGATTTAAGGTCCCATACTTAGTTTTTTCCCCCTAAAATCATTATATGTTTTTATTAAAACGAAAATTTATTATGTTTTTATAACAACAGAAATAAGATTGTTGTTCCTATACTCTTAAAACACTAAACCGACCGTGTCATAGTTTAATAACTGCTGGTCAAAGGCTGTCTAATTATATAATGTACCTAAACTTGACAAAATTAAAATGCACGGCTCAGCTTATTGGGTTGGATAAATAATATTCCAAAACAACTTCAATATATTTCTCATTGAATTCTTTGAAAGGTAAATTATTAAATGAAACAGACTTGTGTAACGTGAATGACAAACGTACATCTGCCGCGTCTACTTTGGGAGATTTCCGGAACTATTATATGCAGATTTAGTGCATAAATTACCGGCACATCTGCCGACAGAGCTTTATACACCCTCGCACGCCGTCTACAACCTATACCAATAGCTGTCCCTATAAAATCAGCCATCAAACCGTCGTTCTCCATTTGTTCGCCAAATCTCATACGGCAAACACCGTTTTAATGAGTATTACCTCTGTACACAATAGTACAACTGTACTTGTTTGAACTTACGTTCATTTCTGCTAGTTTCGTTTAGCACGCTATCAGTCTCTATATATTCGGACACACTTGCGTCCACCGACCGACCATATATGCTCTGACTAGTTGGACAGTACACGTCTCCCCTTGGGTATTATCTTGGCTCCGCAAACGTTACAGCAAAAAATTTTACGCCCAAAACACATATTAGAGAAACAATTTGACTCCACTGTTTCCAGGCCGCGTACTACATTGGCTAAGCTTAAGAAACACTTCAGTTTTCACCAGTTGTATTGTGCAAGACCTGACCTTTGCAGCATTTTGTTCTACTGATATTATTTTACAGACTGTCTTAACTGACATGCTAAAAAGTATCGACGTTTCGATCTTGTTACACCTGTTGGCGATCCTGCCCGACTATTCTTATTCACGTTATTAGCTAGTTTATATGGCCGCTCCTCCTTCAATATGTGTTTTATTCTGCTCTATAATCTTGAACTATAGGACAACTAAAAGCTCGTTATTAATACAAAACTCTAGATACACAGCGTAAGATCCACCTGTGCAATCGCCAAATGTAAGTAAGAGTACTCATCCGCGGGACATTTCTCGTACTCCTATGGCTGATGACCAACCCGTACAGAATAATTAAAACTAACTTCTGCGGCTACCGATACTTTTCTTAAACTATCTATCTACTTCTCTCTCTCTCTTATGGAACCTTCCCCGTCGCGGTCATATGTCGGCTAACTTTTAAAGAGTACGCGTCTCCTCACAAGTATTATCATGGCTCCGAACACTTTACAGCTGAAACTTTACGCACAAAACACATTTTACAGAAACAATCTAACTCCACGGTTTCAACAGCTTCTAGCCATTGATTTTATATACTGTATGGGCAACATTTTTGGGTTTTACACACTTTTTATAGTATAACCCCCCAGCATTTCATTTCTTATGTTTGTAGCGGATAGCATAAGTTGGTAACAATGCGGGGAAATTTGGGGAATTCATGGGGATATTTTGGGGTTTACCTGGGGATTGGTACCCCTGCATCCTTTTCCCGTACTTTTCCACCCAGTGCTACACTCTGTCGGATTTAAGGTAAACTAGGTGCAGCCACACGTGCTACGATCTGTTGGATAAAGTGAGAACTAAACGCGCCCCTAGTACACTCTAGTGGACAAACCGCGAACCCTTACGCCTGCCGTCGCCACAGACTATCTGACACATTTACAATCGCCAATTGTAATTCCACTTAGTCGTGCACGAGACATTTCCTGCACACCTGCAAGTGATACACTTTACAACCGTCTAGTATTGTACTTACTGCTGCAATACAGTATTTACCTGTACAATTGGCAATTGTAATCCTACTTCATCGTGCACGGGACATTTCTTGCACACCTGCAGGTGATACACTTTACAACCGTCTACTATTACAGTTCTAACCCCACTTGATTATCCACGGAACATTACTTGCGATCCTGCACCTGAATAATTAATTACATTCTGAGGCTACCGATACTTTTCTTAAGCTATCTATCTTTTTCTCTCCAGCAAAATAACTGAGCTACACTCTGTCGGGTTTAAGGTAAACTAGGTGCAGCCACACGTGCTACGATCTGTTGGATAAAGTGAGAACTAAACGCGCCCCTAGTACACTCTGGTGGACAAACCGCGAACCCTTACGCCGGCCGTCGCCACAGGCTATCTGACACATTTCCACCGCCTCCCGACAACTACCTCGGTGGCGCAGGGGTAAGGCGCCGGCTTCACACGCCGGCGGGCCGGGTTCGAATCCCACCCTCGCCACTGGTCAATTTTGTTCTTAAATCCTAACCGCTACTACCTTCCCCGTCGACGATCCGCAAACGAATGCGCTCCCGAAACTCCATCCCCTCCTGTAAACCCTCCCTCCCCTCCCCATCCCTCCCTCGCCCCCACGGACAGCTGCCACGTTCGAACCCACACCTGCCTCTTCCAACCAATGACCTTGAACTGAGCCAACTGTAGCCATTCCCTACTACTTTGGATCAAGATCTTTTGCAGAATAAGGTATTTAGATACAAAAATTCTTAAGATTTTTTTCTATCAAATTTAATAAAGTACGTATATTTTAATATAAAATATAGCTTTCGCAAAATCTGAAAAGACATTTAATACACCAAAACGCTCAGGGTGCTTTAGTTGTCTCAATACATCATTTTACCTGTGAGTGCACCTGGGCTTCTGTATGATTCAATAGACCTATTAATTTAGATAAACAACATGTTTAACTTATTAAAATTATACTTCCTACTTTAAGTATCTGTATACGGGAAACATCATTACATTTAATGTATCCTAATGGTGGGATTGGAATACAACTCAAATAACAGAACCCTCGTGCTTTATTACATATACATAGATGAAGTCGTTTAAATGTATGATTAAGATGTTTTATTTGCATTATTGATTGAACTATTTTGACTAAAATGTATTTAACATCTTGATTTTTTATTACTGTAGAATTTTAAAGCAAATTTAATTTCACATATAATCTTCCTAGGAATTTTCCGCCATATTTTGTGAATAAGAAGACCGGAGAACACATTGAAAAATCGTATCTGACTAAAAAAAAATATTTCAATTAGAGCTCTACAAATGCTTGTTCAAAATTAGCAGAGTTACATTCAACTAATTATCTCAATTTAACCTTTTATTAATTATGTTTTTTTTGTAGTTGCCAATGTACAGATAATTAACAGTTTTGTGAGAGGTAATTAACTCAAACGAGTAATAATATGTTTTCCAGTTTGTCCTTACACGTTCATGAATCATATTGCAGATATGCAATTAAAGTACATGTTGCTAGAAATTTGACATTAATAATCAATAACAATTCAAATAAAACAAATTAAGATAGAAAAATAAAGAGTAAACGAAAACTAAACGTTTTCTTATTGTTTACGAAGTTTATGATATTTGATATTGTTTTTTTTTTTTGTTTTTTTGAGGGAGAGGCGGAAAAATGCATTACGCACACAGGTGGCCAGCCTGTAGTGTGGGGCTCCCCTAAAAACGGGTTTACCCACTAAAAAACCTCCTCTACTCTTTAGGAATCTAACCTGGAATTGTTTGTCACATTACGTCAGGCTAGGCCTAAATTTGGCTTACGCCCGTGGGGCTCGCTCCTTATCCAGCCGCTCGATCAAGGGATCTGGGCCACTTCGCGGTCCAGATCGGTTTTCTTTTCCAGGAGGATGCCCCGGACGAACTGTGACAAACAATCCCAGTTGCCCTCATCCTCCAAAATCTTTTGGCAGACCGAGTTCACCGAAAATACACCAAAGATTTGTGTGGCCCTTCCCAACGGGGACAGCGGAAGAATGTGTGTTCCGCATCGTCGGGAACACCCGGGCAATAAATGCAGTCCGGTGAACCGGTCTTTCCCATCCGGTTCAGGTACGACCGAAAATAGCCGTGACCTGTCAAAAATTGGGTCAGGTAGTAGTCCACCTCCCTATGCCGCCGTTCCACCCATGGTTGGACCTGCTTGATAAGTCGCGCAGTCCATCGTCCTCGGGTGTCGTGCTCCCAGCTGTGTTGCCACTGCTGGAAGGTTCGGGAGCGCTCTTCTGTTCTTGCCGTGTCCTTGCCGATCTCGCCTTGTCTCTGATAAATCGCTTTCCTCTCCCCTGCCAAGAGCTTGACAGGGATGACTCCGGTGACCACCAGGACGGCAGGCTCGGACACTGTCCGGTAGGCGGAACACACCCGGAGCGCAGCTTGACGCTGAACCCGGGCGAGTCGCAACCTGTAGCACTCCTTATCTAGAGCGCCTGCCCACACCTCTGCCCCGTAAAGAAGCACGGACTGGACCGCGGACATCAACAGACGTCTTCTGCTGGATCGGGGACCCCCGACATTGGCCATCAGCCTACTAAGGTAAGTCACCACCTTAGCGGCCTTGTCCGCCGTACGGAAGATCTGATCCCTCCAGCTTAACTTGGTGTCCACCATAACCCCGAGGTATTTGGCGGCACGAGTTGATGTGACCACCTCCCTTCCCACTCGAAACGGGACGACGGTGTCGATCCTCTTCTTCGTGAGAATCACGATCTCCGTCTTACTGAGAGCAAGTGAGAGACCGTGATCGGACATCCAGTTGTTGACCACCCGCATAACTCGGTTCAACTTCAGTTGGGCCAGCTCAACGTTGCGTGCAGCAATGAGAGCTGTGACGTCATCGGCGTACCCAACCAAAGTGGTTTCCTCAGGCATCTCGGACCTCAGGAGGCTGTCATAGGCAACGTTCCAGAGATCCGGGCCGAGTATTGAACCTTGTGCGGCACCAGAAGTGACTTCCATCGTCCGCGTTCCGTCCCTCGTGTCATAAATCAGGCTTCGAGAGCGTAGATAATCCTCGATGAGCCGCAACAGATATGCAGGAATACGAAAGGTGTTGCGAAGCGCATCCAGCATATCGACCCACCTCGCAGAGTTGAAGGCATTCTTGACATCAAGCGTAACAAGAAGCACTACTCGGCGGGAGAAATGGTTGTGGCTCTCGGCTCTCTCCACAGCTCTCTGAACTTCGGTGACAGCGTCGATCGTTGACCGTCCCTTTCTGAATCCGTACTGACGGGGGCATAATCCCCGGCAGCTTCCACGGCAGAAGTCAGGCGGGAACGGATCAGCTTCTCGAACAGCTTTCCAGCCGTGTCCAACATGCAGAGAGGCCTGTGGGACAACGGCAGCTCGGGATCACCTTTGCCCTTGCTGATCAGTACAAGCCTGGCTGTTTTCCAGGGAGCCGGAAACACCCCTTCTACCAAACAGGCATTGTACATTCTCAACAACAAGTCAGCGTTGATTAAAAATGCTTTCTTTAAAGCCTCACTGGGAATCCCGTCCGGGCCAGGAGCCTTGTTGCTCTTCAGGGAGAGAACGGAGGTTTCTAGCTCCTCGAAAGTGAAGAGTGGAACGTCCTCTACCCGTCCGAAGTCAACCGGCGGTCGCTGTGGATGTTCAGGAAACAACGCAGCGACGATCCTCCCCATGGTGGCGCCCTCCATGATGGAAGGTGGAGAGCGGGCGCCGAGTTTCTGTGTTACAAGTTTGTAACCCAGGCCCCAGGGGTCGGAATCAACGTCGTCACGAAGTCTCCTCCAGCTATTCGCCTTGCTCCTGTTGATCGCCTGGCGGAGAGATTTTCTCGCAGCTTTATAGGTCTCCGACTTACGAACTCTGTCTGCGGGGATTCTCGCTCTTGTGGCGGCTCGTCTAGTTCTTAAACATGTTCTTCTGAGTTCCGCAATCTCTTCAGTCCACCAGTAAACGGGTTGCTTGTCGCGTCGGGGTTTCCTTCGCGGCATAGACTGGTCGCAGGCCGAGACGATCAGTTCCATCGTGGATGTTACTAGTGCCTCGGCCCCAGCCTCACCAGGATTCCCCTGCGCTCCCCGAGAGATGACTTCGGTGAACTTGACCACGTCCAGTTTGTTGGTGTTCCACCGGCGTGGCCCTTCCCGAGATGCGGAAACTCGACGATTTGCCTGATCATGCAGGTCAAACACGACGTATTGGTGGTCGCTACCCGTGTAGTCCTCCACAACCCTCCAGCCAGAGATCCTCGGAAGACCTTGAATCAGACGCAAAGGTGACATCGGGGATCGTGCCTCTCTGCCCGGGGCGCCGAAAAGTAGGTGTGTCGCCCTGGTTGAGGACGACAAGACCGGCCCTGGCGATGAAATCCAGGATGTATTTCCCCCGGGAGTTGGTAGAGGGCATTCCCCACTCGACGGCCCTGGCGTTGAAATCGCCACCAACGACGACATGCCCGGTGGTGCCGAGAACGCACTCCTCTAGGTTGTCTATCTTGTCGCGGAAGTCCTGGACGGCCTCGTTGGGTGTGAGGTAGCAACTGAAGATAGTCACGTCCCCACACCGAACCCAGACGAATCCTCGGCCGCGCCCGTGACTCCGCACCAAGACATCTCGTGTATTACGTGCCCAAAATGCAGCAGTACCGAGGCTGTCCGAGATCCAAATGTTTGGGTCTCTGTCCCGATACTGTTCGCTGATAAGGAGCGCGTCAGCACCAAGTTCTCGGGCGAGCTGATCTAGAAGGTTATCAGCTCCCCAGGATCTATGAAGGTTGGCCTGGAGGATGCGAATTACCGGCCGCTGCCTTTTGCCTGTTCAAGTGCGGCTCTGAAGGCACCGCACTGACCAGACCCGGGTAAGTGACCGAGGGCACTGGAGCCTGAATACTTGCAGAGGAAGCAGGAGGGGCTCGAGGAAAATTCCTTGCGTTTGTGGCCCTGGCTTCCACACTGGAAGCAGTTGGCACTCCTGTCGGGCCCTTTACAGTTTCGGGAGGAGTGGCCGAAACCGAGACAGCGAAAGCATCTCGAAACTACCACCCTCCGTTTGAGCCTGCAACTGACCCAACCGACTCTGAGGTGCTGAAGGCTAAGCAGCTTATTGGCGTGCTTTTCGCCCATTTCAGCAACAGCCATCCGGAGTTGACTTCGGTTGGGCTTTGTCAGCCATACCCTCACTCCATCAGCTGGTATCTCCGGGAGTGCCACCTGGATCGCACGGGTCACCTCCTCTTCGGTGGAGAGGGCATCAAGGTCCCGAATCTCGACCGAACACTTCGGTTCTAGGGCCTTGATTGAGCCTTTGTCCCCAAGTGCAGTCTTGAGGGAAGCGGCAAAACCGATCTTGTCACTCGACTTCCCCAGTTCGAGGAGGACATCCCCGTTCTGGGTTCGCCGAATAGACTTGATAACGGTGTCGGTCTCCTCCGGTTTGGCCTGCGATCTAATCTGACCCAGAACATCGGCAAAAGATCGCCCCCCTAAAGGCTTGATCAAGATTGCCTCCGTCCTGGGCTTCTTAGGCCTGGGTTGTTTAGGCTTTCTGACAGACTTGCCAGAGGCCTCCCCAACCGGTTTCGAGACTTGGGTCCGCTCCACCCTCGACGCACTTTTCGAAGCCGCCTCCGCTTGCTTCTGCCTCCTCCTTTCTTTCTTAGACAGGCGCGTCTTCCAGCCCCCCAAAGGTGTTGAGGCAGAGTTTGCTGCCAAGGCAGGATTAGCCGCCGGAGCAGGAAACTCTGCAGGAGTAGCCGCTGGAATCACGGCAGCGCCCGGGGCGGATTCAGTAGCCTGGACAGGAGAGGTCTGCGATGCCGCAGTGACAAAAACCGGTCTCGGCACTGAGTCCACCTCGACAAGCTCAGGGCTTCCAGGCGAAGAACCGCTCTGCCTCTTCTTTCGCTTTCTGGCTTGAGTCTGGGACTCAGCCAGGTGAGCTTGAGGCGAAGCAGAGATGACTCGGTTCGTGACATCGCGCTCCTGCTTCACTGCCTTTAGCCTGATTTTCCGGCATTCCTCGATTTCTTCTAGAGCATCTTCGAGTTTCGGGATCCCCTCTTTTATCGCCTTGTTCACGTTCTTTTGAATTAAGAGGGCCTTGGCCATCTCCTTCAAAAGAGCTTTCATCTTCTTCAGAAGTGAGTCTTCCTCCTCGTGGGCGTCGTCCTGCTGCTGACGAAGCATTTGCAGCTCGAATGCCGCACGAAGAGGGCTCTTCCTGGGAGGAATCCCTTGGATATTGGCTAATGGTGTTGCCGGCTCGGCCACCTCCATCGCCATACCGATCTCCTCCTTCTTCTGTCCGGTTTTGGACGACGATCCGGCACCACCAAGAGCCTTGAATGGCACCGGCGGGGGGTGGTTTTAATACCCTTCGTCGGCGTTCCAGTGTTCAAGGTCGGAGACCTCTGCAGTCTTGAGCTGCGCTTAAAGGCGGCCTGCTCTATCTCATCATCGTTCGTGTTTTGCATTTTAAAATCCATACTTTTGTTTCACCAGCGCATCGTGCGGCAAGAGGCGGCCCTTCATCGGTCGAGAGCGGGTACACCCTCGGAGGTCTACCCCCCGTAGGAGATAAGACACCCCTACCCCGGGACTCCGGGGCCCGAACCTCCGTTTGCCCAGCACCGATACACAAAATGTGCCGGACGTGCTGGGGGTCGCACCGTGGCAATGCAGAGTCCGATTCCTGCATCCATGCCGCACTCCCTGACTAAGGTCCGAAGCGGCTGGCTTCTGACGACACACTGGAGGAGACCATCGGCAGTGCGAGGCACACATCAGTCCCTGCAACACAACAGGGACACTCCCAGGACCCCCCAGCATGCGCCGGTCGAAAGAAGGTGGAAAGACACCCTTGATTCGGGGTCGAAAACAAGAAGGTGAGCAAGGTTAGCTCAGGAAAGAATAAAGACGGTGAGCTAAGACCTGAAAGATGAGAAGAAAGGCCCTAGCTCGGGAAGAACTGTGAGGAGGGTCTCACAGCTTGGCTCAGGTACCCCGGGGTTGCCAAGAAACACCCGTACAGTGGAAAGCCCACTGCCCCTGAGGGAATGATATTTGATATTAAATAATCTTCGTTTAACGTAATAGGAATCTATACAGATTGCTAATATTCAATTACCTTCATTATTTTGTAATTCAATATTTGATTCAATACCATTGGATGTGTGATTATGAATTATTCAATTTATGTTAATTGCGAGCATTGTGTATTAAGCCAACAAACCTTTCCACCCATATAATTGTTTACCACCATTACGATTTATTGTTTGAAATAAAACTCTATTCTGATTACACGTAAAAAATAAAACCAAATAAAATAATATTTCTTTATTAATTTTTTTTCAAACGATTAATTCCACTATTTCCACCATTTTCCACTATTTCAAAATATTTTTCAACACTTAAAAAATTGGAAGTCTCATGATAACTTTCATGAACAAATAATACAATCTCAAATATTATTATTTGAGATTGTATTATTCTCAACATTTCCATGCAGTTGATTTTTCCCAACATTTAAGACTATTTATTAACAAAATTAATTTGTTAAAAACTGGCTTTCCCAGATGGCTGATGAAGACTAAATAAGTAGTCGTGATAAATCATGAAAAATTCATTAATTCCTTTTCGGTGTGGCTAAGAAATATACACACGTACCAACTTCTTCCTCAGAAAGGAAATTAAAATGTACCTGTATTAAACGGCGCATGTAAAATGGAGTTTTAATAATAATCCAGAAAACATAAAATAAAATGTTTTACCTTTATTTATTATAAAACATATTTTTCGAACGAACTTTGTTATATTTACATATTTAAAATATTATATTATTTTATTAACTCTAACAACTGTATCCCACTCAATGCGTTTTTCAACATTGTGGACAGATTCGTAATTTAAAAAATGTTTATTGATGGTCATGTTCATCGTTTTCTAAAATTTCTGATACTGATCTGTCATCGCTGAGACAGAAACAGATTAAATCGCTATTCGTTTAATCGCATTCATTACGTGGTATGGCAACAATGGAAGAAGGACTGCCATACTATCATGTCCTGATTAATTAACATGCAATTTAAATGGGAAAATGACATTTTTACGTTATTTCTACAAAACCAAAAGAGATACGGCATTAGAGTAAATTACAAAGTTGTTCAGTTTAACGAGAGCTTTAATATGATGTACAAAAAGACATGTGTTTGTATTTAAAATTTTTGAGTTTTGTTTATGTAAAAATTTTCAAAAATATTAAATTTTTGAAATTTTAGTTTTTTTATAAATTTTGTCTTGTGACATATCATTGTAAAGCTTAGCTTATTTCAAATAAGTATTTTGAATCAGAAGTCATTTATGACAAATAATAAAAGAATTACAGGGTATTCCGTAAATTTTGATTTTGGCTACAAAAATGGACGCCATTTTGAAACGAATAAAGATAACGAAATTATGTTTCCACCAAAATGTTTGTATTAAATAGACCTTTCTAATGAAGTATAATATGACATATGTTTGTTTTTGAAATTTCTGAGATTCGAACCTGTGACCTCCAGTTTTTGGGACACCCTGTATTTATACAACGTTAAAAATATTTTTAAATTATTCCTTGGGGCCAATTTAGTTGGAAATGATTTTATTTCAAGATTGTAGGACAAACTGTTGATCTGTAATCGATTCAGACACCGTACGTGAGACACCCTGTATATATTTCTAGCGAACAATATTCTGATTGCACTACACTCTCTTACTTTTATAAATTTTTGGGAATCAATTGATAATAATTTGAAACTTTGTTAACTTTTTGAAGCGGGTTGAATTATATGAAACCATCATTGTTTACTTTCACAGAAATATTCCTAGAAATATTAAATATTCATTTGTTTAGTTTAATACTATGGGTGGAAAGGGGTAAAAGAGGACTTGTTGATCGTCCAATTTGTAAAAAAATCTTTAACCAGTTAAATATTATTTATTGCTTCTACTACTATATTAGCAAGGTAAATGAGATCAAAGTGAATAAACAAATTAAACATATAAGAATGTGTTTTATTATTCTCAGAATAAGTTTACATGGATTTGTGTGACACGGGGGGAGAAAAACTGCTCAGAAATATGACAAGAGATTCATTTGTCAAGGGAAGGGCGGGAAGGGACGAGAAATTATAACAACTAGGATTTGTGGTAAAATCTTGTTAAGCAAGAGTTTGTGTTTTTACTAAGGTGAAAATAATAGTTTAAATTGATTAAAAACAATGACTGTTGACCTAAGTTAGGTTCTTTGTCAAGTATTAAATAAATTAAATAATTATGTGAACAGTTCAACTTATTTCTTGTCAATTGTATTAATAATTATTTAATTTATTTAACAAAATTTTTTACAAAAACTTATCTTTGTTATTTTTAAACTTTTATTACTGTATACAATTAGAATGATACAAATACATAGCTATAGTAAGATGCACGAAAATAGTCCGATGGAAATTTAAATAGCTGTGTCCACCCTCACCCCCTCACGCCCTGCAATGTTGTCATTGGTGGTTGTGTTTACCATGTGTAATACAGTATAAAAAAGTGTTTCAGAATAAATTTGGCAACAATGTATAGCCTCTCATCGGACTATTTTCGTGAATTCATTGCTTTACCCTCAATTTGGACATTTTTGTTTTTATTATAAGTATCATCTTACCGTCGATATATTGTGATGTCTTTTTGTAATATTGTTTTTGCGAATTTTTGCCGTGCTTTAAGTTACGGTGAAGTTTTTTTGTAACATTTAAGTTTAAGATTAGCTGGTCTGTAAATTTATATAATAACTAACCTTTCCGATGAAATGCAACTCAAAATTTGGCACACATTCTCATATCTATGATCCAAGGGATACAAATTTATTTTGAATTGATTTTTATAGACTTTAAGTTTACCATAAATGGCCATGCTATACGGGTGCTAGGCCTATATGTTATACAGACCTCTATAATAACATAAAAATCTTAATAATATCATACTTATTTAGAAAAAGACTTTGGGAATATTTACTAACGAATATTTCATAATATATACTTAGTAACACTAAGAGAAAAATATAAACTATAATTCAAGTAGTAAACTTTAAACTGTTTGTGTGTCATCCAAAGGCTATAAATTTGCCATTTCAATACTAAAGCACGATTAAAGTAATGTTCACGAAAATAGTCCGATGGAAATTAAAAAAGCTGTGTCCCCTGAAATGTTGTCATTTCTAGGCATGTTTACCATGTGTATACCGTATAAAAATATATTTGGGGATAGATTTGGCAACAATTCATCAACTCTCATCGGACCATTTTTGTGAACCTTACTATAGTCCTGTAATCGCATAAGCGCAAGCAGTGCTGAAGGTACAGTAATGGGATAAAGTGAGCCCATCTCGGCATGCCTCGTCGCCGACAGTCCATCTAATCATCGTAAAACCGCCGTCCATGGGACGTGCCCGTGCCGCCTGTCGACCTGTCTGGGTGTGCAATTGAGATGCTATACGGGGGACGAAGAACAGGTAGAAGTTTCAAATATACATTTATATCATTCAGTTATCATACGATTCAGCTATGAAAACATGCCTTAGAGAACAAAAATATCAAATTGTGGTTAATTATCATATTCTTATGTTAACTTTTTTTACATATTAATCTTGTCTAATGCATATGTTATCTTGTTTAGAATATTATTTCTATAATGTAGCTATGTTTCTATAATTAATGTTTATTACTTTATTGAGTACCATTTATAGACGTACAGCAAATACTACATATAAAGGGTGGAGTATAAGTGAAAAGATCAAATTAAAGAAGTAGATTCAATTCCTTTTAGTGGTTTCCTTAAGCTTAAACCAACAATATGTATGAATTATAATATTAGGCTACAGTATAGTGAATTACGTTAAGACAGTAATAAACATTTTGAATTTTTAATGATTAATAAATGGCAACTAATTATTTGTATTTCTATTTGAACATAAGTATGAATTCAGCTTACTAAAACGTACTAACACATAAATGTAAACAATATTATTTAAAATAAAATTTTAATTCCAATTTCAATCTTTTCCTTATACTCTTTTACTATAAGAGAACATTTGACTTCAGGTAAACGATAGATGTAAATACACAGAAATGAGAAATAGTTATAATGCATTCAAATGATTGGGGCTTTAGATTTTTATTTTTTTATTATATTTTCATAGATGACTAAATACTTTAGTTTAGTTGAACTAAACCATTTCTATTGATGAAAAACATATTACTGAAAGTCTTTACTGTTGTTTTGCACGTTATTATATAAATATTTATTGAGATATTACAACAGCTACACAGCTTATGCATGGAACTTGAATAATTACCATATATTCCATGAATATAATTATTTGTGTAGAAGGTTAAAAAGTTGAAAAGGCCTTATAATACATGAAATTTTGTCCAAAAATATATTAAATACTTCTTTTTACTTTTTATTTGTTTTTTCCTTTTTTTATATGAATGTATGAGTAATGGATATGAATGTACTTGTATATTTACTTTTTCATTTTATTTTAAACTAATATTTACTAGTACCAAAAATTTCCACTGCTCGTTATTTCATTAGGGTGTTGAACCCTTGATGCAACTAATCCGTAAGTAAACTTATTACACTGAAATATCTAATGAAGCAGTACAGAATAAAGCAAAGTGTTATAAATGAAATTGAGAAGGTGAGAATAAAGAAATTGTTATAAATCTAGTCCCACGCCCTCTTTATGCTATTTATCACCATTACCACGCAATTAGACACATTGACATTCATTAGTTTACGTTTCATCCAACTAACTAGTTTAAGTGTCTTTGTAATGGTGCTAGAAATAGTGTATAAATTCACGCTTGTTTTTACATTCACATTGTAATTTACAACGTACAATCATTCTCATGCTGAACAAACAAATTTGTCGGTTAAGCGTAAAAAAAGATGTTGATGAGAATAAAATCACATACCAAAAGAACAAGGTTCCATTTCAGTTAAGAAAAGTTATAACGTACTTATTTTTATTAAAGCTACAAAACAAACAAACACTATTAATCATTAAAAAATTAAAACCTTATAAACGGTACATTTAAAGTGAATAACTCCAGTTTATCTTGCACAGATCGATAAATCATCCATAAACTTGCAATCAGTTTACCCTAATGATTCTCTTTGAGTAAAACCTAACACTAAACTTTGAAGGTTGGTGGTCACTGACTCAAGCGAGAACACCAACGCAAACTGTCAAACTTTGGAGGCGACCGGCCCGAGCAAACAGACTTTATATGAAGAAACTGTTAGCATGTGCCGACAGTTTCTTATACCAATATGTATTCTTGCTAATGTATCATAACAACTTTTCATGTATTCATTAGTGTGATAAAATAATTAAAAAATATTATATAAATATAAGTAGTGCAAAAGTAAGGCTGCTGGCTCACTTCAAGGTCACCTGAGCGATGACGTCATCGAGGTCAATGACCCCACCGATGACGTCATCGATGACGTCATCGATGATGCAATCGATGACGTCATCACCAATGACGTCACATCCATGACGTCACACCCATGACGTCACAGAAATGACGTGCGGATGACGTCATCACCCCTTACATCACCAAAATGACGTCATCGATGTCACAAAGGTCAAGGTCACGCCGAAACCTAAAATTTTTCGGCACTTTTGCGGTTTCTCGCACTACGCTCCGAGTTTTAGTCCGGTTCCCATGACCTTGACGACTTGGAGCGAATTTGCGATGAGAAACAGCAAAAGTGCCGAGGAAACTTGAAGTTTGCAACGTGACTCTGCCTAAACCGTCATGTGACACCGCTCGGGTGACCTTGAACTAGCCCAGCTGCCTTACTTTAGACCAGTACTACAACCGCGATGTGCACCCTACGACAGACACCGAGCGACTGACTGTCCGGCCCCGCGCACTCTAGGTATATGGGAAGTGGTGGGGGAAATTGTGATAACCTTGGGAAACTTGAAAATGTCAAGCCGGGTAGCACCGTTTCGGTGCTACCTTAAAGTTACATGCTAAAGTGTGATGACCTTGAGTTAAAACATAGAAATACTACAAGTTGATACCTTCCCAGAGTTAAAGTGTGATGACCTTGAGTCAAAACACAGAAAAAATACAAGTTGATGCAGTCTCAGAGTTAAAGTGTGGTGACCTTGAGCTAAAATACTGAAGTACTACAAGTCGATATTGCCCCAGAGTTAAAGTGTGATGACCTTGAGTCAAAACATAGAAATACTACAAGTTGATACCATCCCAGAGTTAAGTGAGATGACCTTGAGTCAAAACACAGAAATAATACAAGTTGATGCAGTCCCAGAGTTAAAGTGTGATGACCTTGAAGTTGTAGAAGTGTGGTGACTTTGAACTACCCCAAATTGTCGGGAATTGGAGTAGCAACCGCGATGTGCACCCTACGACGGACACCGAGCGACTGACTGTCCAGCCCTGCGCACTCTAGGTATATGGGAAGTGGTGGGGGAAATCTCAAGGTCATCCAAATTGGGTTTTAAAAAAATAAGAAACTCTAAACCTCATGCTCCTCTTCTTCCCTTTCCACCTCATTTGTAGTATATATGGTTGACGATGGTAAATTTGACAAATACTCCAGTGATTGTTGATCGTCTTGCTGCAGTATAACTTCAGACCAATCATAATCTAAAGTGACCTTGAGCTTTATTCCCGGGTTGTCGAGGAGAATAGACTTCATCCAATCGCAGATGGTTTCTAAATAATGCACGTTGTCGATTGTCAATTTCCAATTCGTATTGGGTACATCTTCGGTGGAAGACATGGCATTGCAAGCAGGTGTGTCCGCCATGGTTGTTGGAGGAGGAATGATGCTTGGTGCAGCGAGCAATGGTGGTATTACAGAGTAGTGGGGGAAATTTCAAGGTCATCCAAATGGAGTTTTTTAAAAAAAGGAAACTTTTTCTATTTACTTATAACATAACCACTTAAAACTAAAAGGATTGGGATCAACAGTACGTTTAATCACCATATTCGTTATATTCTTCCTGTTTCTCAGTTTTCACCTCCGCCCGGATAGTACCTCCACTCTTTAGCTCCTTTTCGGCTTCTTCTAGTTGCTGGGTAATCGCCATCTGACATTGAAGTTCAAAATCATCACGCGGCACAGATCCGCAAATATCCATCTGAGCCAACCAGAGCTGCCTGAGGTTCTTTTCCTTTTCCTCGACAGCTTCGACGGCTGCATGTAATTCCTTTTCTGTAATAGAGGAGTCCCACAATTGTTGATCATCGGTTTTGTTGACAACCTCCTTTTCAGACTCCTTGTACAAATTGTTCAGCTCCTGCTGAGTCTTAATGGTTACCTCCTCGTAACTAGCACAACTTACATTGAGAGACATCTTGATGTTGTACGGTTGACCGTTGGAGTTGAAATGAGGCTGAGGCACAGCGCTTGGGGGTACTATAAAAAAGTGGTGGGGGAAGTTTCAAGGTCATCCAAATTGTGTTTTAAAAAATCCTATCTTGTTACTGAGCACATATGTCAGTAACAAGATAGGTGTTTTTTTCTCTTTTACATCTTTAATATAACAAATAAATAAACATATTCTACAATGGTAAGACGAAAGAAGACAACTGCTAGTCAGCTGAAATAATCCAAAGTCTGGCTCGCTTCAGTCTTCATGGACGCCGGTGATGAAGTCGCTGGAGA
This sequence comes from Neoaliturus tenellus, assembly GCA_030545055.2. Taxonomy (NCBI): domain Eukaryota; kingdom Metazoa; phylum Arthropoda; class Insecta; order Hemiptera; family Cicadellidae; genus Neoaliturus; species Neoaliturus tenellus. The sequence continues at coordinate 318,526,072 of CM061531.1, forward strand.
AGAGTAATGTTCAGACTCTTCTTTTGGGTGTCGGAGATTGCGTATATTGCAAGCGTAGACTTGCACATTTATACGGTAGCCTCGCGCCACCATCAGCTGCAACTCCTTGTACAAGTCGTTCAGCTCCTGCTGAGTCTTAATGGTTACCTCCTCGTAACTAGCACAACTTACATTGAGAGACATCTTGATGTTGTACGGTTGACCGTCGGAGTTGAAATGAAGCTGAGGCACAGCGCTTGGGGGTACTATAAAAAGTGGTGGGGGTGTTTGCATCGAAGCAGGTTTAACCTTTAGCTTGGTGGTGGGGGTAACTGTGAAATGCAAAGGTCAAAGGTCAAGGTCACCCGCGAAGTTTAAAAAAAAATGCAACATATCAATATGTGACAAACTTCACATATTGATATGTTGCATTTTTTGTCTTTTATGGTTTATTTATTTATAAAACATTACAATAACATATGTACAACAGTAAAATTAAAATCTAACACTGCTGCTTGTCGGCGACGTGGATGGTCAACTCGGTGGAATTGCTACCCGTGCAACCGTGGGAAACCAGGTAGAGACAGCCGGGTTGGATGGAGCGCAGATCCTCGTTCTGGAGGAGATGGACGAACCGTTTCGGCAGGTAGACTTGGAACTTGGGCTCATCCCCCGGAGTGAACGGTGCCTCGCTAAGACTGCAGCAAATGGCCTCTCCAACTGAAGTCTCCATCTTCTTCATGGCGTGGATAATGTAGTGCTTCTCGTCTTTAAGTTCGGAACACTTCTTGACGGGTAGTATGGTAGATTTGGAGTGAGCATTGAACTGCTCAACCAAAGTTTGCAGGAACTGGTGAGATGCCATGGTTGAGTTAAAGATTGTCTTCTTCTTCGTCTTCTTGCTGGGAGATGTTGTCGTCTCGGAATCTCGAGTAATACTCATGCCAGGTCCCGGTCTGCTCCTCACTTATATAACCCCCGTCACCCCCACCACTCCCCACTTCCCCACTTTGAAGGTAAGATGCGAGTTTATAGGCGTTTTTTAAAGCGCAATGTCTATCTTTTTCATGTTCTGGACTTTTAGTACAAATACAAACATTTTCCATCGTATACTTGTAGTTTTTATCCAAGTCCACATCATTAACCGGAACATGAGTAAATTCTTCGATCCATCTCTTCTTTTCCAGTCCTTTTGTATAAATATTGGTAAACCTGTTTGAAAACTGATGCATGATGTTATATAAGTCCGTGTAACTTGCAAAACCATCATACCAATCGATATGATGGAAATATTTTGAAATCCACCTGTTGGTAGTAGCGGCTTTGCTAGTTAATGATGAATAAGAACATGGTGGTTTGAACAAAAATGTATATGGAACACTTGTATTGATATCGAAAAACACAAGTTCTTTTATGATAAATCTATCATCATTACCCCGAAACGCTTGGAACTCAATTATACCAGGTTTGGACTTTACTTGTTCTTCTTCCTTGTCCATTGCGAAGATCACTCGTCTGCTCATGACGAAGTCCAAAGGTCAACTGATTTCCACACCACGGTAGGTACGACTTTTATACCTGGCCGTACAGTTGTTGGCGCGTTGGTGTATATTTAACGTGGGCACCGTCCCCGGTAGGCCTAACCCCACAAAGTGTTTGATATTGTTTTAAAAACCAACCATTGTCATCTAAGTTTCCATCTTTACATTCTCCTTGTTTTCATTTTCATCACTAACACTTGATTCTTCTCCTCCTTCTTCCTCTTCTTCCTGTTTTACTGATTTCTTATGTAGTTGAGCGTATTTTTCCAACTGTCTCCACATTTGTACTTCATGAGGAACCCTATTAAATATAGAAGTATCCACAGGTCCGTACAATATAGGTGCGTCCGGTTGTTTGTCCAAAGTGTCTTCCAAATAATCTTTAATAATAGAACTTGAAAACACTAGTTGTCTCAAGTATCTTGTTATTGGTTCAGTTGCACAGGTTAGAATAAAAAACTCTTCTCGATTAAGTTGAATCTTGTTATCATGTCTTGTTGTGTCTCTAAACCGCAATTGATGGTCACCACGATTCTTTATAATATCAATTTCCACATTTGAATCCAAAAGTCCTACTCTTGTCTTTCTTCCATACATGTTACTAGTTAAATAGCATTCAAGCAGATGCAAGTGCTTCATAAAAGATTCCCAAGCACTATCGGTGAACAAAATCATTTTGGGTCCATGAGTCAAAATTACAGTAGGTGAATAATCCGTCGATTTCATAACACCGATTAAAACACTTTTGTCCAAACTGGATGAGATTGGATAAAATATTCGCAAGAATACCTCACTCAATATGTTAGGAGAAATATTATCTTCAGTATCCCTTTTCTTCTTCTGTGCATTCTTTCTTCTTTTACCTTTTTCCTCAACATTATTACTGCCGTGGAGTTGTCCGCAAGCGTTGTGTTCATCTCCCTCCGGTTGACCTTGAAGATCTAAAAAGTCGGATATCTCCTTCTCAATATCTACTACATTTTCTTGTGTACCACTAGGAGAAGCCATATTGAATAAGATGCTACCCATACAAGAACAGGCAACAAACTGATGAGGAGCGACCTGAACACTCTGCTTTTATACTCGCGGAATGCATTGGAATGTAACAAAACCGGTTTTTTACAATACATTTTTAACAATTCCAGTTAAAGGTGTGTATGTTACGATTTTATCATGTAGAATTAAACAGTATGCAGTTGTATTAGCCGATATAGGCGCGTTGAATTCCATTTCTATTTTTATATCTACACTTGATGATTTTACCGATTCATTTTGTTTAGAACAATCGATTACAACTATAGGGTAACCATCTAAGTATTTTTCTGGTGATAGTAAAGGTGCATTCGTTTTACCATAATATGAACTTTGGAATCTTGCATACATATCGTACAATATGCTGTACTTTTTATTAGCGAATGACACATTTAAATTATCGTATGGAAAAAATTGTGAATTTAAATAAACTTTAATATTTTTCAAGTTGCAATGATCAAATTGGCCTGCATGTTTGGTGATGGTGTCTCTTCTGCCTGTTTGTAAACCAAATATAATATACCTGGCTCGTTCCACATAATTAGATGTTTTAACTGTCCAAGTGTGTCGATCCGTAGTTGGCAAGCTGGGATGTTCATGAAATTCCCAACTTCTAAAAGGAATTACAATATCACGATCAGCCTTTAACTTTCTTAATAGTAGCATTCTATGCTCATCAGCTAATTTTACATGTGGAACTCTCCATACAATTTTGTCTAATGTTAATTTCCATTCTAAAGTTGCATCTGTTGTACCGTCTGGAGCTTTAATAATATCTTTATCGTTTGAAGATCTCAACAAAACTAATTCTTGTTTAACGTTTAATATTATTTTCCTATAATCTTCAGCAAAACCAAGCAACAAACGTAACGGAATATGAAAATCAAAATTTCCATTTGTATCTGGAGTGATTGTGTCTTTTGCAGGTAAAACCCATCCTGCAGGTTGTATTAAATTGGTTTCATTAGGTGATATAGATGTTAATCCCTTTAAAGTTGTTGCAATACCTACTTTTTTAGTAGAATCAACTGTTACACCTGATATTTCATATCTAATTTCATCAAACAGGAAAGCCATGGGATTATTTATAAATGGAACTGTTGTACCAGTAGTAGTACCGTCCTTTTTAGTAACTTTTCCTTCAATATACAAGTAACTTTCACATGGTAGTGTGTAAATGTCTTGATTTTGTATGGGAATACGAATTTCATCGTTATTGTTTAATTTTGATGAAGTGTAAGGGTTGTGGGTGTGATATTCTTTTTCCCATAGGGTTTCGTCGAATGTTGGACCCTGAGCTATATCCAGTATATCCATTATCGGTTACTTTTAATCCAATTCTCTCTAAGAAACGAATGTTCTCGCGTGTTAACTCCTCCACAGCTGAAGAGCTACTAATGCGGATTCCCGTAGGTTGTTCGCTTTTAAATGTTAAACCCATGGTTTTGTATTAAAGTGTTGATTTTTAATGTAATCTAACCGTAATAGGCTCTTCTCGGAAATCTATCAAGTTACCGTCTTGATCCAATACGTTCAACACGATGTCTGAAATGAAAGTGGTGTTCAAAGGTAGATATACCAGGTTTTGCGGCTTTTCAACAATTTTAAATCCAGGTGGTACACTGGGGTAAAAAGTATGTATTATATGAGTATTTGCTCCATCTCTGTAAGCTCCTTGTATAATATTACAAGTTATGTCTATACTATTGACTTTTAATATTGTTACAGTTTGTTTACCGGAATGTGTTTTATTTGGTTCTAAAATCGCTCCATCTTTGGGAAATCCTAATAAATCACCAATTGAGTCTGACTTACTGAAATCTATATAATATTTTGAAGTAAGCTCAGCTTTCATTGTATTGTTATTACCTTTTAGCGTTATATTGTCTTTTCCCATTTTATTTTGCAAAAATTCATTAATATGATCAATTTCATAAGAACCTGTGGGTAGAGTGCAAACTTCCAAGTCTGTAAACTTCCCACTGGCATCTTTTCCTTTATAATAATGTAATAAGTTATTTTTACCTTCCGTAACATTGGGAATAGAGTTGTAAGTTGTAAAATCCAACAGTGCTGCCTCCCAAAATCTTCCTTTTTGCAAGCGTAACGCTGGAAAAAGGATACTTCGTAAAGTGGACGATTTTCCTGTTAATGATACCGTATAGGAAGACATCTCAATAGTGACTGATACTTTTAGCTAGGAATTCCAAACATAAATGGCCGCATATTGAAGTATTATCAGGTTGTTCTCTTTTATAGTTGTAATATATGTTTTTAGCAGATTTAAAGTAATGTTCAAGTTCTTTAGGTGGTGGCAAATTTCCAAAACTATCAAAATAATATACATTACTATTTAGTTTCTTATAACACACCCAATGGGTGCCGGACCCTTCAGTATTATCCAAATTTACGATTCCAGTCTCATTTTTCCATATTTTCTTTGGTAAACTGTCTTTCATAAATACTCCGCGGAAAAATGGTATTTTTAAACAGGAAATATATTTAAATAATTCAACATTAGTCAACGCTTTATGTGGTATAACCAATTGATTTCTTTTATTTAATATGCACGATACGGTCTTAGGTATAGACCAGCCCCGTTTTTTACCATTGACCATATTGTCGGTTTTTTATTATTTTTCCTCGGAGAACGTCTTTTTAGTCTAATATTACCACCATGTTTTCTCTTGGTTGATCCTTTTTTATTCTTACCCCTCCTTTTTCCACCTCCTACCGCTGTTTTAGCCTTCATACCTGCTGTTACCGCTAAAGCTGCTGCTTTTTCCGCAATACTAGCGTCACTAGACTTTACTCGTTGCCAAGCTATATTCGCTAGCTTTTTATCAGCGATTGACCTATTTTTTGAATCGGTAAACGTGGAATATGCGATATCGTGTTCTTTACAAGCCTGATCTAACTTATTTATGCCTGGATCACCTCTTTCCAGTCGTTTTTTCAATTTAGTTCCTGGTCCGCAATACTGATAACCTCCCGGTATGTGAAATTCGTATGGTAAAGCGTCTATTGCTCTGTTTACGATAGATCCTACTGGAATACGATTTAAAGCTTTACTTAACAGAGAAACCGCTGTGGACGTGATACCGCCTCCTTTCCGTATAGTGTCTCGATATGGACTGGTGTAATGAAACGCCATGATTGTCTTTTATATTCGAAAAGCGTAACCCATGTGTTACCTCTATGACAGGTTGCACATAAATGATGTAATATATGGTGTTATTTAATTAAATATCAAAATCACCCCAATCTGATGATCTAAACTTTTGTGTGTTATGATTAAAAAAATATTTATAAAGAATTTCTTGTTTAATCCATGTATTTCTCATTTTTTCGTCAATAGGTTTATGTTGTCCTGCTGCAATATAATTATGCATATCAAATAATAAATTACCTATTACTTTAACAAGAAAATTAACAGTTACAGCGTTATTGGCATAATCAGGGTCTGCAACATTTGTTAATCGTTTGTTATCACAATTCCACCATTTTTTTCCAGTTGGCTCTAATTGTATTATCTGTTCATAAGTAACAGCATCACCAGGCTTTTCACCAATACCTAAATTTGTCAATAACTTTCCTTTACCATCCCAAACATAATTGTTTTCTTCAAGCAAAGTAAACTTTTTATTTCCTTGTACAAATACATCTCCTTGACGTGTTACTACTTGGTTTTGTTTCACAAAACCGGAGGTTTCTTGTTTTAAAGTTTCCTTCATTTGACCTACCGTTGCACCATCTGATGGTGCAAAACCATCTTTTACATTCGCTAAACAATTACCAAGACAGTCAATAACTCCTACATCACGTGTAATACAATGATCTTTGATGTATTTTAAATTTACAGCATCATTTTCATTTTTTGGATAACCTATATCGTTAATAACAAATTTATAAAAAGAAAACCCATCTTTTGTCTTTTCAGGTATTATAGAATGTAAATAGCGTCTATTTATGCTGTCTTTTTCATCTACAGGGTCTGCTACGTTAGATATACGTCGATTTTCAGCATTATACGTTTTTCCATCGAATTTTAACGTATTTTTCAATTCCGATGATAAATAACCTCTGTTTATTGCATCAGCGTTTTGATTTGGCTTACCGACGTTGGAAATTCTATGATTACCCGCGTTATATGTGTTTTTGTCTAGTTTCAGTGTTGGTAATATCTCTTTTTTTAATACTTTTAAATTTATTGCATCATTTTCATCTGTGGGATCATTGATGTTTTTTAAACGTTTATTACTAATATCATAATCTCCATCAGGTGTTTGTGGTAAGCCAGCACCTCTTTTTAAAGTATTAAAGTAATATAATCCATCCGAGGAATATCGTCCGAACTTGTCAACACTCATGGTGCAACTGAATAACATTCTAGAGTGTAACCCATTTTTATAATATTAGTCTCGATTTCTAACCCGTATCAGTTTTTATACAAATTCTTAGTCTTTATCAGTTACATTTTCATCGCTCCCGGGACATTTAAAATATTTAAAATTTCCACTAACTAATGCTCCGTCTGATTCATTTCGAAACACATGATTTTTATGAATAAATTGTTCACCAGACAATTTTCTAAATCCGCTAAATGAATTTGGATCTGCAATTAATATATTTTGATAATCATTTACATCCATTAATTTAAACCTTTGCTTATTATAAATAAACTCTTTATTTGCACTGTCATATTGTAATGTTTGTCCTACAGTTGCAGCATCATTTGGATCTCTTCCATTATGCAAGTTTTTTATTACTTTATTTTTACATGTAAAAAATCTAAAAGAATGATCTGGATCTAGATGTACGGTTTGTGATAAAGCAGCTGCATCATGTTTTTCATAACCCCATCCCATATTTGATAACCCTTTACCCATGCAATCCCAAGCATTATTTTTGTATGTTAATAAATTGAATTTTTCATTACCTTGAACAAATTCATCCCCTTGCTTTGATACTACTTGATCTTGTTTTACAAAAGAGGTTGTTTCTTGTTTTAAGGTTTCCATCATTTGACCCACTGTTGCACCATCTGATGGTGCCGAACCATCTTTAAAATTCGCTAAACAATTACCTAGACAATCAATAACTCCTACATCACGTGTAATACAATGATCTTTTATATATTTTAAATTTACAGCATCATTTTCATTTTTCGGATAACCTATATCGTTAATAACAAATTTATAAAAAGAAAAACCATCTTTTGTCTTTTCAGGTATTAATGAATGTAAATAGCGTCTATTTACGCTGTCTTTTGCATCTTTAGGATCATCTACGTTGGATATACGTTTATTTTCAGCAGTATACGTTTTTCCATTGAATTTTAGCGTATTTTTTAATTCTGATGATAAATAACCTTTGTTTATTGCATCAGCGTTTTGATTTGGCTTACCAACATTGACAATTCTATGATTACCTGCGTCATATGTGTTTTTCTGTAGTCTTAATGTTGGTGATATATTTTCTTTTAATACTTTTAAATTTATTGCATCGTTTTCATCTGTGGGATCTTTTATGTTTTTTAACCTTTTATTAGTTATATCATAATCTCCATCAGGTGTTTGTGGTAAACCAGCACCTCTTTTTAAATTATTTGCGTAATATAACCCATCCGAGGAGTAACGTCCGAACTTGTCGACACTCATGGTGCAACTGAATAGTAATCTAGGGAGTAACGCATTTTTATGAGATTACCCCACGGTTTCGGAGTTCATCCACTAAAGCCACCCATTCGTTTTCCAATCCAGTATGACCCGCTTCTTTAGCTTCATGTATTAGTTTCATTCTATCCACCAATTTATTGATATTATTGTAATAAATCACATTTGTGTTATATAGTTTCTTCATTAAACCTGTACCTGTAACAGATTTGTTTCTTTTCTTGGTTCTGGAGCACTTATATCCAAAGTGGATGACACAAACCTTCGTTTTACAGGTTTTCTTGGCATTATCGGCATTGGTTGTCTTCTCGTTGTTGGTATTAACTTGGATACAAATACTCTATATTTTAAAGACCTAGATCTAAAAACTGGCTGGTCAGCTAAATACTTCCTCCTGTATGCATTGGTGTGTTCCAAAATCTGTTTATATGCTTCCATATCTTCTTCTTTAACTAACAATTCTAAAGGCTTTTTTTCAAATAATAATTCAAATAATCCTCTTGTGCCCTTATATCTTTGATTACCAACAATAATATTATCATCTTCATCAATGTTTACCGGGCTATTACCAACCATTAAACCTTCTTCTGTTAATCTTACTCCATAACTATGGTAGTTTTTATTAGGATTTATTCCAGCTAACATTTTTATCATGTATTTCCTTCCTAAAGGTCCTTTGTTATGAATGTTTTCACCCAACAAGCTTATGTTTGACGGACCTTCCCTTGCTTCTTCTTCTTTTTCCTCTTCACTAGCAGTTGATACATCTTCATGTCCTCTTTTAGCTTTTACTTCATATAATTCTCTTATACCACTATAGTCTGGTGATTCTAGCTCTCTTTCAGGTTCTTCACCGGTAAAACCACTATATGTAGAGGATTCCAGGTCTTCATCACTAAAATCTTCTGATTTTATATTTTCTCTTTCAAACTTTGTAATAGGTGCAATTGCATCTCCTTCCAAAACGGGTTTAGCAAATTTTTTGTTTAATTGTTTCAAGGGTTCAGTAATAGGTTTAAAAGTAGATTCAAGAAATTTCTCCCTTTCGCTAATACCTAATTTTAATGCTCTGTTTTTATCCCGAATAGAATCACTAAGTGATTTTATTTCCTTTATTAACTTTTCTTGGTTAACCATGTTTGTAGCAAGACGTGTTGTACAACAATGAATGTTTTACATCATGATCAGTGTATTAGTATAAATTTATCAAATCCTATCCTGTATCGACCATTGTTTAGCGGTTGTTCCTTTATAATTGTTAAAAACCCATACTTTTCAGCCCAAGCCTTTCCACACAACTCTTTAAATCGTTCGAATGGCATATCCGCACTTACATGGTCATAATATATGTGTTTTAGGTTGGTTTCATCCTGTTTAAATACAATTAACATGTTTGCATTGTCTCTAATGAGCTGCTGTTTCGGTATTTTGCTGTAAGTTTGACCAATATAAATGCTATCTATGTTGTTATGTCGACCCATGGCGAAGTAATTCCTTATTGTATTTTGATTTTCACAAGATACATCGTCAAATATGAATACTGAGAATGGTTTAGCCTCTTGCGGTTGCATGACACTCTCGCTCGCGTTAAATTTAAAATATTTAACTTCAGGTACATTATTGAGTATTTGTTCCAATAACTGATATTTTGGTTGTTGTAGTGACTTTGAAAATACATATAAATTATTAAAACGTAAGCCTTTAGGGTTTGTAATCAAATTGAATACTACATTTGTTTTTCCACAATTGGAAGGACCGGTAACCAGACAAACGCACCGTGTTTGGTAACAAAACACCGTGTTTCCCAGTATTGAATTGAGAACCATCCACTGTGAGTTCATCTATATTATTAATAGTAAAATTGTCTTTTTGCGGTATTATCTCCATCCTTTGTAATGGTTCAACCCAAAATGATGCTCTATCATTATATTAGATCCTTTTTAGGTATCCAAGAATCTTCCGTCTTATTAAATCCTAACCATCTTACTTTAACCTTATCTTTTTTGCGTTTGCAACACCTTTTCTACTAGATTATACATCACCTACTGTTGATTTTTAACATTTCATGTCCATAAAAACCTCCTTCAAGCAATTGTCCCTTTATTATCTTTTAAAATGTAAGTTTCTGGGTACTGTAGGTTGCACCTTAAATACGGTAAATACCTCATTTGTCCAGTTCGGAAGATATCTTTTACTGAATACACCTTTGTATTTGCTTATTCGCACTTTATCACCAACATTAAACCTTTTAGGCTTTAGTTTTTCAACTTTTGGTTTAGTATTCATTTTTATACGTTTTAATACAAGTTTTTCATTTTTATTAGTCACCTGGCTTGGTTTCATACCGATAGTTCTATGAAACTTGTTATTGTAATCGCTTATAAGTTTTGGTAACACATCAATCCATACGTGTGATCCTCTGTTGGAAAACATCTTATACATCGCACCTTTTAAGTTCTGTTAAATCTTTCAATTATTGATGCTTTTACCTCTGAATTGGTTGAGTAATGGTTAATGTTGTGTTTTTTCATTAAATTTGCAAATTCCTTATTAAAATATTCTTTTCCATCATCAGTTTGTAAATGTTTTATAGTATGTTTGTCTCTTTGTATAGCTGTTTCCATTGCTTTTGTAACACTTTTGCCACTTTTATCTTTTAGTGGTAAAGCATCTGCCATTTTTGAAAAACAAATTAATAATAGTCAATATGTATTTAAATCCTCTATTTTGTTTACTATAAGGAATCATTTCCGATTAAATCCGCTTGATATAAATCATTTATTCCTTTTATCACTGTATTTCTTCGTGGAAACTTTCTTCTTGCAGGTTTATGAAGCTCATTGACAATTTCTTGCTTCAAGTTCTTCATATTGCAGGTTTGAATGTTTCATGTATCACATGTATAATAACAATGAATGTTGTCTTAAATATTAACATCATTTATATAGGTCAAGGTCATCCAAACTTGTGTAAAAAAATGGGGAACACGGCGTTTGACTTGCCGTGTTCCCCATTTTTTTACGGAAGGAGAAAGGAATAAGGTCGAAGTTGTAGAGGGGCGAAGAATAGGTTACTAGTCGATAGGGTTTAGAGAGTAGTGTCCAAAAGGAAGAGTGTGAATTTTATCCGGCATAATATGCCTTTTATCATCTCGAGCTGACAGTGCTCTTTTAACTTCAGTGACACTGTAGACCTCATGTTTAAAGCTTCTGATAGTGTTGAACGTTGCAGACATTGTAGAATCTTCAAACAAGCAGGTCTTGTAATGGTCAAATGTCACATGTTTCTTCAAGTAAGATGTTTTGACTCCTTTTGCTTTCTTGACTGTGGGTGTGTTGTTCTCGTTGTACATTTTAAATGAATACAATTTTGCCATCAGTGCCACTATTTCTTCTAAAGGCATTCCATTTGCTTCATCTTTAAATTTTCCGATTACTTTTTTATTCTTTTCGTTGTAATTTGGATGGTTCTTCGGATAGTCAGAGAAGTCAAAATCGTCTTTGTATGGGAAACTCCTTAGGTCTTCATACATGTCCAAAGTCTTTATCCAGTAGATAAACGCGTCGGTATCCATGTATGCAACTCCAATGTTGTCTCTTCCGTAAGTGTTTAACCATTTTGTTGTAATGGAAATCATACATTAAAGTTTTACTTATATCCAAAATTGACATTCCAATGTATAACGGACGATCCATCACTATTGTTGTTTTCTTCATACTTACGGCAACTAGATCTTCGTTTATAATCATAGATGTTCCAAAATTTGGTTTTTGCACTAATTTTTCCAATTTCTTAGGATCACTTACTAATTTTACAATCTTGTGTTTTCTTTTGTTTTCTAAGGTCTTCCCGAAGATGGCGTTGTTCATCAATTTGTAAAAGTCCTTTTCAAATGCTGATGTTGCTGCTGCTCTTCTTGTAGTGTTGGAATCAATATATGGTTTCAACCAACAAGACTGGGTGAATTCAATTGCTCTATGAATTCTCACCACACGTAGACCCAATTCAAGAGCTTGTTGAACTACCCAGTAGTGAGCCACATACCGATCTTTATTCTCCAACGTCATCATCAATTTCGGCCATCTTCCTGTCGGTGAAACTTCAGTCTTGGCTAGGAGAGGCAAGTCGTAGTGATGGTCATGAAGGTGCTCCGGATATTCGAAATCACAGTCCAAAATATAGCCTTTTGGACCATTCTTTGGAATCTGTGTCACCGATGGTGGCCGGGTCGATCCATTTGAAGTCAGCGTAGGGAAGCGGATTTGACATTGCCCAACCATAAAGGTTGTTTGCGTCAAAGTAACCAAGGTAGACCGATGGTTGTCTCTCATCGAAGCCTGGGATGTACTTGTTGTTAGCTTTGACATGACGTGTTACAGCTTGTGTCAAACCGCCCCGTACACCAGATTCTATCATGAGCACCATATCAATATCTGTTAGAAGTTCCAATCGACAGTTGGTTGACTTTAGCATAGCTTGCCATGCTAATCCTGGAGATGTGTACGAGTGTAGAGGGTCCAGTCCATAGGCGGAGAAGCAGGTGATTCGAAATTCTTCCATCACATCGCACAGCAGAGTTACGTCCAATTTTATGTAAAAGTCGGAATATTCCCCTAAGGTTTGAATGTTTAGTTGGTTCCAAACATTACAAGCATGATTGTAGTCTTCAACGGAGATTTCACTTTCATTTAACTTGCTATTGAAGGCTTCAATCGGTGGCAGACTGGTTTCTTCGAATTTTTCTGCAGAAGTTATGTAATCATAGGGGAACACTCCTTTACGCATTACTAAGTCCAATTTATCTTCAGGTACAATTTTGCTGGTTTCTTTTAGATCTTCTCTTCTTAGGTTCTCAGACAATTTGCTCAAACTAGATGACATAAATCTATAAGAGTCTACGAAGCGAAGTTTAATTTTACCTACTGTTTTTGAGAAACTGATGTACTTCTCCAATGTTTCAGCTAATACTTCGATTTTTCCATCATCTCGTCCTAACTCTGGGATAATGAAGTGGGAGTCATAGCCGCTAAGATTGTGTAACACGACAGGGATAAAGTTTGGCAGTTTGTAATTTATATTGCATGAATTACAAGCAGCTCCTCTGTATAACCCTGTCAGGTGATCGTGATCTCTTACTTTTTGATTTTCTTCACTGAAGCTCTTCTTGCATAAATAACATCTTGTTGCCAAATTGTATTCTTCTTGTTGATTTTGATTCAAAGGTTCCATAGGTAAAACATTACCGAATAAGCGTTGCACCTTTTCAGCAATGTCATACAACTGGTCTACGAAATGCTTAGCGGCTTCTTCCCCACGGTAGAGTATCGGAGTGGATGTTAAGCCATAGTCTTGCAACTGTTCTTCAGGCAAAGTCGATTTCACCAATAAGCAAAAACTGTTAGGTTGATGCAGTTGATATTTGGTTCTTCTAGTCACCTCACCATCCGGAAGCTCCTGTGGTACTAACGTGGATTCGAAATCTGCGTAGACGGCTACTGGAATCCGATATTGGTGAACTGTTTTGTTGAATTGGATGAACGCTCGAGATGGCGGCGGCAGACTAATCTTCACTTCATAGTTGTCATTACAAAGTCTTTGGTGTTCCTTCAACCACTCCGATCCTCCACGTCTCAAATCTTTATTCGTAAAACAAAAGCATCTCTTACACACTGTCACTCTAATTTTATTTTTCGTTAATTGTCGTACAACCAATGCTTCAAAATCTTTTATCCACACATAATGTGAAATTTCGCCTTTAGTTATCAATAATAAATCAGTATGGTTTCTTTGCTCCACTTTTCCAACTCGTAGAGGATACACATTGTTCGAATCATCTAAGCCGAACACGTTAACAGAAACACCTGGATTTTGTTTCTCAAATTTTGCAATTTGATTAAGACTCACAGGATACGACATTCCTCGGAAGTTGTAGCGGTGTTCGTTTTCATAATATTCCCTACCAACTCTACAAGGATTATGTTTTACATACTTAGTTAGCATCGCATACTTAAAACATTCATTATCCCCGTTTGTAACATTTCTGCAAGAGTTGGTGTCTTTAATTTTCTTTGGTAGAGGGATAAAGCTGCTACCCCTCATACCATATCCATGCTTGTGAACCCTCACATCCATACCTTCAATCGATGATAGCGTCCAGCCAGATCCTCTTCCTTCGTGTTCTTGGAGTTTCATTAGCAGTTCATTCAAACAATCTTCTAAAATTTCGTTGATATCAGATGTGGTTGTAAGGGTTCGGTTTTTAGCAATGAATGCTCTCGGTGAGTTTTCACCATTGGTATTAGTAAACATAGCCTCCAACACCAATCCAAATTTAATAAAGTTCAATCTTGCCAATTCTTCCATCAATGTTTTTACAACTAAATTTTTAGCTTGGGTTATAAAGTTTTCCAATTCCAATTGCACATTATTAATTTTGAAATGAGTTACAACTGGTCCTGGCAAGGCTGTGGTGCGCAGTTGTCTTATTTCTTCCACTTCTTCTGTATCCTCTTCTTCCATATCCTCTTCTTGGGTACGCAGTTGTTTTACATCTTCCACTTTTTTTCCTTCCATTTCCTTTTCAATAATTCCTCCAGCTGTAGATGGTCCAGCTCCGGCAAATTGAATAACACTTGGTCTTCTTCTTTGCATTAACTGTAAATAGCTAGCCCAGTCCTTCTGCTTCTGGGGTTTTTCCAAAAACCGATCAATCGCATCCAAGTCTTCTTCACTTACTACAATCTCTTCTTTTCTGTCCTCTTCACGATGCAATTCTCGGTGTAACTGTAGATAGCTATCACAGTCGTCCATCTGTTTCTGGTAGTTTTCCAATAACCGATCAAACGCATCCAAGTCTTCTTCACTTACAACAATCTCTTCTTTTCTGTTTTCTTCATGATGCAATTCTCGGTGTAAAACAAAGATATCTTCATCTTGGAAAAACTCACCACAAATATCGCAAAGAGCCATTTTTGAACAAGTTTGGCTTTGAGTGTGCACTCGGTGAATGTCCACGCAATAATGAGCAGCGCGCTCAACCGGGTCCCTTTATACCCGAGGTTGAAGGGTGGGGGAAGGTGACGTCATATACATCCGGTTTATCAATCATGTAGTAAATTTGGCTTTTAAACACCCATTTTCAATATATTCTTCAACAGGCTTGATAAACCAATGATGTTTGATCTAAATCCACTACTCTGTACAAGTTTTTTCAAAGATGTCTGTTTGAGCAAGTTTATGTGGAATAAAATCATTTGAAATTATTATTTTCAGCGGGGGATAGAGCACTGCAATGGAGCCATGTTATAGAAGTGGTGTATCCATCCAATTGGTTTGCCCTTTTTATATTTCCACAAACTATGCATTTATGTGGGTCAAGGTTGCGTAAAGATACCCTTTGAGCGGGGGATAAACCACTAAGCAGCATGCTAGTCCATTGCCGCAAAGTGATCTATCCCCCGCTCTGTTCTACAAAACCTCAATCAAGTCCAAGTTCAAGTCCTAGTTTAACACTTGGTTGGGAGAATTACATTAGTTTGATACTTATTTCTACCGTTACACTTGCTCCATTCTCAAAAAGATATAAATAATATAATCCTGGATACTGTCCTGTTTCACGTCCTGCATGTTCCTTAATAAAGTCAAAAGCCAATCTTTTTGAATATTCATTATGAAACACTTCTCTCACACAAACAAGAATTTTTTCTTCCACCAATTTCACTTGAATTGTTGTTAGTTTGCTTACATCATCCTTGTCTATCAGGGGTAGCTTGTAGGTGAAAATATTTGGTGGTAGTTTTTGCGTTCTGTCAAGTAAACAACAAAATTTTTTATACAATTTCTTCTCATTGTCTGTAATACTATTAATACCAATCAGATTATAGTACGAAGGTTTATAAGGTATACGACGATACATTTTAAGAACCGGTCAGCATAAGCGCTGGAGCTAAAATGAGAAATGCGTGCAACCCGGCCGCCTTATATCCCCACCGGGTGACCACGCCCAAGGTACCCGGGGGGGGGGCACTTCTCGTCCGGAGCAAAAAACTTTTTGGTCAAGGTCAAAAATTTTTCCCAAAAAAAAGTTCGGGGGGGGGGGGGGGTTTGCACTTTTTAAAAAAATAAGCCCCACTTGAGACATTTATGTTACCATAGCTGAAGCCTCCCAAGGGACCCAACTATAAACAACTCCAAAATTGTGGGTTACAAATACCTAACTGTTATATTTTTTAACAGACATTAATGTATTAACTGTGTTAATAAGACCTGACTGTTAAACACTTTGAAAGATTTTACATATTTAGGTCAAGGTCACAAAAAAACTTTAAAAAAATAAGCCCCACACCCCCCTTTGGGGGTGTGAGGCACTTAGGTTGTCATCGCTGTAGCCTCCGAAGAGACCCAACTATGACAACAAGGCAACATCCAATGTCGTGTACCCTTCGCCACGCAAGACTTGTAAACATTTACTGCATTGTCTTTTCAGTAGCTAACAAAGATTCATTTACATAATTTTGTGTTTCCAGAAGGAAACAAACAAACTGAGGACACCCTAGTGGCTTACGTCCTCGTCCGAGTGCAGAGGCCGCCGCAACCTTTTGCATGCCAGCGTACAAACGGACATACTCCCAAATGCCATCCGCAACCTTTTGCATGCCTGGCAGGAGCCTACCGATAATTAAAATAGGCTTTACACAGGGGCCTACTCCCGTAACCTATCTTTAATATTTTTAATTTACAATGCATTGAATTTTTACAAGTCTTTGTGGGTCAAGGCCACACGGACATTAAAAAATTTTGGCCCCCGTACATCCATGGCGAACCACGAATGTTCGGGGGCCTTGGGGACTAAAAACACAAATAGCTAACAAAGATTCATTTACATAATTTTGAGTTTCCAGAAGGGAAACTAACTGAGGACACCCTAGTGGCTTACGTCCTCGGTCCGAGTGCAGAGGCCATCGGCTCATTACCCCCATATAGGCGTACAAACGGACCAACTCCTATTTCTCAGCCGCATTGAAGCATGCATGAGAGTTCTCAGCCGCATTGAAGCATGCATGAGAGGAGCCTACCAATTATTAAAAGTGGCTTTACACGGGGGCCTACTCCCGTTCCCTGACTTTACAATTTACTTTGAGCATTGAAAAAGCTCAAGGGGGGATTGCTAAAACAAGCGTATACACTTTAGAAACAAATAACACACTTACAACACACAATTGAGCTCAACGTAGTCAATGCTGGAACAAGCACATACACAATAAACACATAACAAACAAGACACAAAGGATAAAAGACACAGGAGACATAGGGTATAAGTAAAACACTCTCATATAAAGCAATTCGCAATACCCAAACGCAAGCGCAATATCTTACAACTAATACAAGTCTTAAAGTTAGAGTAGACTTCGCTAAACACTGAAGGCGCCATTCAATGTTTAGTGATGCCTATGGCGGTCCGTCCCGGTCGTTCACGTTCAACGCGCGGGAGCGGACTGCGAGCCGGCTCTGGCTGGACCCCCTTATATCCCCGCCGGGGCTGCCACACCCAGGATATCAGGGGTGGGGGAGGGGGTGGGGGAGGGGGTGGGGGAGGGGGGGGGGCACTTCTCGTCCGGAGCAAAAAACTTTTTGGTCAAGGTCAAAAATTTTTCCCAAAAAAAAGTTCGGGGGGGGGGGGGTTTGCACTTTTTAAAAAAATAAGCCCCACTTGAGACATTTATGTTACCATAGCTGAAGCCTCCCAAGGGACCCAACTATAAACAACTCCAAAATTGTGGGTTACAAATACCTAACTGTTATATTTTTTAACAGACATTAATGTATTAACTGTGTTAATAAGACCTGACTGTTAAACACTTTGAAAGATTTTACATATTTAGGTCAAGGTCACAAAAAAACTTTAAAAAAATAAGCCCCACACCCCCCTTTGGGGGTGTGAGGCACTTAGGTTGTCATCGCTGTAGCCTCCGAAGAGACCCAACTATGACAACAAGGCAACATCCAATGTCGTGTACCCTTCGCCACGCAAGACTTGTAAACATTTACTGCATTGTCTTTTCAGTAGCTAACAAAGATTCATTTACATAATTTTGTGTTTCCAGAAGGAAACAAACAAACTGAGGACACCCTAGTGGCTTACGTCCTCGTCCGAGTGCAGAGGCCGCCGCAACCTTTTGCATGCCAGCGTACAAACGGACATGCTCCCAAATGCCATCCGCAACCTTTTGCATGCCTGGCAGGAGCCTACCGATAATTAAAATAGGCTTTACACAGGGGCCTACTCCCGTAACCTATCTTTAATATTTTTAATTTACAATGCATTGAATTTTTACAAGTCTTTGTGGGTCAAGGCCACACGGACATTAAAAAATTTTGGCCCCCGTACATCCATGGCGAACCACGAATGTTCGGGGGCCTTGGGGACTAAAAACACAAATAGCTAACAAAGATTCATTTACATAATTTTGAGTTTCCAGAAGGGAAACTAACTGAGGACACCCTAGTGGCTTACGTCCTCGGTCCGAGTGCAGAGGCCATCGGCTCATTACCCCCATATAGGCGTACAAACGGACCAACTCCTATTTCTCAGCCGCATTGAAGCATGCATGAGAGTTCTCAGCCGCATTGAAGCATGCATGAGAGGAGCCTACCAATTATTAAAAGTGGCTTTACACGGGGGCCTACTCCCGTTCCCTGACTTTACAATTTACTTTGAGCATTGAAAAAGCTCAAGGGGGGATTGCTAAAACAAGCGTATACACTTTAGAAACAAATAACACACTTACAACACACAATTGAGCTCAACGTAGTCAATGCTGGAACAAGCACATACACAATAAACACATAACAAACAAGACACAAAGGATAAAAGACACAGGAGACATAGGGTATAAGTAAAACACTCTCATATAAAGCAATTCGCAATACCCAAACGCAAGCGCAATATCTTACAACTAATACAAGTCTTAAAGTTAGAGTAGACTTCGCTAAACACTGAAGGCGCCATTCAATGTTTAGTGATGCCTATGGCGGTCCGTCCCGGTCGTTCACGTTCAACGCGCGGGAGCGGGACTGCGAGCCGGCTCTGGCTGGACCCCCTTATATCCCCGCCGGGGCTGCCACACCCAGGATATCAGGGGTGGGGGAGGGGGTGGGGGAGGGGGGTGGGGGAGGGGGGGGGGGGGTTCGCACTTTTTGCCGGGGGGGGGGGTTCGCACTTTTTGTCGGGGGGGGGGGGGGTTCGCACTTTTTGCCGGGGGGGGGGGTTCGCACTTTTTGTCGGGGGGGGGGTTCGCACTTTTTTGCCGGGGGGGGGTTCGCACTTTTTGCCGGGGGGGGGGTTCGCACTTTTTGCCGGGGGGGGGGGGTTCGCACTTTTTGCCGGGGGGGGGGGGTTCGCACTTTTTGCCGGGGGGGGGGGGGGTTCGCACTTTTTGCCGGGGGGGGGGGGGGGGTTCGCACTTTTTGCCGGGGGGGGGGTCAGGTAAGTTAAGTGGGTCAAGGTCACCCACGACACTTGTACTCTAAGTGTTGGCTGTACCCCCACCACAACTGGGTCCCTAGGCTGCACAACACCGCTTCGCCAGTATGTCTCCGGCTTCCATGCGGTGCGTCTCGCTGTTCCATAGCTCTCTATATGTAAGTAATTTTACAAGTTCTGAATGTAGGTCACTACACTTTAACTCTGGGACGATATCGACTTGTAGTATTTCAGTGTTTTGACTCAAGGTCATCACACTTTAACTCTAGCACATCGGTTATCGTACCAGAGGTGCTCAATAACCTAACTTGTAATGTTTAGGGTGGCGTTTGCACGCCACATGGTATCGCCATGACTGTCCAGTCCAAGTTTTGAGTTAAATTAATTTTACTGTAATCTTTTCCATTTCCGCTTCGTTTTGCCAAAGTATAAGGTGTCGCTTAATATAGTGGTATTTCTCTAAAGTTATAGGAGATTGCAGGGATACGATTAGTTTATTTAGGAGACTCTTTATCTTGGAGTTTAACACAATTTCCACTTTGACTTTGCTTCCTCGGCTCTCACAGCCTAAGCTGTACAGAAATGTTTCTTCTAGTGCCAACTCGGGCCAAGAGAACAGTGTGTTGACTGTAGGACAGCTCATGGTGAAGTGATGCGATACTCCAGCGTTAAGCCTCACCTTCCCCCGCCACTGTGACCTTCCCCCACTCCTGCTGTTTCCCCCACCTCTTTTCCCTTGACTCGTGCGCTACAAGCAGTCTCTCAGTATTGTGTGGACTTTTGTGAGGAGACGCCATGTCGCGGGACACTTTGGGTAAGAAACTTAGTCGTGTTAAGGCTTTATTAGTTGCTCACTGTCCACCACTCAAAGTTAAGAGGGTTTCGACTTTAGCTAAGTGGCGCAAACTATTGCGCGGACACCCTAAGTTTTATACAAAACGGACTAATGTCAGTTTTACTGATGAGGATTTGTTTAAAATATTGGATGAAATGACTTTTCCTTGCAAAATTCAGTTAGTTACTCCCATTCCTGACAGTTTTAGAGTCTTAGTCTCTCAAGCCGATATACCTAGAGTACACAGAGCCGGACAGTCAGTCGCTCGGTGTCTGTCGTAGGGTGCACATCGCGGTTGTAGTACTGGTCTAAAGTAAGGCAGCTGGGCTAGTTCAAGGTCACCCGAGCGATGTCACATGACGGTTTAGGCAGAGTCACGTTGCAAACTTCAAGTTTCCTCTGCACTTTTGCTGTTTCTCATCGCAAATTCGCTCCAAGTCGTCAAGGTCATGGGAACCGGACTAAAACTCGGAGCGTAGTGCGAGAAACCGCAAAAGTGCCGAAAAATTTTAGGTTTCAGCGTGACCTTGACCTTTGTGACATCGATGACGTCATTTTGGTGACGTAAGGGGTGATGGCGTCATCCGCACGTCATTTCTGTGACGTCATGGGTGTGACGTCATGGATGTGACGTCATTAGTGATGACGTCATCGATTGCGTCATCGATGACGTCATCGATGACGTCATCGGTGGGGTCATTGACCTCGATGACGTCATCGCTCAGGTGACCTTGAAGTGAGCCAGCAGCCTTACTTTTGCACTACTAATATACAATATTTCTGTTACTTTTCTAAATCTGGCAGATCAATTAATCATTATACTGCAATAACTGTATTTTTTTAGAGTTCATAAGTAGGAACATCCATGATACTTGATTAGAAAAACAAAGTAACGTAAACGTTTCGTGATTGCTGTCTGATCTTATTCCGTAACTGAAGAAATAGAGCTTGATAAAGTGAAAAATTAACACAAGAGACGTGTTATGTCTTAAAACTGTTTCTCATAAAATTTTAGGTAGGCCTACCTTGAAAAATTTTTGCTATAGATGCATTTTTAAGTCATGCATGTTAAAGGAATTTAATTATTTTATTGAATTTGGCATTCGTTGGGTTTTAAAGTTTGACATTTTCAAGTACAAATTTACATAATTTAATTAAATTATAAAGATGTTCGTTATTGCGGAGTTAAATTTTTAATACCATTAATATATATTTTTCAACTATGGCCATCATGTTTTTTAGTTAAATTTTCTTTAATTTAATTTTAGTTGATAGTTGTACTGTTATAACGTTATATTTTGTATCCTGCACAAGAGGTCCATAAATATTATTTTACAGATAATCAGTAATTAAAGTTTTTAATAAGACAAGAATAACTTAACCGTTATATTGAATAAATAAAAAATAAGATTAATTATAAACCAATAAACTTGTAAGATTTCTTTCACATTGTGGCATTTTAAGGAAGACAACATATAAATATAATGATCTAAATTTAACTAAATAGAACTAAAACTAAATAAAACTGATTTTTTAAACAATAGAAGGCTTATAACTTTTGAACCCGAGGTTTATAGGATATGCGGTTGGTGTCAATCTATTCAGCATTTTAATTTTAATAACCAAAACATTTTGTTAGAGACTTTTTTGACAAATTATGATTTTTCACGTTTTTGAGTTTTTTTAGGGATATAACTGAAAAAATACCTTTTCATCTCAACTGGAGGGTTATTGTTTAGTCAATTTTTCTCATTTGATAACAAAGAATATCAACATTCTCTCACAATGCATCAATTGTAAGTCCTCTTCAGCATTTCCATAAATATTTTAGGTATTATGTTTTATTTATTTATTTAATATTATTAATATGAATTTATGCATATGCAATTTATTCTTTAATGTAAATTAAATTATTGTAATTCAATGCAATGCAATATGTTTAACATTCTAGAATCAATATAAAAACATATTCTATAAATAACAACACCCCAAGAAGCCACTTTTGACAACCGTACAACATAATGGGGCCATTGTGTTCATGGAGAGCTCTTTGATGCTGTGTAATGCCATCTTTGGCGGCATTAACTCGGCGAAAATGAGCACTTGAATTAATTATTACGTTCATTATTGATTTCAAAGGTAATTCCATTACTGGAGCTTTTGGGAGTGTAGTCTTCATAAAGTTCTTCTTATGAATTTAATAATTATTTTATTTTATTTGTTGAGTAGATAACGGTTTTTTGCACTCTTGTACTGTTTTGTGGGATATCTTACTAAATGCATTTAAACACTCTAATTCATTTTATTAAATTTATACTACAAGGAAATTAATTTTCAAAAATAAGTATAGTGCAAAAATATCTTCAATTACAATCTTTTTGTAATTTTTTGACGTTTTAGGGGGAGGGGTTATTTTTCTTGTGATAATGTGTGCTGATGTGTGATTAAAAATATAAGTAAGGAACGTTAACAAATCTTCCAAGTAAGCATGAGGTACATTAAAGCATAATAGGCCTGTATAATTAATTGAAATGTAGAATATGTTTGGGAATTATTCTCTTTCACAATATAGGCTTCAAAATAAATAATTAAATAGAAATAGTTAATAATTATTACTGACCACAGAGATCGTCAGTGTACCAAATAAAGTCTATTAAAAGTTTCTTTAAAATCTTTGTAATCGACATTGTTCTTTACAATGCCCCCAATAAAATTGAAGTCAAGTACTAGTTCAAGAGGTAAAAAAGTAACCCAAGCCAATCAAAATAAAAAAATATAAGTATTAAAAATAAAAAAATCTCTAGTTTAATTTTATAATAAATTAGTAACATCAACTTTAATCAGACTAAAATGGTTAAGTTGAAATGAGTTGAACAAGTTGGTGAAGTATGCCTACTGCAAATTAAGTCAATATACATTAGGATTAAAATTTCACTCTTTGTTAGAAGCTATTGTTTAATGTCTAGATTTATACTTTTTTTTAGTTTTAAAAGAGTAAAATGAAGTTGTCGTGTGTATCTCCGTACAAAGCGATGACAGACTGAGCGGCCATTGCCAGCCATAACGCTCAATGTTTGGCCTAAAAGCTTTTCACTGAACAATCTAAAAGGCAGAGACACCTTGAATTGATGTAATAAAAATGAATCCATTCAATCCTGACCCAGTAGGTCCTTGTTATTCTTTCACACAATATGAATAGTATTGCATTAAAAAAGGATGTTAAAAAGCTTCGAGATGGTTTACAAAACTTCGTATTAAAAATCTAGTTTTTTGAGAAATATATTTGTTGTAAACCGAAATTTCTGAAAATGAATGTTTTAAGACAGTTAAAGAGTAAAAGTAAAATCTCATTATTCGTGTAAGGGTGTTTATTCAACTTTATTGCGCGTGTAATTATATTTTAGCCTACTCCATGCTGGCAATAAAACAGAACACTCCGTAATTAGTTTAGGTTTACATGTTGGTTGTGTATGCTTCAACTGAAATATACACTCAAGTTATGTTGAACATCTAAATACAAATATTTCCCTTCGAGTGCCGGAGAGAGCAGGAGCGATAAACAGGGACGTAGAGATATTTGCCCTAACCGCCATGTGTGCTTAATAAACACCATTCATCAGTTAATGAACATTAAATTGAATCACTTATGATTACATTCCGTTATTGGATTCCAATATTGACATCGCAGTGTATTGGACCGAGATGGTTATTACCTGTCTGTTATTTAAACTACGTTGTGTTTGTGCTACTTGTGATCCGTTATCCATTCGTGGGTCAGGGCAACGAAAAATTGATTATATCGTTTGTTCTGCCTTGATTCTAGTCGAGACAATTTTAGATAATTTGTAATCTTAATACTTCCTTTTTTATAAAACTTAGTTCCAAAGATATATCTTGAAAAAAGGTCAAAGTGTCTAAATGTATTATAAAAATAGAGAAATAAGGTCTAATCAAACAGACCTTAAATTTCAAACAGAAACATTTTGTTTATCAAACAGAAACATTTTGTGTAATACACTAAATGATGAAATGGTATTTGATTCCAATGAATCAAATAGTATACGTTTTTATAAATAGTTTATTTACTGATACTGAACCACACGTATGAAATTAATATCAAACTTGAAAATAAAAACTGTAATTACTTTATTACAAAAAAAAAATCAACTGTAATAAAAAAAATATTCATAATATTTTTATACACAGTAAAATATATATTATAACTCAAATTGAACTGCTTTTAAAAGTGTAAATTGTACAATTATGTTAATTTCAAAACGTTTCGATTTTTTTTTTTTTAATGCGTGTCTAGCCAGATTAATGATGTTTGGTAATTTCATGAAATAAAGTTTCTGTTAATTAAATATCACTGCCTAAAGACACTGTACTCATTGATTTTACCTTTTATATCGTAATTGTATTTTATAGTTCACATTAATGGCAATGTAGATGTTAAATTGGTGATCGTTTGTCTAAACACACCAAGTTTATGTTCACTGGACGAACTTTTGTTTGTAAACAAACAATAATGCTTCACGCTCTTCAAAACAACACATTTACTACTAATAGAACTATTTTCACCAGATCGGTAAATGTATTTACCATGTACAGTCATAGTCAAATTGTGTGTTTTTACATATTAAACTCAAAATCATTAAATAATTTATAATTTTATTTCTATTGTTTAATGTTAACAACAAATCAACAATGACATTAATTTTAACGAACATTAAAACATTCTTTAAACTACAACGCGTACTTGGCTGCCTTACTATGAAACCAATTATTTTTTCTAGTTACTGTAGGCCAAATTATTTTTTCTAGTTTACTGTAGTTTAATAGATTAGATCTATTCATAAATGTTAGAAAGCAACTCGATAAGTTATATTTTAATTTGACATGCTTTTCAATAAAACGAGCTTTTCAGGTTTCTAACGTCTAAGATTCACATTTTTAAATGTTTGTATTATTTTTAATTGTCATGCTATACAGTATATAAGGTTTTCAGGTTCATAGCACTAAAGCTTTATATTTAAATGCTATTAAATGGTTTTCCGACAATTTATCCATTAGACCCTAGAATTCATATTATGCTAGTTCTATGTTTTTTGTAATTAATTTCATCCCAACAGATGTTTTTATACCTATTTTATTCTAACTAAATTTAATTTCCTTCAACTTTACCAAATTTTTTTACTCGTCTATAATAGCTATTTTTAAATACCCTTGTAAAACACCTTCTAGTTTAAAACACCACCATGCAGACACTTACACACTTAGTACACACCGCCATGCAAACACTTAGTAAAACACCACCATGCAGCGGACCTAAATCGTTTTATTATTATTATTTTTTATTGTATATTTGTTTTTATTTCCAATAACTTTACTATATTTAGAATTCTAAATTCTCTGTTTTATAAAAAAAATCAAAGGCAATCCTGTAACTAAACAACTTAAGAGCACATATTATTTAAACTATAGGTACAGCCCAGAGATTTTAAATGTGTAGAATAACCCACCTATATAGACAACGTAAAGTGTGATAGCCAACTCAAAAGTTTATGTAAACTATTTTGTAACTATAGTCTTAAGACTTTATAACACATTATATCTATTAAAATAAACTAAAAGGTTAAAAGAATTTTCCATAGAGGTGCCTTTCTCTACTTTATTGCCGCCCTGGGACCGTTTTCCTTGTGAAGAGTGACACATAATGACCTATTGTGCTACCCCGAAGCCTCCTTTGTGCCCTGCCTTATTGATGTAATTCCATCTATAGGCGATGGTAACTTGCAAGGAACCTCCACTCAATTCATCACCTCTGTCCCCCAATTTCATTAGTTAAAGAAATTTCCTCTCTCCAATTTACTACAATTTCGGAGCGGATGGAGACTTTTGAATTCATCATTACTATTTTTGGTTGTTTATTAAAATTTGTGAGTTGACTACCTATATTAAACAAATTAATGTTGTCCCTAAGTTGCTTACACTGGTGAACATTTTGTTTATTTTTATGTTTCAAGCACCGTAGAATCTAAAGTCAGTTTAATCTAAATTTATGTCTGTCTGTCTAAGACGCTCATGGGTCCTAATTTGTAAGATTTTCAAATGTAAACTGTATCACTCCATGTTCTTATTTTCTTCTTAGACGAGAGCGGTGTGAATTATCTTAGCAACTTAAGTTGACTCTGTGACCTTACGGGTTGGCCACTTAACCATTCACAGTAATCAAGATGTGATAAAATATCATGCTTTGTCCACTTTCCACACGGAAACGGCTTAAATAAACTATATAAAAATCGTTATTATCTGTGAAAAAGGTCTCAGCTACATCTTTTAATGCGTGCTCTTTAATCAGATTTATTAGACACAACGTTATTCATCATGATTGCAACTCTTTCATTCCTCTTCAACTTCTCGGTTGTAGAAGGAAAGCGATTACAGAACGCCAAACCCTTGGCGAGAAACAAATTATTAAAGTTATTGATGCTTATTATGAAACAACGATTTTTTCCATTAACTCATCAAATATTCCTTAACTAAATGTGCAAAATAATTATAATAAAATATTCATTTTGAATAACACGTTGTGATCCTAGTGGAAGGGATCTGCTGGCTTCACTTTAGCATTATAAAATAACAACCTCTCCTTTATGGTTCTTACAATAAACCCTGACATTTACATTCCAACTACCTAACTTTTTTCTAAACGTAATGATTTCTGGATTAACTGACAGACTATTATATCATGCGTTTGGTGGGGGACATGACTTGAGTCACTTCAGCAATAACTGGATAAACTCGATGAGAAGGCCTAAAGGTGTGGAGAAGGCCCGTCACTTCATTTACTTGCCTTTTGACTGACGAAGGGATTGAATTTGCTTTTACTTAATAATGGTTTAAAACAATTAAATAATCAATGAAAATAAACATGTTATAAAAATAAAACTATTTCGCATACTTGGTTAAAATTAATAGCGTGACTTTAGAGGGAAAAAAACTCGCTCTTAAATAAGACAGGAGATTCCTTTGTTACAGGAGGATGGGGAAAAAGCGGGGAAATTATAGCTGGGATTTGTGGGATAATCTTGTTAGAAAGAGTCTTTTTAACTATGTCTCAATTTAGGTGTTATTTCAAATAAATTTTTAAGATTAAACAAATTCTTAGGAAAAGATACTGTTAAATATTTGTTTATTATTGAATGTTTCTTGTTGTTTTTTTCAAAGACCATAATATACACAGAAAACGACAAGTAACAAAATATTTAAAAAAAACAAAAAAAAAACAGAGAATTACCTTAACTTTTTGCTTCGGAGTCAAAGACCGTTAGGGTTCCGAGGCACTGCACAGTTCTAAAAGTAAGGTTTAACTGATTCGCACTCACTAGAGATGTGCCCTATACCTGATATAGTGTCTGTGTTACAATTTACTAATAGCAACTAGTATTTCTTAAACATTCCTCGTGAAAATATCATGTACAGTTTATGATGAGAGAACAGGTTAAAAAAGAAATCGTATGTTATGACCACTTGAAATCGTCACTCCAAAATTAACTCAGTAGTGGGGAATGGCTACAGTTGGGCCAGTTCAAGGTCATTGGTTGGAAGAGGCAGGTGTGGGGTTGGAAGTGTGGGGTGAGAGTGATGGATGGGTTTGGGAAGTGGGTCAAGGTCATTTGGAGGGGTTTTAAAAAAGTGGGAGCCTCAGGGGCTCGGTGGGGTTTGGGAGGGGCGGCGCCGGGCCGCGGGAGGTTTTAGTTTATTTTTAAAATTAAATCAAAGTCGTGTTCTTGTGCAGAGAGGCGTTGGAGTGTCGTCCACCGGTGAGGGAGTGGTAGACGCCGAAGGTGGTGGCGAAGAGAAGGTAGACGCACAACATGCAGAGTACGAATTTGAACAGTTGCAGCAGGCGAACCATTCCTTGTTGATTTTCCGTTTCTAATTGCAGCCTGTTGATCTCTAGTTTGAGTCTGTCCTCTTCCAATCGTGTTTTAAGTGAAACATCATCCATCATGTTTGTGTGCTTGTTTTAATTTGTGTTGGTGAAACGGGAGCGGTGTTGACGGTCGGAAAGTTGGCGATGAAATGAAAAACGAAGATGAGGACAGGGCATATTTACTGGAAAGTGGTGGGGGGTTAAGAAAAACAGTTGTGTGTCCAATCAAACGTCATCGTCAGCTGTTGGTGTAGGTTTGGAGGATGCAGGAGTGAGTCCTAGCAAACCATCTTCATCTCCACTCTCAACTCTATCGCATGTTGGACAACCGTAAACAAGTTCCAAATTCATAGTGATGCAGTGGAATTTGTCTATAATATCTTCTAAAGTTTCCATTAAATCTTTTAAATCATGTCTTGTTCTAATTATAAAAGTAGATTTCATATGTGGTAGCGGATCGTTGTTCATCGTACGGGAGTCGGGAAACAATGGCGAGCGTCAGTCAGCGGCTCGCTTATATGCTGGCAAGGGCGGTGGAGGGGGAAGTGGAGGGGTGGTGGCGTGGTGGGGGAAGTGGAGGGGTAGTGGTGTGGTGGGGGAAAGGCGATATACCCCCATGCGAACCGTTGGCCAGCGCATTTCGCTGCGAAACGCCGTTCGGGTAGGTAGTAGGAGGTGTACTATAAATATTAAATTTATATTTAACCAGAGCTTGCATTTCTTGTTCCTCGTTGTTTAATTCAATAATTTTAACACCATTAGTTGTCTGTTCCTCTTCCTCTTCACTTTGCGACGATGAAGACATGGAGGTGCTTGAAGAAGATGATGACGATGAAAATATTTTGGTAGGATTGACATATTGCACTGTGATGTTGATCCATCTTAAAGGATGGTTATCCATAAGTGTGAGTAAGTTTTGGAATAGGGTTTCCATCTCTTCTCTGTCGGTAATTAAATGTTGAAAGGAAATGAATTTATCATCCATGTTGTTGTCAGTGCAAGTAATGAAATAAGAATGAGAAGCGTATCGAATGATCCGTAGAATATATGTTGTAAAAAATAAGTGGTGGGGGTAATCTCAAGGTCAATCAAATGGAGTTTTAAAAAAGGGCTGCAGTCAGTGACTACAGCTATACATTCGAAGCTTCAACAGGTTCAGAAGACCAATCTGATCTATACTTGCACGCACTTATGATGCATGTACAAAAGTCGTCTTTATAATATGCATTGCACTCTCGACAAATGACAAGTTTTTCCGGATGAAACTTGATACACCTCTGGGGACAGCAAGTGTGGAAGTATCGTGATTTATAAATCTTGAAGGTTCGCAATTTTGGTGGTGGTAGTTGCTTTGTTTCGCATCTGCAGTAACAGGATCCAAAGAATTCGCACTTTGTACAGGCTAATCCGTCTACCATCCATCTTCCTAAATCGGTGCATTTCTGTTCACAACAGTAGCGCGGTGAGTCCTCGTTTTTCTTCTCTTCCATGTTGGCGCTTCTAAGTTTAGGCAAGAAATGAAGTTGTATAGTGTAGGATAGAGTGTTTTATAGATTAAGAAAAGTGGTGGGGGTAATCTCAAGGTCATCCAAATGGAGTTTTAAAAAAGATCATCTTACAAGTGTAAGATGTATTTATTTAAGATACTGAGTTTTCATCTTCTTTTTCTTTCTTTACATCTTGTTTGTATTTTTCTTTTTCTTCTTTAGCCATGGCGATGAGATCTTCAGTGGAGAGTGGATGTACTTCAGGAAATTTTAGAATTAATTTTGGTTGGAATCCCTCTTTAGTCAATACTTGAAGATCGGACGTCATTTGTTCTACACTTTGATAGTCTTTTCCGTAGATTTTTCCATTAAATTCAATCATCATTCTGTACAACATGGTATTAGTAGTTGTTTTCGCTGCGTCAGTTGGAGAGCAAATGATGATTCTGTTAGGTTACACGGTCCTTTTATAGATGCTACAGCGACCACTTGATATTATTTAACATTAGTAATATTTCTGGAACTTAACATTACTTTGAGTAGATGGTGTTGTAGTTGAAGGTTGTGTGGAAACGAATACTTCTTCGTTGCAGAACTTCTGTTTAGGAAACATCCTCATGTTGTGAGAGTAAACATCAATATTTAAACGATAACCACCGGCAAGTAACACTCGCAGTTCATTAGTAAAATCGTCGAGTTCTTCAAAAGTTGTAATGGTGGTGGTATCATATGATGCACACTTAACCTTAAGAGACATGTTGTTATTCGTAATAACTGGAGAGCCAACAGAGATGTGTACAGCACGAAAGGTAGTCGTAGACTGATGAGATCCTCAAGAAAATTACGGCCTTTATATACCCTCGAAACTAGGTCAAGGTCATCCAAACGTGTTTTTAAAAAAGCAACATATCGATAGTGCAGAAACACTATCAATATGTTGCCTTTTCTTATTTTTTTTTTTTTTTCATTTTATTTTTTATTTATTTAAAATCAGTTACACATATGTACAACAGTATATATAAACTACAGACTAGTTGCTAGTAGGCATAACATGAAGTGTAAGTTCAGTAGAGTTGGTTCCACTAGGACCGTGGGATGCCAAATAGAGTGCGCCGGGGTGAATCAGTCGTAAATCTTCATTCTGCAGCAGTTGAACGAAGCGTTTGGGAAGAAATACTTGAAATTTCGGTTCATCACCAGGTGTGTAGGGTGCTTCACTCAATGTGCAATTGATGGCGTCTCCAACTGATGTTTCCATCTTCTTAATAGTGTGAATAATGTAATGTTTTTCTTCTTTCAATTCTGAACATTTCTTAGTCGGTAGTATTGTAGATTTAGAATGTTTGTTGAATTGATCAACAAGCGACTGTAGAAAAGTTTGCGATGCCATTATGTTTTCTTACTATTGTTCGTCTTCTTCTTCTTCTTGTGCTTGCGCGTCAGAGGTGTTGACTCCTCGGAGGTTAGAGTAATACTCATGCATTGTCATAGTGCCGCTCTCGCTTTTATACCCATCGCTTCCCCCACCACTTTGCTGGAGATAGACATTCAAACGATATGCGTTCTTTAAAGCACATTGAGACTGCCGATGTTTAAAGTTTTTAGATGCAATACAGATGTTAGCAAAGTAGCAATAAAAATCTTTCTCCATTTGCACATTTATCACTTCATGGTTTGTATATGCTTGTATCCAATTTGCTTTTTCCGATCCTCTTGTAAAAATAGTTTTGAACTCTTTGCAGAAATGATTCATAATGTGTGGCATCATATTGTAGGTTATAAAACCTTCATCCCATCTTAGATTATGAAAATGTTTCATCAACCATTTGTTTGTTACTTTAGCTTTGGTTGTTAATCTGTTGAACGGCAAAGGAGGCATGAATAAAAAATGATAAACAACAGATGTTATCATATCTAGTACCACTAACTCTTTGATTATAAAATTTCCATCATTACCACGGAATGCCTGAAACTCTATGATACCTCGCTTTACTTCCATTATTTCCGTCTTCTTAGAGAATGAAACTCGTTTATCCATGATGACGTTCAGTAGACAACTGGTATGTCAATGCAGATTGGCAGCCTTTTATACTCCAACATTCTTCTTCTTCTTCTTACTTACAATATTCTTTGTTTGTTTAATTTGTTGTTGATTGTTGATTGTTGAAACGTGATTCGTTTTCCTTGGTTTCTTGCTTTTCTTCTTCATCTAAATTAAAGTTGGTTTGATTGTGGTGTAACTGTCTCCACATCTCTACTTCATGCGGTATCCTATTGAAGATTGAAGTATCTACTGGACCGTATAGGATTGGAACATATGGTTGTCTATCCAATGCATCAATTAAATAGTCTTTAATAATTGTACTTGAGAATATTAGCTGTTTTAAATATCTTGTTATAGGGCCAGTAGCACAAGTTAAAGCGTAAAACTCTTCTTTTGTCAAATGTATTTTTATATTATATTTAGTTAAATCTCTAAATCGAACTAGTTGTTGACCACGTTGTTTAACAATATCAATTTCAATATTTGATTCAAACAAACCTAGTTTTGTTTTTCTTCCAAAGGTATTGTTACTCAAATAGCATTCCAAAAGATGTATATGTTTCATAAAAGATTCCCAAGAAGATTCAGTGAAGGTTACCATTTTAGATCCGTGATTCAAAATAATAGTTGGAGAGTAATCCAATGATTTCATTACTCCAGCAGACACAGTCTTTGTCATACAAGAAGAAATAGGATAAAATATTCGAAGAAATACCTCCATTAAGATGTTGGTAGAAATGTTATCTTCAATTTTCCTTTTCTTTGTTTCTTTTTGAACTTCCTCTTCGTCTGTCTTCTTATGTTTAAACTTGAGGAACTCTTCCATTTCCTGTTCAACTTGTCTTTCTATATCCAAACTATTGTCAGCCATAAGAGGTGTAGTTTCTTCATTAGCACTTGATGTAGTAGAACTCATCTTGCGGACGATGTTACCCATACGACAATCAAAGATGAAATGAATTTCCAGCTCTTCTTTCTCGCTTTTATACTCGCAGATGACCTAGATATTGTTGATCTTTTGTAAAAACCTTACAAATCGTGCAGATGTTGTATTAATCCTTTTTAAAGTACATTCTTCACAATTCCTGTCAGCGGTGTGTAAGTAACTATTTTGTCATGTAGAATTAAACAGTATGCTGAAGTTCCATCTGGTATTTTATCTTCAAATTCCATTTCAATTTTTATATCTACACTTGAAGATTTCACAGATTCATTTTGTTTTGAACAATCGATTACAACAATTGGAGCTTTTGAATAAAATTGTTCTGGTGATAGTAGTGGTGTATTTGTCTTACCATAATATGACGATTGAAATCTTGCATACATGTCATATAGAATGGAATAACGTTTCTTGTCAAATGAAACATTTAAACTGTCATATGGAAAGAACTGAGAGTTTAGAAAAACTTTGCAATTCTTTATCTTGCAATGGTCAAATTGACCAGCGTGCGCAGTTATAACATCTTTTCGTTTAGTCTGAAAACCGACTATTATGTACCTTGCTCGTTCTAAATAAGTAGAGGTTTTAACAGTCCATGTTTGTCTTTCTGTTTGAGGCAATATGGGGTATTCATGAAATTCCCAACTTCTAAATGGTATTACGATATCACGGTCAGATTTTAATTTTTTCAATAATAATACTCGATGTTCATCCGCCAATCTGACATGTGGTACTCTCCATACAACTTTATCCAATTGAAGTTGCCATTCCAAATCGGCATCTTTTGTTCCACTTGGCGCTTGTATTACATCCTTATTCGTTGAAGATCTGAGCAGTACCAGTTCTTGCTTTACATTTATTATTATTCTCTTGTAATCTTCTGCGAATCCCAAAAGCAATCGTAAAGGCACATTAAAATCAAAGTAACCTTTTGAATTAGGAGTAATAGTGTCTTTATCAGGAGTCACCCATCCAGCTGAGATTAAAGAATTCTTTTCATGGGGTGTTATTGAAGTCAATCCTTTCAAAGTTGTTGATATACCAACTTTTTTTGTTGAATCAACTGTTACTCCAGATATCTCATATCTAATTTCATCAAACAGATATGCCATAGGGTTATTTATAAAAGGAACAGTTGAACCAGATTTTCCATCCAATGTTGTTACTCTTCCTTCGATATATAAATAACTTTCACATGGTAATGTGTAGATATCTTGTTGTTGAATGGGAATCCTTATTTCATCATTATTATTTAATTTTGATGAAGTGTAAGGGTTGTGAGTGTGATATTCCTTCTCCCATAGGGTTTCGTCGAATGTCGGTCCTTGCGCTATATCCAGTATATCCATGGTTGGCAAGTTTTAGTCCGATCTTTTGTAGGAAGCGTATGTTGTCCGGTGTTAACTCGTCGAATGTTGAGGAGCTACTGAGCTCCCGACTCTTCCGTTGTGGTTTAAATGATAATCCCATGTTGACTTTATGTTGCTGCTCTGATATGTAACCGTATAGTTATTGTTTCTCCTCTAAAGTCAACACTAATGCCGTCTTGATCCAATATGTTCAGTACGATGTCTGAAATGAAACTGGTGTTTAACGGTAGGTATATCAGGTTTTGTGGCTTCTCAACTATTTTAAAACCAGGAGCTACTGTGGGGTAAAATGTATGTAATATGTGTTGATTTACTCCATCTCTATATGATCCGTGTATAATATTACACGTTACATCAATACTGTTCACCTTTAATATTGTTACTGTTGTATCGCCAGTATAATCATTTCCAGGAGCTAAAATTCCTTTCTTCTTTGAAAATCCGAGCAAATTGCCGATTGAGTGGTCTAAGGTAAAATCTATATAATACTTTGAAGTTATTTCTGCTTTTAATGTATTATTATTACCTTTTATAGAAATATTTTCTTCTCCAAGCTTTTTTTGTAATACTTGGTTTATATCGTCTATTTCATATGCTCCTGTAGATAATGGAATTATTTTTAATTGTGAATAATTTCCTTTTTCATCTTTACTCTCATAATAATGTAGTAAATTATTTTTTCCTTCTGTAACATTGGGAATTGAATTGTATGTAGTCAAATCCAATAATGCTGCTTCCCATAGTTTGTCCGTAGATAAACGTAACGCTGGGAAAAGTGTACTTTTCAATGTTGACGAATTTCCGCTCAGCGACACTGTATACGATGACATCTTAAAGCTGACTGACGCTCTTCGCTAGGAACTCTAAACATAAATGTCCGCATATTTCTGTATTGCTAGGTTGCTCTCTTTTGTAGTTGTAGAATATATTCTTGGAGTCCCGAAAATAATGTTGAAGTTCTTTTGGTGGCGGTAAATTTCCAAAACTATCAAAGTAGTAAACATTTTCTCCAAGTTTTTTATAACATACCCAATGAGTACCTGGTCCATAATTAGAGTCTAAGTTTACTATTCCAGTTTCATTTTTCCACACTCTATTTGGTAATGTATCTTTCATAAAAACTCCTCTGAAGAATGGTATTCTTAAACATTTCACATATTTTGACAGTTGATAGTTTGTTAATGCTTCATTTGGAATTATCAATTTATTCTTCTCATTTAATACACACGGTACGGTCTTAAGTAAAGACCCGATCCGTTTTTTACCATTGACCATATGGATGTTTTCTTGACTTTCCTTTTAGGGTTAGTGCGACGTCTTCTTTTGATGTTCCCGCCTCTTTTTGCAGCTTCTTTTTTACTAGGTTTTCTCCCGCGTCGTCTTCCACCACCAAACTTAGCTTTCGTCTTCATGGCTGTTGTCACTGCCCAAGCTGCTGCTTTTTCCGCAATACTGGCGTCACTTGATTTAACCCTTTGCCAAGCTTTTTCCGCTAGCGCTCTATCCGCTATTGATCTATTTGTTGAATCTGCAAACTTGGAATACGCTATATCGTGTTCTTTGCAAGCTTGATCTAATTTATTAATTCCAGGATCTCCTCTTGCTAAACGTTTTGCCAACTTAGTTCCGGGTCCACAATATTGATAGCCTCCGGGCAGATGAAATTCGTATGGTAAAGCGTCTATTGCTCGATTTAGAACAGCACCAACAGGAATCCGTCTTAGCAGGGATAACGCAGCTGATGTTATACCACGTCCTTTCTTGCCGCTGTCTTGACGACGACTGAGCGTTGCGGTCTTCATTATGTCGTCTTATATAACCAGCGTGTTTACTCCACGAGCTGCTTTACATAAATGAATAGCACATGCACAATTTTTATATTTAAATACTTAATTATTCAAATTAATTATATACTGATTTATGATTCTATTTTTAATCCAAGCTTCTCGTTCATCGGGTTGAATCATCACATGACTCGTTGTACTAGCTATATGATTGTGGGTATCGATAAGTAAATTGCCCACTATTCTTATTAAACAGTCTAAAGTTACAGCATCTTTTGGATGTTGGGGATCGTGTAACTGCATAATACGTTTATCATTACACGTGTAAGCAGTCGAATCACTTTTCGACGTTGTTATGACTTGTCCAATAGTAGCAGCATCATTTAAATCTTCTCCTGGTAAAATATTAATTATTTTCTTCATCTTTGCATCATATTTGGTCCCAAAGTGTTTATCCCAAGTTATTGTTTGTTTCATTGTAACACAATCATTTGCTTCGTAACCAGGATAAATATCTTTTATTCTTCTATTACGACCATTGTATGTACCTAATGTACCACCAGTAGCAATTAATGTTTGCACCATTAGAGGTACATCTGTATCTTTTATACCAAATCTTCCATTTGTTATTGTTTTACGTCCTGCATCCCATTCATCATTATTTCCTTGCATTAAATTAAACTTTTCATTTCCATGTATAAATTTATCTCCCCGCTTTAACACGGCATCTTCATGTTTTACAAAATTGGATGTTTCCTTTTTTAATTCTTTAGATAATTGTTCTATAGTAACAGCATCTTTTGGTTGAGAACCGAACTTTACATTTGACAACACTTTCCCATGACAATCGATTTCATCACCATCTTGTAAAATACAGTTGTCCTTGATGTATTTCAGGTTTACAGCATCCCCATCTTCCTTTGGGTATCCAATGTCATTTATTATAAATTTATAAAAAGAAAATCCGCGTTGAGTCTTTTCCGGTATTATAGAATGTAAATATTCTTTATTAACTGAATCTTTATCATTTTTCGGATTTGCCACGTTGGTTATTCTATGATTTCCAGCATCATATGTCTGTCCATCTTTTAAATTATTACCCCATTGTAATTTTAAAGTATTTGAAAGTTCAGATGATAAATACTCTTTAGTAATTGCATCAGAACTGTCAGTTGGTTTACCAACATTAATTATTCTATGTGATTTAACATCG
Organism: Neoaliturus tenellus; assembly: GCA_030545055.2. Classification (NCBI taxonomy): domain Eukaryota; kingdom Metazoa; phylum Arthropoda; class Insecta; order Hemiptera; family Cicadellidae; genus Neoaliturus; species Neoaliturus tenellus. The sequence continues at coordinate 318,563,393 of CM061531.1, forward strand.
TAAGTATTCTTGTCTAATTTCAATGATGTTGAAGTAGCCTCTTTTACTGTCTTTAAATTCGCTCCATCAGTATCTTCTTCTGGGTCTTTAACAAATTTTAAACGTTTGTTACTCATATCATAGTCACCTTCAGGTGTTTGCGGCAATCCACTTCTTTTTCTGTTTTCTCCTCCTTGTACTCCTAGCCCGGAGTACCGTCCGAACTTGTCGACGCTCATGATTGAACTGATCCACTGTATGCTCACAGCTCTCTTATATATCCGTGATGATTTATACAACTATTCCACGATTTCGAAGTTCGTCAACTAAAGCCACCCATTCATTATTTAAGCCTGTATGACCAGCTTCCATGGCTTCATGTAATAGTCTCATTCTATCAACCAATTTATTTATATCATTATAGTAAATCACATTTGTATTATATAGGTTTTTCATTAAACCTTTACCAGACGTCGAAGTTTCTCCTTTTTTCTTTTTACCATATTTATCCATAAGTGATAAGTCCATAAGTGATAAAGACTTCCTCTTTAGCGGTTTCTTCAAAGCGGGCGCAGTTCGTAATGTTGGTAGTTTTCTCAGCGGAAACAATCTTTTTATTACAACTGTATATTTAGTTGCGCGTGTTCTATTTATCATTGAATCTTTGGAGTAATTCTTCTTATGAGCATTAGTATTTTGCAAAATTTCTTTAAAAGTATTTAAATCTTGTACCGTATATTTTATAGGTATATTTTTAAAAATCAGTTCAAATAATCCTTTTGTTCCTTTATATTTATGCTCACCAATAACAATGTCATCATCTTCAGTCAAATGTACTTTTGAATCTCCTATTTTTAATTCATTTCCATCAATTCTCGCTCCATATACATGTGACTTGTGTAGTTTTGGGTTTGCTTTTATTTCATGTAACATCTTCATGATATACTTTCTTCCAAGAGGTCCTTGTTGCAATATATCACTACTTAATTTTGTTAGATTTGGAATTGATTGTTCTGCTTCAGGTATATGTTGTTCTTGTTCTTCGTCTTTTTGAACATTTATTTCTGGTTCTTCTTGTCTTGTTTCTTTTTCTTTTTGAGAAACTTCACTATCACTTGTGTAAGAATCATCATCTTCTTCCTTTTTGAAAGTCTTTACTTCAAATTTAGAAACAGGTAGTAAGACATCTCCTTCATAATGAGGTTTACCAATTGTTTCTGTTATCTGTTTTAAAGGTTCTGTAATAGGTTTAAATGTAGTCTCCAGAAATTCTTCTCTTTCATTCAAACCCATTCTTAATGCTCGATTTTTAAGTCTAATCGAGTCACTCAGTGATTTTATTTCTTTTAATAGTTTTTCTTGGTTCACCATGTTTACGCTGCGAGGTCCAATCTATTACTAAACGTATCATCAATCGTTCAATGGATTAATACAAATTTATCCAATCCTATACGATATCTTCCATTTTTTATAGCTTCTTCTTTCATAATAACAAGAAATCCATATTTTTCAGCCCATGCTTTGCCACACATTTCTTTAAATTTATCAAATGACATGTCTGCATTCACATGATCATTATATATGTGCTTTAAATTTGTTTCATCTTGCTTAAAGATAATTAGTAGATTTGCATTATCTCTTATAAGTTGTTTTGGAATTTTACTGTAAGTTTGACCAATATAAATGCTATCAATATTGTAATGTCTTCCCATGGCAAAATAGCTTCTGATAGTGTCATGATTTTCACAAGATACATCATCAAATACAAATATAGAAAATGGTTTTGCCTCGTTTGGCTCCATTATAGTTTCACTAGCATTAAACTTATAAAAATTAACTTCAGGTACACTTGCAAGTACCTTATCCAGTAATTGGTATTTGGGTTGTTGCAAAGATTTGGAAAAGATATAAATGTTGTTGAAACGTAATCCTTTAGGATTTGTTATTAAGTTAAAAACCACATTTGTCTTGCCACAATTTGATGGTCCAGTTATTAAACATCTTATTGTGTTTGGCAGTAGTTCACCATGTTTTCCATGATTTAACTTGTCGTTGTCAACTGTTAATTCATCAATATTATTAATAAAAAATCGATCCTTTTGTTGCACAATCTCCATCTTGTGTAAAGGTTAAACATGTAATGAGTTCATAAATTGCTACACCAAGTCTTTTGTAGGGATCCAAGAGTCTTCACTTTTATCAAATCCCAACCAACGTACTTTAACCTTATCCTTTTTTCTTTGTAAAATCTTTTCAACAAGATATACATCGCCAACTGATGATTTTAACAACTCATGTCCGTAGAATCCACCTTCGAGTAATTCACCCTTGTTGTCCTTTAAGATGTAAGTTTCAGGTATTGTTGGTTGCACTTTATAGATTGTAAATACTTCATTAGTCCAGTTTGGCAGATACCTTTTACTAAATACTCCTTTGTACTTACTTATACGAACTTTATCATCAACTTTAAATGTTTTAGGCTGCATTTTTTCACGTTTAGGAGTTGTATTATTCCTAATACGTTTTAATACCATCTTAGCATTACCGCTATTTACTTGGTTAGGCTTCATACCAATGGTTCGATGATACTTGTTGTTATATTCTTTTATAAGTTGCGGTAAGATATCATACCAAACATATGATCCTCGTTTGGAAAATGTTTTATACATTGCTCCTTTTAATGTTCTATTGAATCTTTCTATTATTGAAGCTTTAACTTCAGAATTTGTAGAATAATGATTTATTTTATACTTCTTCATTAAAGCTGCAAAGTCTTTGTTAAAATATTCTTTCCCATCATCAGTTTGTAGATGTTTGATGTTGAATTTATTTCTTTGTATAGCCGTTTCCATAGCTTTTGTAACACTTTTACCAGTCTTGTCCTTTAGCGGTAAGGCATCAGCCACTTTAGTAAAACAGTCTATAATCGCTAAAATGTATTTGAATCCTTTATTCAACTTACTATGTGGTATCATTTCAATAAGATCGGCTTGGAAAAGATCATTCATTCCTTTTATAATTGTATTTCTTCTAGGAAATTTTCTTCTTGCCGGCTTATGAAGTTCATTTACAATCTTGTTCCTTAAATCTTCCATCTTCAGTTGTGTCTTCCACACCGCTTGTAAGAGTACTGATCTCTAAAATGGTTTATCCTCTTTTATATGGTTAGATTATAGGTCAAGGCCATATTACATTGGTGTAAAAAAGAGGGAACATGACATTGGGCTTGTCATGTCCCCTCTTCTTTACGGAAAGGAAAAAGGAAGAAGGTAAAGGATGAAGAATAGGTTTACTGGTCGATGGGGTATAAGGAGTAATGTCCGAATGGTAGAGTTTTTATATTATCTTCCAGGATGTACCTCTTATCATCCTTACAACTCAAAGCCCATTTGGTTTGCTTTACACTGAAGAGACGATGGTTGAAGCTTCTTATGGTGTTAAATGTTGCTGTTGTCTCAACATTTTCAAATAAGCATCTCTTGTATTCTTCAAACTGTACATTCTTCTTCAGGTATGAGGTTTTTATACCCTTGGCCTTCTTTACGATTTCATGTTCTCTTCTTTCATTTTTGTACAGTTTAAATGAATATAGTTTAGACATTAAAGCTACAACCTCTTCCATTGGCACGCCATTTGTCTCGTCTTTGAACTTTCCTAATACCTTTTTATTTCTACCGTTGTCGTAGTTGGGATGGTTTTGTGGATAATCAGAAAAGTCAAAGTCAGTAGTATATATAAAAGTACGTAGGTCTTCATACATGTCTTCTGTTTTTATCCAATAAATAAAAGCATCTGTATCCATATATGCAATCCCGATGTTTTCTCTTCCATAAAACTTCACCATCTTGTTGTAGTGAAAGTCATACATGTGGGTTTTAGAAATATCCAAAATAGACATTCCCACATATAGAGGACGATCCATTGTTATTGAGATTTTGTTCATGGAAACAGCTACAAGATTTTTGTTGATTATTATGGACGATCCGAAGTTAGGTTTTTGTACCAGCTTTTGTAGTTTCACCGGATCACTAACTAATTTCACATTCTTATGCTTTCTTTTGTTTTCCAGTGTCTTGCCAAATATCGCATTATTCATCAATTTAAAAAAGTCCTTTTGAAAATTAGATGTAGCCGCAGTTCTTCTTTTTGTGTTATTGTCAATGTATGACTTTAACCAACAGGATTGAGAAAATTGTAAAGCTCTATTAACTTTTGTTATTCTCAATCCTAATTCTAGGGCTTGTTGTATTACCCAATAATGAGCAACATATCTTGATTTGTTGGTTAAAGTCATCATCAATTTAGGCCATCTACCAGTTGGTGATATTTCCGTCTTGGCCAGTAGAGGTAAATCATAATGGTGGTCATGCAAATGTTCAGGGTACTCGATGTCTACATCCAAAATATAACCAGTATCTCCATGTTTTGCCATGTCCATGATGTTTCCAATAGAATCAGGGTCTACCCATTTAAAGTCGCCATATGGGAGAGGATTCGACATGGCCCATCCATAAAGGTTATTTGCATCAAAATAACCTAAATATGTACTTGGTTTTGATGCATCAAAATTGGGCAGATATTTGTTATTTGCCTTTACATGTCGTGTTACACTTTGAGTTAATCCTCCTCGAACACCTGATTCCAACATCAGTATCATGTCTATATCTGTAAGAAGTTGGAGTTTACAGTTAGTTTCCTTCAACATTGCTTGCCAAGCTAGTCCAGGTGATGTACAAGAATGCAGAGGGTCCAGTCCATACGCCTTAAAACATGTATTTCTAAACTCTTCCATTATATCACAAAGTAAAGTTACATCTAGTTTAACATAAAAGTCCGAATATTCTCCAAGTGTTTTGAATCCTAATTCATTCCAAACTCTACACGCATGTTCATAATCTTCATGGGATATATCCGTATCGTATAGTTTACTTTTGAATTCTTCTTTTGGTGGAAGGGATGTTTCATTAAATCGTTCTAAGCTATCTATATAATCATATGGGAAAACACCTTTGCGAAGAACTAAATTAACCTTGTCATTACTTACAATCTTCTTGGTTTCTATTAAATCTTCTGTTCTCAGGTTTTCAGAAAGTTTCATTAAACTAGATGGCATAAAACGGTAAGAGTCTAAAAACCGAAGTTTGATATTTCCAACTTTTTTAGTAAAACTTATAAACTTCTCCATGGTTTCTGCTATGACATCAATTTCTCCATTATCTCTTCCTAATTCCGGAATGATAAAATGCGCATCATAACCACTAAGGTTATGTAATATTACAGGTATATTTGTGGGGATCTTGTAGTTGATATTGCAGCTGTTACATGCAGCACCTCTATAATACCCTGTCAGATGGTCATGATCATGAACCTTGTGATTTTCCACAGTAAATTCATTTGTACATAAATAACAATGAGTCGCATTTTCATGTTGAATCTCTTCTTCTTCATCCAAAGGTATCATCGGTATAATATCACTATACAATCTTTCAACACTTTCTGCTATTGTATACAACTGATCAAGGAATATTTTAGAAGCATTAACACCACGATAGACAATAGGTTTTGAAGTTAAATTAAATCTATTTAGATGTTCTTCAGAAAGAGTAGATTTAACCATTAAACAAAAACTGTTTGGATCATGTATCTGATACTTAACACTTTTCTTTGCTACATCGCCATCATTATCTTCAATAGGAACTAGTGTAGATTCAAAATCAGCATAGATAACAATGGGAATCCGGTATTGATGGGAGATTTTTTCAAATTTTAACTCTGCCTTACTTGGACACGGTAAGATAATTTTTGCTTCATAGTTGTTGTTACATAGTTTTTTATGCTCTTGTAACCATTCGTTTCCTTGTCTTCTTTCTTCACAAAAATTAAAGCATCTTTTGCAAATTATCTTCTTATTTCTATTTTTAGATAATTGATTGCTAACAAGAGTTTCAAATTTTTTAATCCATACATAGTGGGAAACATCACCTCTTGTAAGCAGTAATAAGTCTGTATGATCTGGGAGTTCATTCTTCACCACACGCAATGGGTACACTTTATTCGAACTGTCCAAACCAAAAACATTGACAGATGTTCCAGGGTTTTGTTTTTCAAACTTTGAGATGTCCTTTAAAGCCACTGGGTAAGTCAATCCTTGGAAATTATATCGATATCTTTGTATTTCATATTCTTCATTGGGTCTTACTGCATGGTCAGGTGGTACAAATTTTGCCGTCATTGCATATCTAAAACATTCCATATCTTCATTTTGAATATTTATGCACGATTTGGTGTTTGAAATTTTCTTTGGGAGCGGAATATAACTGCTACCCCTTAATCCATACCCATGTTTATGAACTCTGATATCCATACCCTCAATACTAACCAAACTCCAACCAGATCCTCTTCCTTCATGTTCTTGAATTTTTGTTAAAATTTCTTCCAAACAATCTTCAACTATTGAATTAATATCTGAACTTGCCATTATGGTCTGGTTTTTTGTCATGAATCCTCTTGGTGACATTTCTCCTTCTACATTAGTAAACATAGCATTTAACAATATGCCAAATTTAATAAAATTTAGCCTTTTTAATTCTTCTGCGAGTGTTTTACTTACAATTCTTCTTACTTCTTTAAAAAACTGCTCCAATTCCAATTTTTCATTTTGAATTTTGTGATGCATTACTACTCTACCTTCTAAAGCATATACTCTTAAACTCGGTATTTCATTAGATGGTCCTGCTAATGGTTCTTCATGTTCTTCTTGTTGTTCTTCTTGTTGTTCTTTTTGCTGTTCTTCTTGTTGTTCTTCTTGTTGTTCTTCTCCATATAGTTTTAAATCTTCATATTCGGTTTCTGTTACATCTTTATTATTATTATGGAATAACTCTTTGTGTATTTCTAGTAGAATATTATCATGAAAAGTTTCTAAGCAAATTTCACATTGATACATCTTGTTGATGTTTACTCTTTGAAATTTAGCAGCGAAATGAAATGCTTCTCTACTGCTCCCTTTTTATAGCCTCCCAGTTGTAGTGGGGGGACGGTAAGATTTTTAGTAAGATGTTAAAAATAGTAGGTTAAGACTAAAGCTGAAAAGTAATGATTAAAGCCTATATTTTCTTCCAATTGCAAATACTCCACATATGCCTCTGCCCATAGCCATAACAGATCACTGTTACGCCAATATACACCAAAGGTGGGTCTATCATCAACTAAAATTGGAGATGCTATGTTTACTAATCTTTCATTTTCTATCCATGTCATAACTTCAATTACAAACCTTCCTATAATATCCATTGGAGAATTCGGATCCACAAATATTCTTGTTACAACATTTTCGCTTAACAAAGGCTCTTCAATTTCTTCATCGTTTTCTTCATCGTTTTCTACATCGTTTTCTTCATTGATTTCTTCATCCACCTCCAATACTTCTTCAACTTTTGTACATTTGTTATAAAATATTGGAGCATCTCGGGGAGACATGTTCACTCTAGCTATTATTGTCAATGAATGTCCCAACGCAAACCACGACACTCTTATATAGGCAAGTCAATGAGTGGGGGGTTTCTTTTAATAATAAATTTTTATTAAAAGAAAATAGTTTAATTCTGTCTTTACCACAATATTACTCCTAATTAGAGCTTTCCAATGATGTATCACTTGCCCTATTCTGGCAAACCGTTCTCAAGTTATAAGTAAATTTGTTAGTGGGGGGGGGGGGGGGGGGCTCGCCGGGTTCAAGGTCAAGGTCAAGACGATACACTAAAGACATTTTACTTAAGACATTATACTTAAGACGGTACACCTAAGACGTTGTGACGTCGGGGGGGGGGGGGGGGGCCTCGCCGGGTTCAAGGTCAAGGTCAAGACGTTACACTTAAGAAGTTACACTTAAGACGTTACACTCAAGACATTTTACTTAAGACATTATACTTAAGACGGTACACCTAAGACGTTGTGACGTCGGGGGGGGGGGGGGGGGGGGGGGGGCCTCGCCGGGTTCAAGGTCAAGGTCAAGACGTTACACTTAAGAAGTTACACTTAAGACGTTACACTCAAGACATTTTACTTAAGACATTATACTTAAGACGGTACACCTAAGACGTTGTGACGTCGGGGGGGGGGGGGGGGTTATGCATGAGTGGATTTAGGTCAAGGTCACCAAAAAATAATAATGATCCAAGATGATGGAGGCGGCTGTAACCGTCTCCACCACCCTGTGTTCCTCAAACACTCCCAATCCCAACCCAAAAAGTTACGACTTGCGAGGGATCCCAATTTTTGGCCCGCACGCACGTGGCGATCCAGTTTGGTAGTCTGTGATACGGGCGGCCAGCCTCGGGCCTGGGCACTGGACTTGACCATTCCAATTTTACAATGGGGACTCTGGAACAGCTAATGCAAGACGCAACTCTAACCTCCCACCCTTAATCTAAACCCACCCAATCATATTTTTGCCTGACCAAAACTAAAAAAAAAAAAAATCAAAAACAATAAAAATATGCGCTACCTACGGCACAACGCGCATGTCCCACCCATATTTAATGAAGTTCAATCGAACTTCTTAAATTTACATTTATATTTTAATTTAATCTACCCAACCTAACAGCTAGCTGTGGAATGTAAAAAATTATTAGTACACAGATAAACAAACAGACATAGACACACACACACACACACACACACACACACACACAAATACCATAAACCAATACTTAAGATTAAAAACACATTTCTTAAACATAAATAATACCATAACACACCTTAATGCTAACATCGCAATGCGCAAGTTAAACCTTAAAAAACTAACACATCTTAAGACTGAAACCAAACAACATTTTGCATAAAACCATAGACACACACACACACACACACACACACACACAACAAATATTAAATAGTAATAGCCTAACAACAAGAGTAACTCAAATATATATCGGCCGCTTATACATTTGAGTTGCCCTCTGAGTCGGGTCGGAGCGTCGCGTCCGAAATTCCGAGCCCGACTGTGGCGGCAATAGTCGTCGGGGTAGTTCTCGGCTCCCAGAGTGGTGGGGGGCCGGGAGGGGTTTCAGGGGCGCGGAACTTTCCAGAAATGTCAGTGGAAAATTCCAAACGGATGTGCTTTGTTACATGTGGGTCGCCTAAAACGCAGGTGGAGCCTTGTACCTCTCAATTTGCATTAGATAGCATCAAATTACATCCGCTGACAAGTACATCCGCAGCTTTCCCCATCGCGTGGCAGCATAATTATCGTCGATTGTTATCCACCCTCTTCCGCCGCTTAATTATACTTCCAACAGAAATAGGCCGCCAAAACACGCAACTTGTTTTTAACATACAATAGACTATTGTTTGGAAATGCATTACTTATGCTCATAATCCTTGGCCTGGTCGGTACTTCTTACACGCTACACCCAAGACGTTGTGACGTCGGGGGGGGGGGGGGGCTTCCGGTTTCCGGTCCGGTCGGGGGGGGGGGGGGGGGGTCATGCATGAGTAACCATCCGCATGTATATAAACGATGGGAAGCTCGCGCGCCTCCCATATAGGGAGCTGACACCCCAACGGTAAACAACCAATCCGTGAGTTCATACCACATAGTACTTTAACACACTATTTATTTTAACATTTTTATTATTTTTACACTATTTCTTAACACTACATCAGTTATTTTATATATCTTAATTTTATTTTCGTGTCAAGTTTCCATTTTTTTTTTTTTTTTTTTTTTAATTAAAATATGCTAATTAACATCGTGTGCAGGAAACTCACACTGATTAATTGCAGGTTCCATTCTTACACACCTGTTTCCTCCTTAATATGCAAATTACTCTCTTACTTTAACAACACTTAAACTCTAACCGCTACTTCTCGGTCATACTAATATAATTAATGCTACACTACGGGATTTACCTGTGCAATAGTGCACGCTATGTTTCCTGCACGTCTGCAGGTAATACACCTTACAATCATATACTTATTGCTACATTACACAAGACATTTCTTCCACACCTGCAGGTAATACACTTACTGACCGTCTACTATTATAATTATTGCTACAGTACGAGAGACATTTCTTGCACACCTGCAGCTTATACACTTTACAACCGTTTAATATTAAAATTATTGCTATACTACAATGGTTACCTGTTCAATCACAGTTTTGGTCCCCCCACTTGATTATCCACAAAGCAATACTTGCAATCCTACAACTGAATAATTAATTAACTTCCGCGATCACCAGTACTTTTTTAAACTATCCGTCTCTTCCTCTGACTCTTGTGACCGTAGCCGCAGCCGACTGACAAATAACCGAGCTCTCCCGAACCTCGCTCTTTTATGCGGTTTTCTCGGGGAGGGGGTTGGAGGGGCGTCGCACGTGACTCATCGATCGCATAAAAAGGGGGGTTGCTGCCGCGCGCGCGCCATTTCGGTGGCGGAATCGGTCGGGTGAGGAACTATCCGTAAGTCTCTGGCGCTTTTACAACTAACGCTTGTTACTCTAAAATGTGTTTGCACTTAATATGCTAATTAGTCTCTATATTTATGCACGGGACATTTCCTGCACACCTGCAGGTGATACACCTTACAACAGTCTACTATTATACTTGTTGCTACAATACAAGATTTACCTGTCCAATTGGCAATTGTGATCCCACTTAGTCGTGCACGGGATATTTCTTGCACATTAGCAGGTCATACACTTTACAACCGTCTAATTTTATAGTTATTGCTACAGTACAAGATTTACCTGTACAATTGATAATTGTATTCCTACTTATTCGTGCACGGAACATTACTTGCAATCCTGCACCTGAATAATTAATTAACTTCTGCGGCTACCAATACTTTTCTTCGCCTATATGTTTCCCCCTGCTACAACCTTTCGCGGCGCCGCCCGACAAATAACTGAGCTCTCCGAAGTTCTGTTCTTTTATGTCATCCTCTCAGGGGAAGGGGTTGGGGAAGGGAGGGGGGGGGGGGGCACACAACCCCCATAAAACGGGCATCGGTACCGCGCGCGCGTCATTATAGTGGCGATAGGGCAACAGTAAACAACTATCCGCAAGTCTCTAACACCTAGTCTAACACTTTTTTACTTACGCTTTTTTACTCTAACATATGTTTGCACTTATTATGCTAATTAGTCTCTATATATTCAGACACACTCGCGGGCGCCGGTCATATACTCGCCAATTGTCGGAGAGTACACATCTCCCCTTCGTATATTATCATGGCTTCGCACTCTTTACAACTAAAGCTTTTACGCACAAAACATATTTTACAGAAACAATCTAACTCCAAAGTTTGTAAACCGCGTACTACATTGGCTAAGCTTAAGAAATACTACAGTTTTCACCCGTTGTACTTTGCAAAACCTAGCCTGTGCAACACTGCATACTCTACTGATACTGTTTTGCACGCTGTCTTAACTGACATGCTGCAGTATCAAAATTTCAATCTTGTTACACCTATTGACGATGCTATCCAATTATTCTTATTCACTATATTACCGGGTTTATATGATCGTTCTTCCTTGGGCACATGTCTCATTCTACTGTATCAACTCGCACTGTAAACACCTAGGAGCTCTCCTATCATGCAACTATTATTTTAATTTAATTTTAAAAATAAACGAAAACCTCCCGCGGCCCGGCGCCGCCCCTCCCAAACCCCACCGAGCCCCTGAGGCTCCCACTTTTTTAAAACCCCCTCCAAATGACCTTGACCCACTTCCCAAACCCATCCATCACTCTCACCCCACACTTCCAACCCCACACCTGCCTCTTCCAACCAATGACCTTGAACTGGCCCAACTGTAGCCATTCCCCACTACTTAACTCATATGAAACAGAAACCTAAATACGCACTCAAACAAAAACCTAAACATTGCAATATTTTGAATTAGTAATCTTGTTTTAATAAAGTTTAAAAATACATTAAACAGTTTTAGCATCATACTTTTATGGCTGCAATAATTATGATTTAAATATTTTTTTTATACTTGACAATAACAAAGTACATATTAGATAACAGAACGGAAAAATAAAAACAACCAGCACTACTATTTTTACGAGTTAAAATAAAATTCCAAACACTACGTTTGCAATAAATTAAAATACAAAAGATAAAAGCGAGTAAATAAGAGTCCGTAGCGTAGTGGGTTGTGGAGTGATAATAGTCCCGCGGTCGCGCATGAAGTTTATCACCATTATCAGGCAATTAGAAACATTTACATTCATTAGTTTTCATTTCATCCCACTAACTAGATTTAGTGCCTGTGTAATGATACTGAAAATAGTAACTTGATGAACGTATCAAAATTGAGCATTTTGATACTCAATGCTCAATTTTGACAACGTAAATTTCAATAAGTTTATAAAATCAATAAGTTTATTGACAACGTAAATTTAAACTTACGGCTTAGAGAAAAAAACATTAACCAAGATCAACGTCACAATAATATACCGTACATTTTTATTTTGTGTCTATCTACGCCATTGGCATTTTTAACGTTTTGACGGTTAACAGTCCAAACCCCAGTCTTGTTACTAACTAACATCGACCAGTTGTTAGAAAGCATCATTAATTAGTAGTGTGGTTTTGCCGGTGCTGGGACAAGTCAAGGTCATGCGGTTCGAACTGGCAGGTGTGGGTAGTAATTGGGGGGTGGGGGTGACAGTGATGGATGGGTTTGGGAAGTGGGTCAAGGTCATTCGGAGGGAGTTTTAAAAAAGTGGGAGCCTCAGGGGCTCGGTGGGGATGGGGTGGGGCGGCGCCGTTCCGCGGGAGGTTTTCGTTTATTTTTAAAAATTAAATCAAAGTCGTGTTCTTGTGCAGAGAGGCGTTGGAGTGTCGTGCACCGGTGACGCAGTGGTAGACGCCGAAGGTGATGGCGAAAAGGAGGTAGACGCACAGCATGCACAGTACGCATTTGAACAGTTGCAGCAGGTGGACCATCCCTTGTTGGTTTTCCGTTTCCAATTGCAGCCTGTTGATCTCTAGTTTGAGTCTGTCCTCTTCCAATTGTGTTTTAAGTGAAAAATCATCCATCATGTTTGTGTGCTTGTTTTAATTTCTGTTGGTGAAACGGGAGCGGTGTTGACGGTCGGAAAGTCGGCGATGAAATGAGAAACGAAGATGAGGACAGGGCATATTTACTGGAAAGTGGTGGGGGGTTAAGAAAAACAGTTGTGGGTCCGATCAAACGTCATCGTCAGCTGTTGGTGTAGGTTTGGAGGATGCAGGAGTGAGTTCTAGCAAAGCATCTTCATCTTCACTCTTAACTCTATCGCATGTTGGACAACCGTAAACAAGTTCCAAATTCATAGTGATGGGGTGGAATTTGTCTATAATATCTTCTAAAGTTTCCATTAAATCTTTTAAATCATGTCTTGTTCTAATTATAAAAGTAGATTTCATATGTGGTAGCGGATCGTTGTTCATCGTACGGGAGTCGGGAAACAAATGGCGAGCGTCAGTCAGCGGCTCGCTTATATGCGGGCAAGGGCGGTGGAGGGGGAAGTGGAGGGGCAGTGGCGTGGTGGGGGAAGTGGAGGGGCAGTGGCGTGGTGGGGGAAGTGGAGGGGCAGTGGCGTGGTGGGGGAAAGGTGATATACCCTCATGCGAACCGTTGGCCAGCGCATTTCGCTGCGAAACGCCATTCGGGTAGGTAGTAGGAGGTGTATTAAGTTAGGAAAACTAATAATGTTTGTAAATTAAATATTAAGTTTATTTTTTAACCAAAGTTTGCATTTCTTGTTCCTTGTTGTCCAAATCAATAATTTTAAGACCATCCGTTGTTTGTTCTTCTTCCCCTGCACTGTGCAAGGATGAAGATGTGAAGGTGACAGAAGAAGATGATGACGATAAAGGTATTGTTGGAGGATTTATAACTTGCACTCCGATGTTGATCCATCTTACAGGATAATTATCCATAAGTATGAGCAGGTTTTGAAATAGGGTTTCCATCTCGTGCTTTTTGGTAACTAAATGTTGAAAAGAAATAAATTTATCATCCATGTTGTTGTCTGTCCAAGTAATGGAATCGGAATGAGAAACGTGTCGAAGGGTCTGTAGAATATATGTTGTAAAATAAGTGGTGGGGATAATCTCAAGGTCATCCAAATGGAGTTTTAAAAAAGATGAAATATTTCATTCTACATTGTCTTCATTAATAGGATATATTGCAGCGCTGGGAGAATATTGCGGAGTTGTAACTGTTGTTAATGCTTGTTCTTCATCACATTTATAATTTACTTCAATGGCGGACCAGTGGTATAGCAACTTCATGTTTATTTTCAATCCTGAGTTTTCAGTTAATAATGTTTTCAACTTTTCATAAACCAACTCTAAGTGTTGTATATTTTTTATATCCAATTCCCAAGTTGATGGTTGAACTTCATCCGTTGTGTTTGCCATCGTTGCTAAATGTAGAATGATGTGAGATGCAGAGTGTAATAGAGTTATAAAAGAATATGGAGTTTAGTGAAGGGAGGGAGAAATCTCAAGGTCATTCAAATGGGGTTTTAAAAAAGAACATCTTACAAGTGTAAGATGTATTTATTTAAGATACTGAGTTTTCATCTTCTTTTTCTTTCTTTACATCTTGTTTGTATTTTTCTTTTTCCTCTTTAGCCATGGCGATGAGATCTTCAGTGGAGAGTGGATGTACTTCAGGAAATTTTAGAATTAATTTTGGTTGGAATCCCTCTTTAGTCAATACTTGAAGATCGGACGTCATTTGTTCTGCACTTTGATAGTCCTTTCCGTAGATTTTTCCATTGAATTCAATCATCATTCTGTACAACATGATATTAGTAGTTGTTTTCGCTGTGTCAGTTGGAGAGCAAATGATGATTCTGTTAGGTTACACGTTCCTTTTATAGATGCTACAGCGATCACTTGATATTATTTAACATTAATAATATTTCTGGAACTTAACATTACTTTGAGTAGATGGTGTTGTAGTTGAAGGTTGTGTGGAAACGAATACTTCTTCATTGCAGAACTTCTGTTTAGGAAACATCCTCATGTTGTTAGCGTAAACATCAATATTTAAACGATAACCACCGGCAAGTAACACTCGCAGTTCATTAATAAAATCGTCGAGTTCTTCAAAAGTTGTGATGGTGGTGGTATCGTATGATGCACACTTAACCTTAAGAGACATGTTGTTATTCGTAATAACTGGAGAGCCAACAGAGATGCGTACAGCACGAAAGGTAGTCGTAGACTGATGAGATCCTCAAGAAAATTACGGCCTTTATATACCCTCGAAAGTAGGTCAAGGTCACCCAAACGTGTTTTTAAAAAAGCAACATATCGATAGTGCAGAAACACTGTCGATATGTTGCCTTTTCTATTTTTTTTTCATTTTTTATTTATTTATTTAAAATCAGTTACACACATGTATAACAGTATATATAAATTACAGACTAGTTGCTAATAGGCATAACATGAAGTGTAAGTTCAGTAGAGTTGGTTCCGCTAGGACCGTGAGATGCCAAATAGAGTGCGCCGGGGTGAATCAGTCGTAAATCTTCATTCTGCAGCAGTTGAACGAAGCGTTTGGGAAGAAATACTTGAAATTTCGGTTCATCACCAGGTGTGTAGGGTGCTTCACTCAATGTGCAATTAATGGCGTCTCCAATTGATGTTTCCATCTTCTTAATAGTGTGAATAATGTAATGTTTTTCTTCCTTCAATTCTGAACATTTCTTTGTCGGTAGTATAGTAGATTTAGAATGTTTGTTGAATTGATCAACAAGTGATTGTAGAAAAGTTTGCGATGCCATTATTTTCTTCTTACTATTGTTCGTCTTCTTCTTCTTGTGTTTGCGCGTCAGAGGTGTTGACTCCTCGGAGGTTAGAGTAATACTCATGCATTGTCGTAGTGCCGCTCTCGCTTTTATACCCATCGCTTCCCCCACCACTTTGCTGGAGATAGACATTCAAACGATATGCGTTCTTTAAAGCACATTGAGACTGCCGATGTTTAAAGTTTTTAGATGCAATACAGATGTTAGCAAAGTACCAATAAAAATCTTTCTCCATTTGCACATTTATCACTTCATGGTTTGTATATGCTTGTATCCAATTTGCTTTTTCCAATCCTCTTGTAAAAATAGTTTTGAACTCTTTGCAGAAATGATTCATAATGTGTGGCATCATATTGTAGGTTATAAAACCTTCATCCCATGTTAGATTATGAAAATGTTTCATCAACCATTTGTTTGTTACTTTAGCTTTGGTTGTTAATCTGTTGAACGGCAAAGGAGGCATGAATAAAAAATGATAAACAACAGATGTTATCATATCTAGTACCACTAACTCTTTGATTATAAAATTTCCATCATTACCACGGAATGCCTGAAACTCTATGATACCTTGCTTTACTTCCATTATTTCCGTCTTCTTAGAGAATGAAACTCGTTTATCCATGATGACGTTCAGTAGACAACTGGTGTGTCAATGCGGATTGACAGCCTTTTATACTCCAACATTCTTCTTCTTCTTACTTACAATATTCTTTGTCTGTTTAATTTGTTGTTAATTGTTGATTGTTGAAATGTGATTCGTTTTCCTTGTTTTCTTGATTTTCTTCTTCATTTAAATTAAAGTTGGTTTGATTGCGGTGTAACTGTCTCCACATCTCTACTTCATGTGGTATCCTATTGAAGATTGAAGTATCTACTGGACCGTATAGAATTGGAACATATGGTTGTCTATCCAATGCATCAATTAAATAATCTTTGATAATTGTACTTGAGAATATTAGCTGTTTTAAATATCTTGTTATAGGACCAGTAGCACAAGTTAAAGCGTAAAACTCTTCTTTTGTCAAATGTATTTTTATATTATATTTAGTTAAATCTCTAAATCGAACTAGTTGTTGACCACGTTGTTTAACAATATTGATTTCAATATTTGATTCGAACAAACCTAGTTTTGTTTTTCTTCCAAACGTATTGTTACTTAAATAGCATTCCAAAAGATGTATATGTTTCATAAAAGATTCCCAAGAAGATTCAGTGAAGGTTACCATTTTAGATCCGTGATTCAAAATAACAGTTGGAGAGTAATCCAATGATTTCATTACTCCAGCAGACACAGTCTTTGTCATACAAGAAGAAATAGGATAAAATATTCTAAGAAATACCTCCATTAAGATGTTGGTAGAAATGTCATCTTCAATTTTCCTTTTCTTTGTTTCTTTTTCAACTTCCTCTTTGTCTGTCTTCTTATGTTTAAACTTGAGGAACTCTTCCATTTCCTGTTCAACTTGTCTTTCTATATCCAAACTATTGTCAGCCATAAGAGGTGTAGTTTCTTCATTAGCACTTGATGTAGTAGAACTCATCTTGCGGACGATGTTACCCATACGACAATCAAAGATGAAATGAATTTCCAGCTCTTCTTTCTCGCTTTTATACTCGCAGATGACCTAGATATTGTTGATCTTTTGTAAAAACCTTACAAATCGTGCAGATGTTGTATTAATCTTTTTTAAAGTACATTCTTCACAATTCCTGTCAGCGGTGTGTAAGTAACTATTTTGTCATGTAGAATTAAACAGTATGCTGAAGTTCCATCTGGTATTTTATCTTCAAATTCCATTTCAATTTTTATATCTACACTTGAAGATTTCACAGATTCATTTTGTTTTGAACAATCGATTACAACAATTGGAGCTTTTGAATAAAATTGTTCTGGTGATAGTAGTGGTGTATTTGTCTTACCATAATATGACGATTGAAATCTTGCATACATGTCATATAGAATGGAATAACGTTTCTTGTCAAATGAAACATTTAAACTGTCATATGGAAAGAACTGAGAGTTTAGAAAAACTTTGCAATTCTTTATCTTGCAATGGTCAAATTGACCAGCGTGCGCAGTTATAACATCTTTTCGTTTAGTCTGAAAACCGACTATTATGTACCTTGCTCGTTCTAAATAAGTAGAGGTTTTAACAGTCCATGTTTGTCTTTCTGTTTGAGGCAATATAGGGTATTCATGAAATTCCCAACTTCTAAATGGTATTACAATATCACGGTCAGATTTTAATTTTTTCAATAATAATACTCGATGTTCATCCGCCAATCTGACATGTGGCACTCTCCATACAACTTTATCCAATTGAAGTTGCCATTCCAAATCGGCATCTTTTGTTCCACTTGGTGCTTGTATTACATCCTTATTCGTTGAAGATCTGAGCAGTACCAGTTCTTGCTTTACATTTATTATTATTCTCTTGTAATCTTCTGCGAATCCCAAAAGCAATCGTAAAGGCACATTAAAATCAAAGTAACCTTTTGAATTAGGAGTAATAGTGTCTTTATCAGGAGTCACCCATCCAGCCGAGATTAAAGAATTCTTTTCATGGGGTGTTATTGAAGTCAATCCTTTCAAAGTTGTTGATATACCAACTTTTTTTGTTGAATCAACTGTTACTCCAGATATCTCATATCTAATTTCATCAAACAGATATGCCATAGGGTTATTTATAAAAGGAACAGTTGAACCAGATTTTCCATCCGATGTTGTTACTCTTCCTTCGATATATAAATAACTTTCACATGGTAATGTGTAGATATCTTGTTGTTGAATGGGAATCCTTATTTCATCATTATTATTTAATTTTGATGAAGTGTAAGGGTTGTGAGTGTGATATTCCTTCTCCCATAGGGTTTCGTCGAATGTCGGTCCTTGCGCTATATCCAGTATATCCATGGTTGGCAAGTTTTAGTCCGATCTTCTGTAGGAAGCGTATGTTGTCCGGTGTTAACTCGTCGAATGTTGAGGAGCTACTGAGCTCCCGACTCTTCCGTTGTGGTTTAAATGATAATCCCATGTTGACTTTATGTTGCTGCTCTGATATGTAACCGTATAGTTATTGTTTCTCCTCTAAAGTCAACACTAATGCCGTCTTGATCCAATATGTTCAGCACGATGTCTGAAATGAAACTGGTGTTTAACGGTAGGTATATCAGGTTTTGTGGCTTCTCAACTATTTTAAAACCAGGAGCTACTGTGGGGTAAAATGTATGTAATATGTGTTGATTTACTCCATCTCTATATGATCCGTGTATAATATTACACGTTACATCAATACTGTTCACCTTTAATATTGTTACTGTTGTATCGCCAGTATAATCATTTCCAGGGGCTAAAATTCCTTTCTTCTTTGAAAATCCGAGCAAATTGCCGATTGAGTGGTCTAAGCTAAAATCTATATAATACTTTGAAGTTATTTCTGCTTTTAATGTATTATTATTACCTTTAATAGAAATATTTTCTTCTCCAAGTTTCTTTTGTAATACTTGGTTTATATCGTCTATTTCATATGCTCCTGTAGATAATGAAATTATTTTTAATTGTGAATAATTTCCTTTTTCATCTTTACTCTCATAATAATGTAGTAAATTATTTTTTCCTTCTGTAACATTGGGAATTGAATTGTATGTAGTCAAATCCAATAATGCTGCTTCCCATAGTTTGTCCGTAGATAAACGTAACGCTGGGAAAAGTGTACTTTTCAATGTTGACGAATTTCCGCTCAGCGACACTGTATACGATGACATCTTAAAGCTGACTGACGCTCTTCGCTAGGAACTCTAAACATAAATGTCCGCATATTTCTGTATTGCTAGGTTGCTCTCTTTTGTAGTTGTAGAATATATTTTTGGAGTCCCGAAAATAATGTTGAAGTTCTTTTGGTGGCGGTAAATTTCCAAAACTATCAAAGTAGTAAACATTTTCTCCAAGTTTTTTATAACATACCCAATGAGTACCTGGTCCATAATTAGGGTCTAAGTTTACTATTCCAGTTTCATTTTTCCACACTCTATTTGGTAATGTATCTTTCATAAAAACTCCTCTGAAGAATGGTATTCTTAAACATTTCACATATTTTGACAATAATTGATAGTTTGTTAATGCTTCATTTGGAATTATCAATTTATTCTTCTCATTTAATACACACGGTACGGTCTTAAGTAAAGACCCGATCCGTTTTTTACCATTGACCATATGGATGTTTTCTTGACTTTCCTTTTAGGGTTAGTGCGATGTCTTCTTTTGATGTTCCCGCCTCTTTTTGCAGCTTCTTTTTTACTAGGTTTTCTCCCGCGTCGTCTTCCACCACCAAACTTAGCTTTCGTCTTCATGGCTGTTGTCACTGCCCTAGCTGCTGCTTTTTCCGCAATACTGGCGTCACTTGATTTAACCCTTTGCCAAGCTTTTTCCGCTAGCGCTCTATCCGCTATTGATCTATTTGTTGAATCTGCAAACTTGGAATACGCTATATCGTGTTCTTTGCAAGCTTGATCTAATTTATTAATTCCAGGATCTCCTCTTGCCAAACGTTTTGCCAACTTAGTTCCGGGTCCACAATATTGATAGCCTCCGGGCAGATGAAATTCGTATGGTAAAGCGTCTATTGCTCGATTTAGAACAGCACCAACAGGAATCCGTCTTAGCAGGGATAACGCAGCTGATGTTATACCACGTCCTTTCTTGCCGCTGTCTTGACGATGACTGAGAGGTGCGGTCTTCATTATGTTGTCTTATATAACCAGCGTGTTTACTCCACGAGCTGCTTTACATAAATGAATAACTTGTGCACAATGTTTTATATTTAAAGATTTAATTATTTAAATTAATTATATACTGATTTATGATTCTATTTTTAATCCAAGCTTCTCGTTCATCAGGTTGAATCATCACATGACTCGTTGTACTAGCTATATGATTGTGGGTATCGATAAGTAAGTTTCCCACTATTCTTATTAAACAATCTAAAGTTACAGCATCTTTCGGATGTTGAGGATCGTGTAACTGCATAATACGTTTATCATTACACGTGTAAGCGGTCGAATCACTTTTTGACGTTGTTATGACTTGTCCAATAGTAGCAGCATCATTTAAATCTTCTCCTGGTAAAATATTAATTATTTTCTTCATCTTTGCATCATATTTGGTCCCAAAGTGTTTATCCCAAGTTATTGTTTGTCTCAATGTAACACAATCATCATCTTCATAACCAGGATAAATATTTTTTATTCTTCTATTACGACCATCGTATGTACCTAATCTACCACCACTCGCAATTAATGTTTGTACCATCAAAGGTACATCTGAATCTTTTATACCAAATCTTCCATTTGTTATTGTTTTATGTCCTGCATCCCATTCATCATTTTTTCCTTGCATTAAATCAAACTTTTTATTTCCATGTATAAATTTATCTCCCCGCTTTAACACGGCATCTTCATGTTTTACAAAATTTGATGTTTCCTTTTTTAATTCTTTAGATAATTGTTCCATAGTAACAGCATCTTTTGGTTGAGAACCAAACTTTACATTTGTCAATGTTTTACCATGACAATCGATTCCATTAACATCTTGTAAAATACAGTTGTCCTTGATGTATTTTAGGTTTACAGCATCACCGTCTTCCTTTGGGTATCCAATGTCATTTATAATAAATTTATAAAAAGAAAATCCATGTTCAGTTTTTTCCGGTATTATAGAATGTAAATATTCTTTATTAACTGAATCTTTATCATTTTTGGGATTTCCCACGTTGGTTATTCTATAATTTCCAGCATCATACGTTTGTCCATCTTTTAAGTTATTACCCCATTGCAATTTTAAAGTATTTGAAAGTTCAGATGATAAGTACTCTTTAGTAATTGCATCAGAACTGTCAGTTGGTTTACCAACATTAATTATTCTATGTGATTTAACATCATAAGTATTCTTGTTTAATTTCAATGATGTTGAAGTTGCTTCTTTTACTGTTTTTAAATTTGCTCCATCTGTATCTTCTTCTGGGTCTTTAACAAATTTTAGACGTTTGTTACTTATATCATAGTCACCTTCAGGTGTTTGCGGCAATCCACTTCTTTTTCTGTTTTCTCCTCCTTGTACTCCTAGCCCGGAGTACCGTCCGAACTTGTCAACGCTCATGATTGAACTGATCCACTGTATGCTCACTGCTCTCTTATATATCCGTGATGATTTATACAATTATTCCACGATTTCGAAGTTCGTCAACTAAAGCCACCCATTCATTATTTAAACCTGTATGACCAGCTTCCATGGCTTCATGTAATAGTCTCATTCTATCAACCAATTTGTTTATATCATTATAGTAAATCACATTTGTATTATATAGGTTTTTCATTAAACCTTTACCAGACGTTGAAGCTTCTCCTTTTTTCTTTTTACCATATTCATTCATGAATGATAAGTCCATAAGTGATAAAGACTTCCTCTTTAGCGGTTTCTTTAAAGCGGGCGCAGTTCGTAATGTTGGTAGTTTTCTCAGCGGAAACAATCTTTTTATTACAACTGTATATTTAGTTGCGCGTGTTCTATTTATCATTGAATCTTTGGAGTAATTCTTCTTATGAGCATTAGTATTTTGCAAAATTTCTTTAAAAGTATTTAAATCTTGTAGCGTATATTTTATAGGTATATTTTTAAAAATCAGTTCAAATAATCCTTTTGTTCCTTTATATTTATGCTCACCAATAACAATATCATCATCTTCAGTCAAATGTACTTTTGAATCTCCTATTTTTAATTCATTTCCATCAATTCTCGCACCATGTACATGTGACTTGTGTAATTTTGGGTTATTTTTTATTTCATGTAACATCTTCATGATATACTTTCTTCCAAGAGGTCCTTGTTGCAATATATCACTACTTAATTTTGTTAGATTTGGAATTGATTGTTCTGCTTCAGGTATATGTTGTTCTTGTTCTTCTTCTTTTTCAACATTTATTTCTGGTTCTTCTTGTCTTGTTTCTTCTTCTTTTTGAGAAACTTCACTATCACTTGTGTAAGAATCATCATCATCTTCTTCCTTTTTCAAACTCTTTACTTCAAATTTAGAAACAGGTAGCAAAACATCTCCTTCATAATGAGGTTTACCAATAGTTTCTGTTATCTGTTTTAAAGGTTCTGTAATAGGCTTAAATGTAGTCTCCAGGAATTCTTCTCTTTCATTCAAACCCATTCTTAATGCTCGATTCTTAAGTCTAATCGAGTCACTCAGTGATTTTATTTCTTTTAATAGTTTTTCTTGG
The DNA here is from genome assembly GCA_030545055.2 of Neoaliturus tenellus. Taxonomy (NCBI): domain Eukaryota; kingdom Metazoa; phylum Arthropoda; class Insecta; order Hemiptera; family Cicadellidae; genus Neoaliturus; species Neoaliturus tenellus. Next base: position 318,586,474 of record CM061531.1, read on the forward strand.
TTCACCATGTTTACGCTGCGAAGACCAATCTATTACTAAACGTATCATCAATCGTTCAATGGATTAATACAAATTTATCCAACCCTATACGATATCTTCCATTTTTTATAGCTTCTTCTTTCATAATAACAAGAAATCCATATTTTTCAGCCCATGCTTTGCCACACATTTCTTTAAATTTATCAAATGACATGTCTGCATTTACATGATCATTATATATGTGCTTTAAATTTGTTTCATCTTGCTTGAAGATAATAAGTAGATTTGCATTATCTCTTATTAGTTGTTTTGGAATTTTACTGTAAGTTTGACCAATATAAATGCTATCAATATTGTAATGTCTTCCCATGGCAAAATAACTTCTGATAGTGTCATGATTTTCACAAGATACATCATCAAATATAAATATAGAAAATGGTTTTGCCTCGTTTGGCTCCATTATAGTTTCACTAGCATTAAACTTATAAAAATTAACTTCAGGTACACTTGCAAGTACCTTATCCAGTAATTGGTATTTGGGTTGTTGCAAAGATTTGGAAAAAATGTAAATGTTGTTGAAACGTAATCCTTTAGGATTTGTTATTAAGTTAAAAACCACATTCGTCTTTCCACAATTTGACGGTCCAGTTATTAAACATCTTATTGTGTTTGGCAGTAGTTCACCATGTTTTCCTTGATTTAACTTGTCGTTGTCAACTGTTAATTCATCAATATTATTAATAAAAAATCGATCCTTTTGTTGCACAATCTCCATCTTGTGTAAAGGTTAAACACGTAATGAGTTCATAAATTGTTACACCAAGTCTTTTGTAGGGATCCAAGAGTCTTCACTTTTATCAAATCCCAACCAACGTACTTTAACCTTTTCCTTTTTTCTTTGTAAAATCTTTTCAACAAGATATACATTGCCGACTGATGATTTTAACAACTCATGTCCGTAGAATCCACCTTCGAGTAATTCACCCTTGTTGTCCTTTAAGATGTAAGTTTCAGGTATTGTTGGTTGTACTTTATAGATTGTAAATACTTCATTAGTCCAGTTTGGCAGATACCTTTTACTAAATACTCCTTTGTACTTACTTATACGAACTTTATCATCAACTTTAAATGTTTTAGGCTACATTTTTTCATGTTTAGGAGTTGTATTATTCCTAATACGTTTTAATACCAACTTAGCATTACCGCTATTTACTTGATTAGGCTTCATACCAATGGTTCGATGATACTTGTTGTTATATTCCTTTATAAGTTGCGGTAAGATATCATACCAAACATATGATCCTCGTTTGGAAAATGTTTTATACATTGCTCCTTTTAATGTTCTATTGAATCTTTCTATTATTGAAGCTTTAACTTCAGAATTTGTTGAATAATGATTTATTTTATACTTCTTCATTAAAGCTGCAAAGTCTTTGTTAAAATACTCTTTCCCATCATCAGTTTGTAGATGTTTGATGTTGAATTTATTTCTTTGTATAGCCGTTTCCATAGCTTTTGTAACACTTTTACCAGTCTTGTCCTTTAGCGGTAAGGCATCAGCCACTTTAGTAAAACAGTCTATAATCGCTAAAATGTATTTGAATCCTTTATTCAACTTACCATGTGGTATCATTTCAATGAGATCGGCTTGGAAAAGATCATTCATTCCTTTTATAACTGTACTTCTTCTAGGAAATTTTCTTCTTGCTGGCTTATGAAGTTCATTTACAATTTTATTTTTTAAGTCTTCCATCTTCAGTTGTGTCTTCCACATCGCTTGTAAAGGTACTGATCTCTAGAATGGTTTATCCTCTTTTATATACGGTTAGGATATAGGTCAAGGCCATTTTATGTTGGTGTAAAAAAGAGAAAACATGACATTGGGCTTGTCATGTCCCCTCTTCTTTACGAAAGGAAAAAGGAAGAAGGTAAAGGACGAAGAAAAGGTTTACTGATCAATAGGGATTAGGGAATAGTGGCCGAATGGCAATGTGTTGATGTTATTTTCAAGAATGTGGCGTTTATCATCCTTATAACTTAATGCCCACTTTGTTTGCTTTACACTATACAGTATATGGTTGTAGCTTCTGATGGTGTTGAATGTTGCGGTTGTTTCCACATTTTGAAATAAACATCTTTTATAATGTTCAAACTGCACTTTTTTCTTTAGATATGAAGTCTTAATGCCTTTGGCTTTCTTCACCACTTGATGTTCATCCTTTTCACTGATGTACAGTTGGAATGAGTACAGTTTGGACATTAAAGCGACAACTTCTTCCATTGGTACACCATTTGTTTCGTCTTTAAACTTGCCCAACACCTTTTTATTTCTATCGTAGTCATAGTTGGGATGATCTTTAGGATAATCTGAAAAGTCAAAGTCAGTAGTATATACAAAAGTACGATAGAAGTGAAGTAGATCTTCATACATGTCTTCTGTTCTTATCCAATAAATGAAAGCATCTGTATCCATATATGCTATCCCGATGTTTTCTCTTCCATAAAACTTCACCATCTTGTTGTAATGAAAGTCATACATGTGGGTTTTAGAAATATCCAAGATAGACATTCCCACATATAGAGGACGATCCATTGTAACTGAGATTTTGTCCATCGTAACAGCTACAAGATTCTCGTTAATAATTACACTTGTTCCAAAGTTTGGTTTTTGTACTAGTTTTTGCAATTTTGCCGAATCGCTAACTAATTTTACATCTTTATGTTTTCTTTTGTTTTCCAATGTTTTGCCAAATATTGAATTATTCATTAATTTGAAAAAGTCCTTTTGAAAAGCGGATGTTGCTGCACTCCTTCTTTTTGTGTTGTTGTCGATGTATGGTTTTAACCAACAAGATTGATTGAATTGTATTGCTCTATTGATTCTTATTATTTTTAATCCCATTTCTATTGCTTGCTGTATTGTCCAATAATGAGCTACATATCTCGACTTGTTGGTTAACGTCATCATTAATTTGGGCCATCTACCAGTTGGAGATATTTCCGTCTTTGGCAATAGTGGTAAATCGTAGTGGTGATCATGCAGCTGTTCAGGATATTCAAAGTCGACGTCCAAAATGTATCCAGTATCTCCGTATTTGGGTATGTCCATTATATTGCCGATCGAATCAGGGTTCGCCCACTTGAAATTACCATATGGAAGAGGATTTGACATAGCCCATCCATATAGGTTATTCGCGTCAAAATAACCTAAGAATGTTGTTGGTTGTGATGTATCAAAGTTTGGGAGATATTTGTTGTTAGCTTTTACATGTCTGGTTACACTTTGCGTCAATCCTCCACGAACACCTGACTCTATCATCAAAACCATATCTATATCTGTAATAAGTTCAAGTCTACAGTTTGTTTCTTTCAACATAGCTTGCCATGCTAGTCCAGGCGATGTATAAGAATGAAGTGGGTCCAATCCATATGCTTCAAAACAGGTATCTCTAAATTCTTCCATTATATCACAAAGTAAAGTCACATCTAATTTCACATAAAAGTCGGAATATTCTCCCAATGTTGTCATTCCTAGTTCATTCCACACTTTACAAGCATGTTGATACTCCTCTTCACTGATGTCCTCTTCATACAACTTACTCTTGAAGGCTTCTCTTGGCGGAAGTGATGTTTCTTCGAATTTTTCCAAACAATCGATGTAATCATAGGGAAAAACACCTTTGCGGAGAACCAAATCCAATTTATCTCTACTTACAATCTTCATTGTTTCTATAAAATTTTCTTTTTTCAAGTTTTCAGTGAGTTTACTTAAGCTAGATGGCATAAAACGGTAAGAGTCCAGAAAACGTAACTTCATATTTCCAACCGTTTTACTAAAACTAATAAACTTTTCACTGGTTTCCGCTATCACATCAATTTTTCCATCATCACGTCCCAATTCTGGTATAATAAAATGTGAATCATAACCACTTAGGTTATGCAAAATTACGGGTATGAAGTTGCGAATTTGATAGTTAATATTACATCTGTTACATGCGGCACCTCTATAATATCCTGTTAGATGGTCGTGATCACGTACCTTGTGATTTTCCATAGTATATTCATTTTTGCATAAATAACAATTGGTTGAATTTTCATATTGAATCTCTTCTTCTTCATCCATGGGTATCATTGGTACAATATCACTGTACATTCTTTGTACATTTTCTGCTATGGCATATAAGTGGTCAAGAAATATTTTTGAAGCACTTTCCCCACGATATATGACAGGTTTTGATGTTAGATCATATTTACTTAAATGATCTTCTGACAGTGTAGATTTAATTAATAAACAAAAACTGTTAGGATCATGTACTTGATACTTAACACTTTTCTTGGCTTCATCATCATTATTTTCGATAGGAACAAGTGTAGATTCAAAATCTGCATATACAACGATAGGGATACGGTACTGATGGGATATCTTCTCAAATTTTAGCTCAGCCTTATCTGGTGATGGTAACATTATTTTGGCTTCATAGTTGTTGTTACATAGCTTCTGATGTTCTTGTAACCATCCATGGTGTGCATTTCTTTCTTCTTTAAAATTAAAACATAGTTTGCAGATTATTTTTTTATGTTCATGTTTGGATAGTTGTTTACTAACAAGCTTTTCAAATTGTTTAATCCATACATAGTGTGACACATCATCATTCGTAATTAGCAATAAATCCGTGTGATCTGCAAGCTCATTCTTTACAACCTTCAGAGGATATACTTTATTTGAACTATCCAAACCAAACACATTGACAGATGTTCCACAGTTTTGTTTTTCAAATTTTGTAATATCCTTCAATGCTACTGGGTACGACAACCCTTGGAAATTGTACCTATATCTTTGGTTTTCATATTCTTGGCTAGGTCTTTCTGCATGTATAGGTGGTACAAATTTTGTCGTCATTGCATATCGAAAACATTCCGTATCTTCATTTTTTACATTTATACACGATTTTGTATCCCGTATTTTCTTTGGCAGCTGAATGTAACTGCTGCCCATTAGCCCATATCCATGTTTGTGAACTCTTAAATCCATGCCCTCAATACTAAACAAACTCCAACCTGATCATCTCCCTTCATGTTCTTGAATTTTAGTTAAAATTTCATCAAAACTCTTTTCAACTATTGACTCAATATTTGAAGTAGCCATAATTGTCTGGTTTTTTGTTATAAATCCTCTGGGTGACATTTCTTCTTCTACATTAATAAACAACGCTTTTAATAATATGCCAAATTTAATAAAGTTTAATCTTTGTAGTTCTTCTTTTATAGTTTTACTGACAATTATTCTTGCTTCTTTAAGAAACTGCTCTAATTCCAATTTTTCTTCATTTTGAATTTTGTGATGCATTACTACTCTACCTGCTAAAGCAAATACTTTTACACTCGGTATAGCATTAGATGGTCCTGCTAATGGTTCTTCTTCTTGTTCTTCTTCTTGTTCTTCTTGTTGTTCTTCTACATATCGTTTTAAATCTTCATATTCGGTTTCTGTTACATCTTCATTATTATTATGGAATAACTCTTTGTGTATTTCTAGTAGAATATTATCATGAAAGGTTTCTAAGCAAATTTCACATTGATGCATCTTGTTGATGTTTACTCTTTGAAATTTAGCAGCGAAATGAAATGCTTCTCTACTGCTTCCTTTTTATAGCCTCCCAGTTGTAGTGTGTAGGGGGGGGGGGAGGGGGGGGGACGGTAAGATTTTTAGTGAGATGTTAAAAATAGTAGGTTAAGACTAAAGCTGAAAAGTAATGATTAAAGCCTATATTTTCTTCCAATTGCAAATACTCCACATATGCCTCCGCCCATAGCCATAACAGATCACTGTTGCGCCAATATACACCAAAGGTGGGTCTATCATCAACTAAAATTGGAGATGCTATGTTTACTAATCTTTCATTTTCTATCCATGTCATAACTTCAATTACAAACCTTCCTATAATATCCATTGGAGAATTCGGATCCACAAATATAGTCTTTGCAACAAATATAGTCACAAATATAGTCTTGTTACAACATTTTCACTTAACAAAGGCTCTTCAATTTCTTCATTGTTTTCTTTATCGCTTTGTACATCGTTTTCTACATCGTTTTCTACATCGTTTTCTACATCGTTTTCTTCATCCACCTCCAATACTTCTTCAACTTTTGTACATTTGTTATAAAATATTGGAGCATCTCGGGGAGACATGTTCACTCTAGCTATTATTAGCAAAGAATGTCCCAACGCAAACTACGACACTCTTATATAGACAAGTCAATGAGTGGGGGTTTTATTTTAATAATAATGTTTTTTTAAAGAAGATAATTTAATTTTGTCTTTACTACAATATTACTCCTAATTAGAGCTTTCCAATGATGTATCGCTCGCCTTATTCCGGCAAACCGGGCTCAAGTTATAAGTAAATTTGTTTGCTGGCGGAAGGGGGGGGGGGCTCGTCAAGTTCAAGGTCAAGGTCAAGGTCAAGGTCAAGACGATACACTTAAGACGGTACACTTAAGACGTTACACTTAAGACGTTACACTTAAGACGCTACACTTAAGACGTTGTGACGTCGGGGGGGGGGGGGGGGCTCGCCGGGTTCAAGGTCAAGGTCAAGACGATACACTTAAGACATTTTACTTAAGACATTTTACTTAAGACATTATACTTAAGACAGTACACCTAAGACGTCGGGGGGGGGGGTTATGCATGAGTGGATTTAGGTCAAGGTCACCAAAAAATAATAATGATCCAAGGTGATAGAGGCGGCCAGAACCGTCTCCACCACCCTGTGTTCCTCAAACACTCCCAATCCCAACCCAAAAAGTTACGTCTTGCTAGGGATCCCGATTTTTGGCCCGCACGCACGTGGCGATCCAGTTTGGTAGTCTGTGATACGGGCGGCCAGCCTCGGGCCTGGGCACTGGACTTGACCATTCCAATTTTACAATGGGGACTCTGGAACAGCTAATGCAAGACGCAACTCTAACCTCCCACCCTTAATCTAAACCCACCCAATCATATTTTTGCCTGACCAAAATTAAAAAAAAAATCAAAAACAATAAAAATATGCGCTACCTACGGCACAACGCGCATGTCCCACCCATATTTAATGAAGTTCAATCGAACTTCTTAAATTTACATTTACATTTTAATTTAATCTACCCAACCTAACAGCTAGCTGTGGAATGTAAAAAATTATTAGTACACAGATAAACAAACACAGACATAGATACACACACACACACACACACACACACATACACACAAATACCATAAACCAATACTTAAGATTAAAACACATTTCTTAAACATAAATAATACCATATAACACCTTAATGCTAACATCGCAATGCGCAAGTTAAACCTTAAAAACTAACACATCTTAAGACTGAAACCAAACAACATTTTGCATAAAACCATAGACACACACACACACACACACACACACACAACAAATATTAAATAGTAATAGCCTAACAACAAGAGTAACTCAAATATATATCGGCCGCTTATACATTTGAGTTGCCCTCTGAGTCGGGTCGGAGCGTCGCGTCCGAAATTCCGAGCCCGACTGTGGCGGCAATAGTCGTCGGGGTAGTTCTCGGCTCCCAGAGTGGTGGGGGGCCGGGAGGGGTTTCAGGGGCGCGGAACTTTCCAGAAATGTCAGTGGAAAATTCCAAACGGATTTGCTTTGTTACATGTGGGTCGCCTAAAACGCAGGTGGAGCCTTGTACCTCTCAATTTGCATTAGATAGCATCAAATTACATCCGCTGACAAGTACATCCGCAGCTTTCCCCATCGCGTGGCAGCATAATTATCGTCGATTGTTATCCACCCTCTTCCGCCGCTTAATTATACTTCCAACAGAAATAGGCCGCCAAAACACGCAACTTGTTTTTAACATACAATAGACTATTGTTTGGAAATGCATTACTTATGCTCATAATCCTTGGCCTGGTCGGTACTTCTTACACGCTACACCCAAGACGTTGTGACGTCGGCGGGGGGGGGCTTCCGGTTTCCGGTCCGGTCGGGGGGGGGGGGGGGTCATGCATGAGTAACCATCCGCATGTATATAAACGACTGGAAGCTCGCGCGCCTCCCATATAGGGAGCTGACACCCCAACGGTAAACAACCAATCCGTGAGTTCATACCACATAGTACTTTAACACACTATTTATTTTAACATTTTTATTATTTTTACACTATTTCTTAACACTACATCAGTTATTTTATATATCTTAATTTTATTTTCGTGTCGAGTTTCCATTTTTTTTTTTTTTTTTTTTTAATTATGCTAATTAACATCGTGTGCAGGAAACTCACACTGATTAATTGCAGGTTCCATTCTTACACACCTGTTTCCTCCTTAATATGCAAATTACTCTCTTACTTTAACAACACTTAAACTCTAACCGCTACTTCTCGGTCATATTAATATAATTAGTGCTACACTACGGGATTTACCTGTGCAATAGTGCACGCTATGTTTCCTGCACGTCTGCAGGTAATACACCTTACAATCATATACTTATTGCTACATTACACAAGACATTTCTTGCACACCTGCAGGTAATACACTTACTGACCGTCTACTATTATAATTATTGCTACAGTACGAGAGACATTTCTTGCACACCTGCAGCTTATACACTTTACAACCGTTTAATATTAAAATTATTGCTATACTACAATGGTTACCTGTTCAATCACAGTTGTGGTCCCCCCACTTGATTATCCACAGAGCAATACTTGCAATCCTACAACTGAATAATTAATTAACTTCCGCGATCACCAGTACTTTTTTTAAACTATCCATCTCTTCCTCTGACTCTTGTGACCGTAGCCGCAGCCGACTGACAAATAACCGAGCTCTCCCGAACCTCGCTCTTTTATGCGGTTTTCTCGGGGAGGGGGTTGGAGGGGCGTCGCACGTGACTCATCGATCGCATAAAAAGGGGGGTTGCTGCCGCGCGCGTGCCATTTCGGTGGCGGAATCGGTCGGGTGAGGAACTATCCGTAAGTCTCTGGCGCTTTTACAACTAACGCTTGTTACTCTAAAATGTGTTTGCACTTAATATGCTAATTAGTCTCTATATTTATGCACGGGACATTTCCTGCACACCTGCAGGTGATACACCTTACAACGGTCTACTATTATACTTGTTGCTACAATACAAGATTTACCTGTCCAATTGGCAATTGTGATCCCACTTAGTCGTGCACGGGATATTTCTTGCACATTAGCAGGTCATACACTTTACAACCGTCTAATTTTATAGTTATTGCTACAGTACAAGATTTACCTGTACAATTGACAATTGTATTCCTACTTATTCGTGCACGGAACATTACTTGCAATCCTGCACCTGAATAATTAATTAACTTCTACGGCTACCGATACTTTTCTTCGCCTATATGTTTCCCCCTGCTACAACCTTTCGCGGCGCCGCCCGACAAATAACTGAGCTCTCCGAAGTTCTGTTCTTTTATGTCATCCTCTCAGGGGGAGGGGTTGGGGAGGGGGGGGGGCACACAACCCCCATAAAACGGGCATCGGTACCGCGCGCGCGTCATTATAGTGGCGATAGGGCAACAGTAAACAACTATCCGCAAGTCTCTAACACCTAGTCTAACACTTTTTTACTTACGCTTTTTTACTCTAACATATGTTTGCACTTATTATGCTAATTAGTCTCTATATATTCAGACACACTCGCGGGCGCCGGTCATATACTCGCCAATTGTCGGAGAGTACACATCTCCCCTTCGTATATTATCATGGCTTCGCACTCTTTACAACTAAAGCTTTTACGCACAAAACATATTTTACAGAAACAATCTAACTCCACAGTTTCTAAACCGCGTACTACATTGGCTAAGCTTGAGAAATACTACAGTTTTCACCCGTTGTACTTTGCAAAACCTAGCCTGTGCAACACTGCATACTGTACTGATACTGTTTTGCACGCTGTCTTAACTGACATGCTGCAGTATCAACATTTCAATCTGTTACACCTATTGACGACGCTGTCCAATTATTCTTATTCACTATATTACCGGGTTTATATGATCGTTCTTCCTTGGACACATGTCTCATTCTACTGTATCGACTCGCACTGTAAACACCTAGGAGCTCTCCTTTCATGCAACTATCATTTTAATTTAATTTTAAAAATAAACGAAAACCTCCCGCCGCCACCACCGAGCCCCTGAGGCTCCCACTTTTTTAAAACTCCCTCCGAATGACCTTGACCCACTTCCCAAACCCATCCATCACTGTCACCCCCACCCCCCAATTACTACCCACACCTGCCAGTTCGAACCGCATGACCTTGACTTGTCCCAGCACCGGCAAAACCACACTACTTTAATTAATAGCCCAATGACAAATGGCAACTGGGTCCGGTATCGAATCTTTAAAAAGCTAGGCTACTAACTTTTCTCAGGACCGGACCAGCAACCTAATTATACATTACATATAACTGACAGAGCAAATAAGTTATATCAATAATAATTGCCAAATTATAATGATATTATTTGATTCTTGTTTATTATATATAGGTTCAATGTTAATTTCAATAGTGTTTAATATTGACTATTGTTGCTGTTTGCGTTACACGTTTGACTATTATATTGTTATGTATCTTAATTTTCATATCCTGTAAAACTTTTGCTGTAAAACTTCATTCCAAATTGCGAGAATTAATAGAATCCTATTATCTAATGAGCACCAAGTTCGAACATTTCTGAAAGTATCTCTAAATATTTGTTTCAAATATGGAACCGTTTGTTGCGCCACATCACAGGGACGAGATCATGTCGATGTTGACGAAACATTTTCCCCCTGAACAACGGCAGTCCCACAGTGGACACTCGATCGGTCATAACTGTATTACAACTCCACAACAAAACACACTCACACAGACTCGCCAGGGCGCGGCGTGGAGGTTTATGTTTGACAAACAAATGTTTCGGTGTATGATGGATTCACGGTTCGGTTACCAATCAGCAATATTAAATTAGTGACTGATTTTATAGTTCGACTAAATTATTTGCACATTGCGGGTAATGCAAAATTTGTTTTTTCACGATGTTAAATTCATTTTTTCCATGCATAATTTCTGTTGTTATAAGTAGTGGGGTTTTGCCGGTTCTGGCGCAGGTCAAGGCCAAGCGGTTCGAACCGGCAGGTGTGGTTGACAGTGATGGGTGTGTTTTGTAAGTGGGTCAAGGCCATCCGGAGGGAGTTTTAAAAAAGTGGGAGCCGCAGGGGCTCAGTCGGGGCGGGGACTCGGGACGGGTCGGATCGGAGCGGGAGCGGCGGGTCGAGGGAGGGGTTGTTTTTTATTTTTTCGTTTATTTATTTAAATGAATTTAAATTAAAATCGTGTCGTTGTTGTTGTGCAGAGAGGCGTTGGAGCGTCGTGCACCGGTGAGGCAGTGGTAGACGCCGAAGGTGATGGCGAAAAGGAGGTAGACGCACAACATGCACAGTACGCATTTGAACAGTTGCAGCAGGCGGACCATCCCTTGTTGGTTTGCCGCTTCCAATTGCAGCCTGTTGATCTCCAGTCTGAGTCTGTCCTCCTCCAATCGTGATTTGAGCGAAACGTCGTCCATCATCTTCGTGTGCGTGTTTTTTTTTTTTTAATTCGTGGTGGGGCGAAAACGGGAGCGGTGTTGACGGTCGGAAAGTTGGCGATGAAATGAGAAGCGAAGACTAGCGCAGTGCATATTTATTGTAGAGTGGTGGGGGGTGAAGAAGAAGAAGAAAAAAAAACAGTTGTTTGCGATTAAACGTCATTGTCAGCTGTGTCGGACGCTGCAGCCTCGGAAGGTGGAGGAGTGGTGTTTGCAGGTTCGATGTCCTCGCTCTCCATCTCCTCGCATTGTGGACAATTGTAGGAGATCTCCACAGTCATGGTGATGGTGTTGTGTGGAGCATTGACTACGTCATTCAAAGTTTCAAAAATATCCCGCAAGTCTTGTTGCGACTTTACGGTAAATGTATTTGTACTTGTCGCTAAAGGAAAGCCGCTCATCGTTCGGGAGTTGGCGAACAAATGGCGAGCGGCGGTGAGGCGGCCGCCTATACTCGGTAGGGGTACCGTGGTGGGGGAAGAAAAGAGTGGGGGGAGGCCAGTGGTGGGGCGAAGCCTGGGTGGGGAACGAGGGAACTTCGGTCATCGCAGTTCGCCGCGAAACGCCGTCGGGATAGGTTGTGGGAGCCGTACGAAGATAAGCGCTAGCTGTAACACAATGTAGAAAATAGTAATACTTTGTTTGTAAATTAAATATTAAATTTATATTTAACCAGAGCCTGCATTTCTTGTTCCTCGTCGTTTAATTCAACAATTTTAACACCATTAGTTGTCTGTTCCTCTTCCTCTGCACTTTGTGACGATGAAGACATGGAGGTGCCGGAAGAAGATGATGAGGATGAAAATATTTTGGTAGGATTGACGTATTGCACTGTGATGTTGATCCATCTTAAAGGATAGTTATCAATGAGTGTGAGTAAGTTTTGGAATAGTTCTTCCATCTCTTCTCTGTCGGTAATTAAATGTTGAAAGGAAATGAATTTATCATCCATGTTGTTGTCAGTGCGAGTAATGAAATAAGAATGAGAAGCGTATCGAATGATCCGTAGAATATATGTTGTAAAAAAAAAAGTGGTGGGGGGTAATCTCAAGGTCAATGAAATGGAGTTTTAAAAAAGGGCTGCAGTAAGTGACTACAGCTATACATCTGAAGCTTCAACAGGATCCGAAGACCAATCTGATCTGTACTTGCACGCACTTATGATGCATGTACAAAAGTCGTCCTTATAATATGCATTGCACTCTCGACAGTTGACAAGTTTTTCCGGATGGAATTTGATACACCTCTGGGGACAGCAAGTGTGGAAGTATCGTGATTTAAAAATTTTGAAGGTTCGCAATTCCGGTGGCGGTAGTTGCTTTGTCTTGCATTTGCAGTAACAGGATCCGAAGAATTCGCACTTTGTACAGGCTAATCCGTCTACCATCCACCTCCCTAAATCGGTGCATTTCTGTTCACAACAGTAGCGAGGCGCGTCCTTGTTTTTCTTCTCTTCCATGTTGCCGCTTGTAAGTCTAGGCGAGAAATGAAGTTGTATAGTGTAGGATAGCGTGTTTTATAGATTAAGAAAAGTGGTGGGGGTAATCTCAAGGTCATCCAAATGAAGTTTTAAAAAAGAACATCTTACAAATGTAAGATGGTTATTTTATATATTTATGATGCAGGTTTGTCCTTTTCTTCTTCTTCAGGTTCTTTCTTAATATTCTGTTCGTGTTCTTGCTTGTTTGCTCTAGCCATAGCGATGAGTTCTTCAGTGGATAGCGGATGCACCTCTGGAAACTTCAGGATCAGTTTTGGTTGGAACCCTTCTCTAGTCAATACATTGAGATCGGAGCTCATCTCTTCTACGGTTCTATAGTCCTTTCCGTAGATCTTTCCATTGAATTCAATCATCATTCGGTATAACATGGTACCAGTAGTTGTTACCGCTGCGACTGTTGGAAAGCAAATTATGATTTTGTTTGAGTTGAACACTCGTTTTATAGCGAAATTTCACAGCGACGAGTTGTAGTTGTTGTTGTTATTTTGCTTTGACATTTAGTAGTATTTGTGGAACTTCACATTAGTTTGAGTAGACGGAGTGGATGTTGTCCCCGTCTGTGTGGGAAAGAACACTTCATCATCGCAGAAGTTTTGTTTGGAAAACATCCTCTTGTTTGTGACATAAGTGTCGACATTCAAGTGATAACCACCGGCAAGAAGAACTCGCAATTCATTAGTGAAATTGTCGAGCTGTTCAAAAGTTGTAATGGTGGAGGTATCGTATGATGCACACTTGATCTTGAGAGACATCTTGCTATCACCGACGATTGCACAAGCAACGGAGATGTGTACAGCACTGAAGGTAGTCGTAGACTGAGGAAATTCCCACGGACATTGCTCCATTTATATAGTTTTTGAAACTAGGTCAAGGCCACCCGAAATTGTTTTTTATATAAAGCAACATACCGATATGTGTACAAACACATACCGATATGTTGCTTTATATTTTTTTTTCTTATTGTCGTTTATTCAGAAATATTTGACAAAGGTGTACAAGAACAATAGGAAATTACAAATTAACTGTTGGCAGTGGGCATGACGTGAAGTGTGAGCTCTGTAGAATTGCTTCCGCTTGGACCGTGGGATGCCAAGTAGAGAGCGCCGGGGTGGATGAGGCGTAGATCTTCGTTCTGCAGAAGTTGGACGAAGCGTTTGGGAAGAAAGATTTGAAATTTCGGTTCATCACCGGGCGAGTAGGGCGCTTCACTCAGCGTACAGTTGATGGCGTCTCCGACAGTTGTTTCCATCTTCTTGATGGTGTGGATGATGTAGTGCTTTTCTTCTTTCAATTCTGAACATCTCTTGGTGGGTAGGATGGTAGACTTGGAATGTTTGTTAAACTGATCAACAGGTGATTGTAAAAACGTCTGCGATGCCATCTTTACTTCTTCTTTTCTGTTGATAATATTCTTACTCTTGCGAATCTGCGTGCGAGGTGTTGACTGCTCGGAGGCTAGAGTAATACTCATGCTGGGTCATGCCCGTCCCCTCGCTTTTATATCCTCCCCATCCCCCACCACTCTGTTGGAGATACGCGTTCAAGCGATAAGCGTTCTTTAAAGCGCATTGGGATTGCCGATGTTTGAAGTTCTTCGATGAAATACAAATGTTTGCAAAGTGACACTGGAAATCCCTGTCCACCTGAACATTTAACACTTCATGGTTTGTAAACGCCTGTATCCAACTGGCTTTCTCCAATCCTTTTGTGTAGATAATTTTAAATTCTTTACAATAATGATTCATAATGTGCGGCATCATACTGTAGTGTATAAAACCTTCGTCCCATCTCAAGTTGTGAAAGTGTTTTACCAACCATTTGTTTGTCACTTTCGCTTTGGTGGTTAACCTGTTGAACGGTAGAGGCGGTTGGAATAAATAGTGATAAACTACAGATGTATCCATATCTAAAACTACTAACTCTTTTATGATAAAACTTCCGTCGTTACCGCGGAACGCTTGAAATTCAATTATACCTCGTCTTACCTCCATTACTTCCGATTGGTTGGAAAACGAAACTCGTTTATTCATGACGAAGGTTGGTAAACGACTGTTTGTAAAACCGTGGTGGACATCCTTTTATAGTGGAGGTTGTTAGTTTACTAATTGTTGCACGAGTCTTCTTCATTCATCTCTTGGGCTTGTTCATCTATATTAAAGTTAGTTTGATAGTTGTGCAACTGTCTCCACATATCAACTTCGTGAGGTATTCTATTGAAGATGGACGTATCTACAGGACCGTATAGAATCGGAACATACGGCTGTCTATCCAATGTATCGGTCAAATACTCTTTTATAATCGCGCTTGAAAATATCAGCTGTTTTAGATATCTTGTTATAGGACCGGTAGCACAACTTAGACTGTAGAATTCATCTTTTGTCAGGTGTACCTTCATGTCGTGCTTGGTTAAATCTCGAAAGCGAACGATTTGTCCACCTCGATGTTTCACTATATCGATTTCGATATTCGATTCCAGCAGACTTAATTTCGTCCTTCTTCCAAATGTGTTGTTACTCAAATAACATTCCAAAAGATGTAGATGTTTCCTAAACGATTCCCAGGAAATTTCAGTGAAGGCCACCATTTTGGATCCATGATTTAAAATAACAGTTGGTGAATAATCCAATGATTTTATAACTCCGGCGGATACGCTCTTTGTCATACACGAAGAGATGGGATAGTAGATCCTGAGAAATACTTCTGCCAAAATATTGGTGGAAATGGTGTCGTCGATCTTTCTTCTTTTTACTCCTTTTTCAACTTCCTCTTCTTTTTTCTTGTGTTTAAACTTGAGGAACTCATCCATTTCTTGTTCAACTTGTTTTTCTATATCCAAACTATTGTCAGCCATGAGAGGCGTAGTTTCTTCTTCGTTAGTATTTGCAGTAGGCGAGCTCATCTTGCGAACGATGCTTCCCATACGACGGTCAGAAATATAATGAGATTTTCATTCTTTTTTCCCCCCTTTTATAACATTCGCATCAACCTCAAAACAGTTTTTTACAACACATTTTTAACGATTCCCGTTAATGGAGTGTACGTCACTATCTTGTCATGTAAAATCAGACAGTATGCCGAAGTTCCATCCGGTACTGCTTCTTCAAACTCCATTTCAATTTTTATATCCACACTTGACGACTTTACGGATTCATTTTGTTTTGAACAATCGATAACGATTATCGGAGCTTTTGAATAAAACTGATCCGGTGATAATAGCGGTGTATTTGTCTTTCCGTAATATGACGATTGAAACCTCGCACACATATCGTATAAAATGGAATAACGTTTTTTGCTGAACATTACATTTAAATTGTCATAAGGAAAGAATTGAGAGTTTAGGAAAACTTTGCAATTTCTTATCTTGCAATGGTCAAATTGACCGGCGTGCGAAGTTATAACATCTTTTCGTTTAGTCTGGAAACCGAGTATTATGTACCGTGCCCGTTCTAGATAAGTGGACGTCTTCACAGTCCATGTTTGTCGCTCTGTTTGAGGTAGTGTGGGATATTCATGGAATTCCCAACTTCTAAACGGCATGACGATATCACGGTCAGATTTCAACTTTCTCAACAATACGATTCTGTGTTCATCGGCTAATCTGACATGCGGTACTCTCCACACGACTTTATCCAACTGTAGTTGCCATTCCAGTTTGGCTTCCGTAGTTCCAGGGTCTGCAAGTATCAAGTCCTTGTTAGTTGAAGATCTGAGTAATACCAATTCTTGTTTGACATTTATTATTATTCGTCTGTAATCTTCAGCGAATCCCAAAAGCAAACGTAAAGGGACATGAAAGTCAAAATGACCATTGGAATCCGGTGTTATAGTGTCTTTATCGGGAGCAACCCATCCGGCGGTGACTATTGAATTTTTCTCATGCGGTGTTAATGATGTTAATCCTTTCAGTGTCGTTGTTAGACCGACCTTTTTTGTTGAATCAACCGTCACTCCTGATATTTCATATCTTATTTCATCAAAAAGATATGCCATCGGGTTATTTATAAATGGAACCGTTGAACCGGTCTTTCCATCCAATTTTAATACCCGTCCTTCGATGTACAAGTAACTTTCACACGGTAACGTGTAAATGTCCTGTTGTTGAATGGGGATCCTTATTTCATCGTTATTGTTTAATTTTGATGAAGTGTAAGGGTTGTGCGTGTGATATTCCTTCTCCCATAGTGTTTCGTCGAACGTCGGTCCTTGAGATATATCCAGGATATCCATCGTTGGTAAGTCTTAGTCCGATCTTTTGCAGGAAACGAATGTTGTCCGGTGTTAACTCGTCCAATGTTGAAGAGCTACTGAGCTCTCGGCTCTTCCGTTGCGGTTTAAATGTCAATCCCATGTTGAACTTATGATACAGCTCTTATGTTTAACCGTATTGTAATGGTTTCTCCTCTAAAGTCAACAGTGTTACCGTCCTGATCCGATATGTCCAGTACGATGTCCGAAATGAAACTGGTGTTCAATGGCAGGTATATCAGGTTTTGTGGTTTCTCAACTATCTTAAAACCAGGAGCCACTGTTGGATAAAATGTATGCAAAATATGTTGGTTTACTCCATCTCTATACGATCCGTGTATAATATTGCATGTTATATCAATACTGTTCACCTTCAATATTGTCACTGTGGTATCGCCTGTATGAGTGGTTCCAGGATCTAAGACTTTTCTTTTCTTATTTGAAAACCCGAGTAAACTGGCGATTGACTGTTCCAAACTGAAATCTATATAATATTTTGAAGTGATTTCCGCTTTTAAAGTATTGTTATTTCCTTTTATACTGATATTTTCTTCTCCTAGCTGCTTCTGTAATACTTGGTTTATATCGTCTATTTCATACGATCCAGTAGATAAAGTTATTACCTTCAATTGCGAATAATTTCCTTTTTCATCTTTACTCTCGTAATAATGTAGTAAATTGTTTTTTCCCTCCGTGACGTTGGGAATTGAATTGTACGTAGTAAAATCCAATAGTGCAGCTTCCCACAGTCTATCCTTGGATAAACGTAGTGCCGGGAAGAGAGTGCTTTTCAGTGTGGATGAATTTCCACTCAGTGACACTGTATACGATGACATCTCAAAGTTGACTGACGCTTTTCGCTAAAAACTCCAAACATAAATGTCCGCATATTTCTGTATTGTTGGGTTGTTCTCTTTTGTAATTGTAAAATATATTTTTGGAGTTCCGAAAATAATATTGAAGTTCTTTCGGCGGTGGTAGATTGCCAAAACTGTCAAAGTAGTAAACGTTCTGTCCGAGTTTTTTATAGCATACCCAATGAGTTCCTGGACCATGAGTGGAATCCAAATTCACTATTCCAGTTTCATTTTTCCATATTTTATTTGGTAATGCATCTTTCATAAAAACTCCTCTAAAAAATGGTATTCTTAAACATTTTACATAATTTGATAATTGATGATTTGTTAAAGCTTTATTTGGAATTATCAATTGATTGTTCTTATTTAGTACACACGGTATGGTCTTAGGTATAGGCCTGCTCCGTTTTTTACCATCGACCAAACGGAAGTTTTCTTCGCCTTTGTTTTACGAGTTCTACGACGTCTTTTCTTAATGTTTCCACCTCTTTTGGGAGCTCTTTTCTTTGCAGGTCGTCCTCTACGACGTTTCCCACCACCGAATTTTGTTTTCCCCTTCATGGCTGTAGTAACTGCCCAAGCGGCTGCTTTTTCCGCAATGCTCGCGTCACTTGATTTCACTCTTTGCCAAGCTTTTTCAGCTAGCACTCTATCCGCTATCGATCTATTTGTCGAATCTGTAAACTTGGAATACGCTATATCGTGTTGTTTGCAGGCCTGATCCAATTTATTAATACCGGGATCTCCTCTTGCTAAACGTTTTGCCAACTTAGTTCCGGGTCCGCAATATTGATAACCTCCGGGCAGATGGAATTCGTGTGGTAGAGCGTCTATCGCTCGATTTAGAACGGCGCCAACAGGTATCCGTCTGAGCAGGGAAAACGCAGCTGATGTTATACCACGTCCTTTCTTGCCGCTGTCTTGACGACGACTGAGCGGTGCGGTCTTCATTATGCCGTCTTATATAACCAGCGTGTTTACTCCACGAGCTGCTTTACATAAATGAATAACTCTTGCACAATGTTTTATATTTAAAATACTTAACTATTCAAATTAATTATATACTGATTTATGATTCTATTTTTAATCCAAGCTTCTCGTTCATCGGGTTGAATCATCACATGACTCGTTGTACTAGCTATATGATTGTGGGTATCGATAAGTAAGTTTCCCACTATTCTTATTAAACAATCTAAAGTTACAGCATCTTTCGGATGTTGAGGATCGTGTAACTGCATAATACGTTTATCATTACACGTGTAAGCGGTCGAATCACTTTTTGACGTTGTTATGACTTGTCCAATAGTAGCGGCATCATTTAAATCTTCTCCTGGTAAAATATTAATTATTTTCTTCATCTTTGCATCATATTTGGTCCCTAAGTGTTTATCCCAAGTTATTGTTTGTCTCAATGTAACACAATCATCATCTTCATAACCAGGATAAATATTTTTTATTCTTCTATTACGACCATTGTATGTACCTAATCTACCACCACTCGCAATTAATGTTTGTACCATCAAAGGTACATCCGAATCTTTTATACCAAATCTTCCATTTGTTATTGTTTTATGTCCTGCATCCCATTCATCATTTTTTCCTTGCATTAAATCAAACTTTTCATTTCCATGTATAAATGTATCTCCTCGCTTTAGCACGGCATCTTCATGTTTTACAAAATTCGATGTTTCCCTTTTTAATTCTTTAGATAGTTGTTCCATAGTAACAGCGTCTTTTGGTTGAGAACCGAACTTTATATTTGACAACACTTTCCCATGACAATCGATTTCATCACCATCTTGTAAAATACAGTTGTCCTTGATGTATTTCAGGTTTACAGCATCGCCGTCTTCCTTTGGGTATCCAATGTCATTTATTATAAATTTATAAAAAGAAAATCCGCGTTGAGTCTTTTCCGGTATTATAGAATGTAAATATTCTTTATTAACTGAATCTTTATCATTTTTTGGATTTGCCACGTTTGTTATCATATGATTCCCAGCATCATATGTCTGTCCATCTTTTAAATTATTACCCCACTGCAATTTTAAAGTATTTGAAAGTTCAGATGATAAATACTCTTTATTAATTGCATCAGAACTATCAGTTGGTTTACCAACATTAATTATTCTATGCGATTTGATATCGTAAGTATTCTTGTCCAATTTCAATGATGTAGAAGTAGCTTCTTTAACTGTTTTTAAATTCGCTCCATCAGTATCTTCTTCTGGATCTTTAACTAGTTTTAAACGTTTATTACTTATGTTATAGTCACCTTCAGGAGTTTGTGGTAAACCGCCTCTTTTTCTGTCTTCTCCGACTTGCACCCCTAACGCGGAGTACCGTCCGAACTTGTCGACACTCATGTTAGAACTGATACATTATACGCTTGCAACTCTTTTATATCCGCGGGCAAATATACGACTATGCCGCGATTCCTAAGTTCATCAACCAGAGCCACCCATTCATTATTTAATCCCGTATGACCGGCTTCCATGGCTTCATGTAGTAGTCTCATTCTGTCAACCAATTTATTGATGTCTTTGTAGTAAATCACATTTGTATTGTACAGATTTTTCATCAGTCCTTTACCAGATGTTGAAGTATCTCCTTTACTCTTTTTGCCATGTTGTTCAAGAAGTGATAAATCCATAAGTGATAAAGATTTTCTTTTTAGCGGTTGTTTCACCGCCGGTGCGGTACGTAATGTTGGCAGTTTTCGAGGAGGAAACAGCTTTTTAATAACGATGTTATATTTCGTTGCACGTGAACGATTAATCATTGCATCCTTTGAGTAATTCCTTTTATGAGCGTTGGTATTTTGTAGAATTTCTTTAAAAACATTTAAATCTTTGATTGAATATCTTAGTGGTATGTTTTTAAAAATTAATTCATATAACCCTTTTGTTCCTTTATATTTATGCTCACCAATAATGATGTGATCGTCTTCAGTTATTTCAAGTTTTGAATCACCTATTTTTAATTCATTCCCATCAATCCTTGCTCCGTATATGTGTGATTTACCTAAATTCGGATTTGCTTTCATGTCATGTAGCATTTTCATTATGTATTTCCTTCCAAGAGGTCCATGCTGTAATATATCGCTACTCAATTGAGTTAGATTTGGAATTGATTGTTCTGCTTCAGGTATCGGTTGTTCTTCTTCTTTTTCAACAATTGGTTCTTCTTCTTCTTTTGTTTCTTCTTGCGAAAACTCACTAGCACTTGTATATGCATCATCATCGTCTTTTTTTAACGTTTCTACTTCTTGTTTAGAAACTGGTAGTAAAACATCTCCTTCATAACGAGGTTTACCAATGGTTTTTGATATCTGTTTTAAAGGTTCCGTAATAGGTTTAAATGTAGTCTCTAGGAATTCTTCTCCTTCACTTAAACCCATCCTTAATGCGCGATTCTTCATCCTAATAGAATCACTGAGTGATTTTATTTCTTTCAATAGTTTTTCTTGATTCACCATGTTTACACTATGAAGTCTGATTCATTACTAGACGTACTGCCATTCAATTAATGGATTAATACAAATTTGTCCAACCCTATTCGATATCTTCCATCTTTTATAGCTTCATCTTTCATAATGACGAGAAAGCCATACTTTTCAGCCCACGCTTTGCCGCACATCTCTTTAAATTTATCAAATGTCATATCCGCATTCACATGATCGTTATATATATGTTTCAAATTTGTTTCATCTTGCTTGAATACTATCAACAAATTAGCATTATCTCTTATAAGTTGTTTTGGAATTTTACTGTAGGTTTGACCAATGTAAATACTGTCAATATTATGATGTCTCCCCATTGCAAAATAACTTCTGATTGTATCGTGATTTTCACATGATACATCGTCAAATATAAATACAGAAAATGGTTTAGCTTCATTTGGCTGCATAATTGTTTCACTGGCATTAAACTTGTAGAAATTTACTTCTGGTACACTTGCTAACACTTTATCCAACAACTGGTATTTAGGTTGTTGCAAAGATTTTGAAAAAATGTATATATTATTAAAACGTAGTCCTTTTGGATTAGTTATAAGGTTGAAAACAACATTTGTTTTTCCACAATTTGAAGGACCGGTTATCAAACATCTTATGGAGTTTGGTAGTAATTCCCCATGTTTACCACGGTTTAACTTGTCACTATCCACTGTCAATTCATCTATGTTATTAATATTAAATCGTTCCTTTTGCTGTACAATATCCATCTTGTTTAAAGGTTCAACACATAATGAATTATTAAAGTATTATACCAAGTCTTTTGTAGGAATCCAAGAATCTTCACTCTTGTCAAATCCCAACCAACGGACTTTAACTTTATCCTTTTTTCTTTGTAAAACCTTTTCGACAAGATATACGTCACCAACTGTTGATTTCAATAGTTCATGCCCATAGAATCCGCCTTGAAGTAGTTCACCTTTGTTGTCCTTTAAAATGTACGTTTCTGGTATTGTCGGCTGCACCTTGTAGATTGTAAATACTTCGTTAGTCCAGTTTGGTAGACATCTCTTACTGAAAACTCCTTTGTATTTACTTATACGCACCTTATCGTTTACTTTAAACTTTTTAGGTTTTAATTTTTCAATTTTGGGAGCAGTATTTTTTTTAATACGCTCTAAAACAAGCTTAGCATTGCCGCTATTTACTTGGATAGGTTTCATACCAATAGTGCGATGATACTTGTTATTGTACTCTTTTATAAGCTGCGGTAATATATCGTACCACACGTACGATCCTCGTTTGGAAAATGTTTTATACATCGCTCCTTTTAATGTTCTATTGAATCGTTCTATTATCGAAGCTTTGACTTCCGAATTTGTAGAATAATGATTTATGTTATATTTTTTCATTAATGCCGCAAATTCCTTATTGAAATATTCTTTTCCATCATCAGTTTGTAAATGTTTGATGACAAGTTTATTTCTTTTAATAGCCGTTTCCATAGCTTTTGTAACACTTTTCCCACTCTTGTCCTTAAGCGGTAAAGCGTCAGCGAGCTTGCTAAAACAGTCTATAATAGCTAATATATATTTAAACCCTTTATTCAATTTACTATGTGGTATCATCTCTATGAGATCGGCTTGGTATAGATCGTTCATTCCTTTTATAACTGTATTCCTTCTTGGAAACTTCCTTCTTGCCGGTTTATGAAGTTCATGTACAATCTTATCCTTCAATCCTTCCATTCTTAGATGTTGTTTCCACGCCGTTTTAAAAAATACTAATCCTCAGACTGGTTTGTCATCTTTTATATCATTAACAAATATGGGTCAAGGCCAAATAATAGCTGTGTAAAAAAGAGGGGGCATGGCATTGGGCTTGCCATGCTCCCCTCTTTTTTACGGAAAGGAAAAAAGGAAGTAGGTGAAAGGACGAAGAACAGGTTTTATTGGTCGATAGGAGTTAATGAATAATGTCCAAAAGGAAGAGTGTGTATATTGTCTTGCTGGATATGCCTCTTGTCATCCTTGTAGCTTAGTGCCCATTTGGTTTGTTTAACACTGTAAACTTGATGGTTGAAGCTTCTTATTGTATTAAAAGTTGCTGTGGTTTCTATATTTTCGAACAGACATCTTTTAAAATGTTCAAATTGTACATTCTTCTTTAGATATGATGTTTTAATGCCCTTTGCCTTCTTTACAACTTGATGTTCTTCTTTCTCACTTATGTATAGTTGAAATGAATAAAGCTTGGACATCAAAGCCACAATCTCTTCCATAGGCGCACCATTGGTCTCATCTTTGAATTTTCCTAAGACTTTCTTGTTTATCCCGTTGTCGTAGTTAGGGTGCTGTTGCGGATAATCAGAAAAATCAAAATCATCTTTATAAACAAAAGTGCGTAGATCTTCATACATATCATTGGTTATAATCCAATAGATGAATGCGTCGGTGTCCATGTATGCAATTCCAATGTTCTCTCTTCCATAATGTTTCACCATTTTATTATAATGAAAATCGTACATATGAGTTTTTGATATATCTAAAATAGACATTCCGACATAAACAGGGCGATCCATCTTAATTGAAATTTTGTTCATAGAAACGGCAACAAGGTTTTCATTAATAATTATTGAAGATGCAAAGTTTGGTTTTTGCACCAACTTTTGTAGTTTTGTTGCGTCATTAACCAATCTTAAATCTTTGTGATTCCTCTTGTTTTCTAATGTTTTACCGAATATTGCATTATTCATCAATTTAAAGAAATCCTTTTGAAAATTGGACGTTGCCGCTGTTCTTCTTCTAGTGTTGTTATCAATATAGGATTTCAACCAACAGGATTGAGAAAATTGTAGCACCCTATTAATTCTGGTAATTTTCAATCCCATCTCTAACGCTTGTTGTACTGTCCAATAATGCGCTACATACCTCGTCTTGTTGGTGAGTGTCATCATTAATTTCGGCCATCTACCAGTAGGAGATATTTCTGTTTTTGCTAATAGCGGCAAGTCATAATGGTGGTCGTGAAGATGTTCCGGGTACTCAAAATCAACGTCAAAGATGTAACCAGTATCTCCGTGTTTAGGGATATCGGCGATGTTATCGATCGAATTTGGATCAACCCATTTAAAATTATCATATGGAAGGGGTTTTGACATAGCCCATCCGTATAGGTTATTTGCGTCAAAATAACCTATAAATGTACTTGGTTGTGACGCGTCATAGTTGGGGAGGTATTTATTGTTGGCTTTTACATATCTGGTTACACTTTGCGTTAATCCTCCTCGGATACCAGACTCTATCATCAACACCATATCTATATCGGTTAGTAGTTGAAGTTTACAGTTTGTTTCTTTTAACATGGCCTGCCATGCCAATCCGGGAGCTGTGTACGAATGAAGAGGGTCTAATCCGTATGCTTTTAAACAGGTATTCCTAAATTCTTCCATTATGTCACATAATAGTGTCACATCCAATTTAACGTAGAAATCCGAATATTCTCCCAAAGTTCTCATCCCTAGTTCATTCCATACCTTACAAGCGTGTTGATAATCTTCCTCACTGATGTCCTCTTCGTATAATTTACTCTTAAAAGCTTCTCTAGGTGGAAGTGAGGTTTCTTCAAATCTTTCCAAACTGTCGATATAATCGTAAGGGAAAACACCTTTGCGAAGAACTAGATCCAATTTATCGTTATTCACAATCTTTCTTGTTTCTATTAAATCTTCTTTCCTGAGGTTATCTGAAAGTCTCGATAAACTGCACGGCATAAACCGGTACGAATCTAAAAATCGTAATTTTATATTTCCAATCTTCTTACTAAAGCTTATAAACTTTTCAGTTGTTTCCGCGATAACATCAATCGCACCGTCATCTCTCCCCAATTCTGGTATTATAAAATGACCATCATAACCGCTAAGGTTATGCAGTATTACAGGTATATTTCTAGGAATCTTGTAATTGATGTTGCATCCATTACACGCTGCACCCCTATAATATCCTGTAAGATGATCATGATCCTTAACTTTGTAGTTATTCAAAGTAAACTCATTTTTACATAAAAAACAATGGGTGGCATTTTCATGTTGAATTTCTTCTTCTTCATCCATAGGTATCATTGGCACAATATCGCTATACAAATTTTCTACATTCCTAGCTATTTCATATAGATGATTAAGAAATGTCGCAGCAACATCTTCACCACGGTACACCACAGGTCTTGACGTCAATCCGTACCCATTTAAATGTTCTTCAGCCAATGTGGATTTAACCAATAAACAAAAACTGTTAGGCTTATGCATTTGATATTTTATACTCTTCCTTGCTTCAACGTTTTCATCTTCAATAGGGACAAGTGTTGATTCAAAATCAGCATATACCACTATAGGAATGCGATACTGATGGAACACCTTTTCAAACTGTAAGTATGATTTATTTAATGGTGGTAAGATAATCTTTGCTTCAAAGTGTTCATTACACAGTTGTTTATGTTCTTGTAACCAATGTCGTCCTCCATTTCTTTCTTCTTTAAAACAAAAACATCTTTTACAAATTACTTTTTTGTGTTCATTTTTTGATAGCTGCTTGTTGACAAGTCTTTCAAATGATTTTATCCATACATAGTGTGACACTTCATACTTTGTAAGTAACAACAAGTCCGTATGATCTGCAAGCTCGTTCTTCACCACTTTTAAAGGAAAAACTTTATTGGAACTGTCCAAACCAAATACGTTAACTGATATTCCGGGATTTTGTTTTTCAAATTTTGAAATATCCTTCAACCCTACCGGGTAAGACATACCTTGAAAATTATATCTATATCTGTAGTCCTCATATTCTTCGCCAGCTCTTTGCGCATCGTGTAATACAAATTTTGAGGTCATAGCATATCGAAAACATTCCATATCTTGATTTTGAACATTTACACATGATTTTGTATCTTTGATCCTTTTCGGAAGTGCGATGAAACTGCTGCCCATCAGCCCATAACCGTGCTTGTGAACTCTTATGTCCATACCTACTACGCTAATTAGACTCCAACCTGATCCTCTTCCTTCGTGTTCTTGAATTTTAGTCAAAATCTCTTCAAGACAATCTTCTATTATTGAATCAATATCCGAATTACCCATGATGGTTCGATTTTTTGTTATAAATCCTCTTGGTGACATTTCTTCTTCTACATTGATAAACATGGCGTCTAGAATCAAACCAAATTTAATAAAGTTTAATCGTTTTAGTTCTTCTTTTAAAATCTTGATCACAATTGGTTTAGCTTCTATAATAAATTGCTCTAACTCCAGATTTTCGTTTTGAATTTTGTGATGCATCACCACTCTACCGGGTAATGCGTGAATACTTAAACTTGGTAGTGTATTAGATGGTCCTGCTGTTACTTCTTCTGAAGATATGTTTTCATTTCTGTTGTGATACAACTCCTTATGAATGTCTAACAATATTTCATCTTCGTAAGTCTCTAAACATATCTCACAACGATGCATTTTAGCGATGTTTATCCTTTGAAATTTAACAGGTAAATGAAATGCGGCCTCTTCATACCGCCTTTTTATGCTGTCTTACCCCCACCAATTTTAATCTTCTTCTTCTTCTTCGCTATCTGATGGGAATAATTGTCTTGCGCAGAAAACCAATCTTTGACGTATTGATTCTACATCAGGATTGTGACTAGATGTTGGAGTTTCATGATGGACATCTTCAAATTCCAATGGTGGTGGTGGGTATTCATTCTCTGTCAAGTCTATTTGTACATCTTCATGCGCCTCACTTGTTAATTCTTCTTCCATACTGTCAACACTTTCCGCTTCTGAGTTGTCGTCATCCGAATCTTCCATGCCGAGATCTTCTTGTTGAATTTTATATAATATTTCAAAAATAGGTTTCCTAGGATAGTCAGTGTTATCCACGGGAGCCATTCCGAATGAATAAAGGAGGCCCTCTTGTGTAGCTACTTATATACTACTATTTTAATAGGTCAAGGTCAACACACCTAAAGCGAGAATGGGGAATAGAGCACTAAGTGGCATGTTGGTCCATTACCACAAAGTGATCTATTCCCCACTCTCTAATGTAAGTCCAATTAGTAACCAATTATTAAATGTCAATTTTTTATTGTTTTTTAACCTTATTACTGTTTATATTAAGTCCAATTGTTTTTACTAACACATAAAATTTTAAATAATTTTGTAGCTTCTTCCACTTCTTCTTTATTCACTGTCTTTCATCACACAGTTCATAGGTTCTTCATCTTCTTGTAGTAGAATTCTTTTGCGTTCATATTCCAACTGCTGTATTCTTTCATTCTTTATGGCCAACTCGACAAGTAGTTGATTGATGTAGTCGGCGGCCATATCGATAGTTCTAGTCCTAACTTCTCCCAATCGCACTCCTGGTATTAGCCTTTGCAGTTTGTAGTATTTTTGTCATATTCTCGCCTCTCTTGCCTGAGCTGACTCTTTAAAATGACTTTTCTGGACTTTCAAATGTTGTTGATCCTTTTTTGTTGTACTAAGGTCCAAAACATTGTCTCCACTTGCCATGATTCTGGTTCTACTGCGAGATGTGAGAAACAAGAATATTATGAGCGAAATGACTACAACAACGCGTCGAACCTCTTTTATCCACTTTCCCCCACCAAAACGCTTTCCCCCACCATGTTTTTATAGGTCAAGGTCAAATAAACTTAACGCGAGAACGGGGAATAGAGCACTAAGTGGCATGTTATTCCATTACCACAGAGTGATCTATTCCCCGCTCTCTATTCTACATCTAATTTTTTTGTATTTTTCTGTTTTATTTTTTTTTTTAATATTTTTAATTTTTTTTACCCGTCATTATTTACACAGCAGGAGCTTCATACTTTATAGGAGAGTCTTCATCAGGTTCATTAAATGCATTCCACGCATAAGTATCAGGAAGTTCATTAGGTTCCATCTTTAAAACAGGAATTTCACTAGGCGGATTCCATACACCAGTAGTTTTATTTGTCTTCAGTTTGTTTTCTAACACTTCAATTTTGTCCAACAGTTCCAAAATATATTTCTTTGCACCGATCAATGTTTGTATCCTGGTATTGCCAACAGTCAATGAAGGCACTATAAGTTGCAATTGATAGAACGCCATTTTTTCTTTCCTGCACCGTTCCTTACCTAAAGCACTCAATTCCGGATGTGTTATTCGTTTTCCTTTACTTGAGAAATGTAAAACTTTACTTGTTGATGGAGTTGAATCTTCTACTGGTTCAGCCATTTTTCTTGCAATGTTCTTCTTAAGAGTTTTAGCAAATAAATGAAACTCCTACTGTGTTTTAACCCTCTTTTAAACACAATTCCCCCCACCATTTCAATTTTCCCCCACCATGTTGTTTAAACAAAAAACCAAACTTCCACTTTTGCATTCACATTATTGTCTTTTAGAAATTTAATAAATTGTGAGCTGGATGACGATATTTGCCTGTTTGATAAATAATCTTTCACCACCTGTTCATCTTTCCCTTCTAATATGTAGCAAAACACTTTCATCAAACTTCCATCATCTTCTTTTGATCTTATAAAGTTTGCAACAAATGTCCATTCTTCATCGAGAATCTTAAAAGTTTTTATTTCCATGTTAAAAGACATCTTTACTCGAGTTATTCTGTGACAGTAATGAAATCAACCTTTACCAAACAACATTTATAACCAATACCCCCACTACTTTTTCCCCCACTATTTTTTCCCCCCACTACTTTTTCCCCCACTTTTTGTTAGACCTCCCCTCCATACCGTTACTCTAGTATGTTCTACACCTAATAAATTTACATAAGACCTGTGCACAGATTGTGCATCTTTCCCGCATAGCTTCAAATCTTATTAGTGGTGCTTTAACACGATGGTCAACGTACCCTCCTTCAAGTTCAAATTCGTCCCAATCATCTATAGCCACTCGTGCACAATCTGGACAAAGCTGGGTCCCATCTGCAAATTTATAAGCAACAATAATGCCGAATCCATAATGTTCTCTTCGATACTCGTGTATTGCATTTCTAACCGTATTGGGAATAAGACATTCTCCTGATCTTATTATGTGATGAAATAAAAAGTCATCACAAATTATTTTTCTCAAACAAATAACAAAAAGACTCTCCATCGTGTTGTAGATGAGAGTAACATTCGTACTAAACTGTTTTACTGCCTACCGCCCGCTTAAATAACTTATCCCCACTACTACTTTCTAGGTCAAGGTCAAACAATATTAACGCGAGAACGGGGAATAGAGCACTAAGTGACATGTTATTCCATTGCCACAAAGTGATCTATTCCCCGCTCTCTATTCTACCTCTACTTTTTTTACATTTTTAATTTTATTGTTTTTTTTTAACATTTTATGTTTTTTTTTTTTTTTTAACTTAAAATCCTATAATTTCATTTCCTTCTTCTTCGCCTTCTTTAACCACACCTTTGTTACTACACACATTTTTCAAACGTAACAGTTCTTTCTTCATTTTATTGTTTTCATTTTCCAATTGTTTAATTTTTGATTTTTTTTTCTTCCAATAGTAGTTTTAGATATTTAATGTAACTACCGGCTACGTGGACAGTTTTCACTCGGTTTTCTCCAAGTCGCATTCCGGGAATTTGAAATTGAAGTCTGTAATATTCCATGTTGATATTAGCCTGGGTTTGTCTTGATTGTTCACTTCTTCTCCTTCTGGTCTCCTCTTCTGCATCAGAGGTAAGCGTATGATACAAAATTGGACGTTGCATCGTAGTCGGCTGCTATTGTAAAAATAAAACTAAATTCAGTCCAACATCACATTTATCCCCTTTCTCCCACCACTTTACCGGTTGTCCCAAAAATGACGAATACATATTTCAACGGTCACGCTAGCACCATTTGTAACAAGATGGTTATAAAGAAAATAAGGATAGTCACAAGATTTAAGATCTTCATTTGCCAACATGAAATCAAATGCTAATTTCCTTGAATATTCATTATGAAATTTTTCATGAACACTAATTAGAATTCCAGCCTTTTCAAACTTATAACCAATGTCTGGGATTTTCTTACAATCATCTATGTCCAGAATTGGAAAATAATATGTGAAGGAGTTCACCGGTGGTACCCACACTCTATCACACTCTTCACAAAACACTTTGTACATTCTCGCTCGCTCATCCATTTTCAAATGATTTTTACTCATGCCAGACTACCGTTTAAATAGCCTACTACCTCATCTTTCCCCCCACCATTTTTATTCCAAATTTGTTTCCTCATGTTGCGGAGTATCAATAACATGGGCAGCGGCATTCCAGAGTTGTGACTGCTGTTCTTCTTCACCTTCAGATTCTGTTAATTCTTCCGGTTGGTGCATAAAGGATACATTTGAATTTGAAGCGGGTCCAATATCATTGTTCATTTGTTCATTTAAATTTAAAAATTCTCCAACTATTTCTTCCAAAAACTGTCCAAACGTAATATTTACCTCTTGCTCTACTTCTTCATCTTCTGCCATCTCACGATCTATAACAATTTCAGTGATGTAAATAAAAGTGGTATCTCTCGGAGACATGGTTTAAAAAAAGAACATGTGGCTCCAGTAACAGTTACACGAAAAATGAACAGGATTGTGTGGAACCCTCGCTTATATAGGAGACTGGAAAGGGGGGGGGGGTAAAGTCAATTATAAAAATTTGTAACTTGCCTTGCTCTAATTACTCTTCCGCAGACAGCTTGTATTGCATTGCAACCACTTCCACCTCTATCTTCATGCCTTCTACAAGATTACGTACGTGCAGCATCCATGGAAACAGTATTTCTAAAACTTCAATCCTTACTCGACATGCACACAATACTTTGTACGCATCACGACGGTACACAAACACACTAACCCCCATGCCCATATCCCTCATTATGTTTTGTTCAATTTTCAAAAATAACCTATACAATAGCGGCCAAACTTCTGTGTGCTCAGCAAAAAACGAATCCAGTCTCTTATACATGTTTAACGTATAGCAACAAGACAAATAATGAGCAAACACATGTGATAGCTGCTTTTATAACGTTCGCCAGTACAGTAAAAATTTTGGGGGGGGGATATGATTTTTTAGTGGGATGTTAAAAATTAGTAGTTTAAAACCAAAGCCGAAAAGTAATGATTAAACCCTATATTTTCTTCTAATTGCAAATACTCCACATATGCCTCCGCCCATAGCCATAACAGATCAATGTTACGCCAATATACACCAAAGGTGGGTCTATCATCAACTAAAATTGGAGATGCTATGTTCACTAATCTTCCGTTTTCTATCCATGTCATAGCTTCAATTACAAACCTTCCTATAATATCCATTGGAGAATTAATATCCAAAAATATTCTTGTAACAACATTTTCACTTAACAAGGGCACTTCAATTTCTTCATTGTTTTCTTCGTCGTTTTCTTCGTCCACCTCCAATACTTCTCCAATCTTTGTACATTTATTATAAAATATTGGAACATCTCGGGGAGACATGTTCGCTCTAACTATTATTAGCAAGGAATGGCTCCAACACAAACCGCCACACTCTTATATAGGCAAGTCAATGAAAAATCAGTGGGGGAAGGGGGGGGGTTCCGGTTCCGGTCCGGAAGGCGGGGGGGGGGTCCATGTCAAGGTCATATGAAAGTAGGTCACGGGACTTAGAACGGCCAAAAAATAATGGGAGAGAAACGCAGCGCACTTATTATAGCGCTGGTTTCTCTCCCATTATTTTTTGCCAACAATTTGGAATTTGGAAAAAAAAGCTAAGATTTTCTAATAATTACTTCGCCCCCACCTAGTCCAACCATCCTCACCTTTGAAGAGAAAGTCTTTCGCATCAAGTGTATTGATCGCTTTTTTGGTTCTTAGAGGTACGGAGAGCTTTATTACCCACTTATAGCCGTTACACCCTATTACAATTCTATTGCTCTTATCCGTTCTACTTACAAAAAAGTACCTCAAACCTTCCTTCAATCTCTTCAACCTGGTGGGAGGGTAAGACTTGTGGGAGACCACAGTCAGTTGTGGCGCAGAAATGTGTTTCACGACATGTAAACGGCAATACTTTTCGTTTAAAACACATTTCTTACCACAAACTGATCCTTTTTTAAGACCCTTACAGAGCACTTCAGGACATTTACGCGGATTTTTAAATGCCCTGCGTCGCTCTTTCATTAATAATTGATAACGCTCTGAAGGAGCAATTTTGAAAAGCTTCTTTTTTCGCTCTAAAACAGGAATGATAGGACGAGAAGGAGTAGATTCAGGAATAGGCGTGATTAATGGTGGCAAGGAAATATAAGAGTGAATAGAATTGAGTAGTAAAGGTGTATCCGGACGAAGAGGCTCAGCAGTTCTTGGGACATCGGTTACCTCCTTCTGCGGTGGCGGCATTGCAGGCACCTCCTTCTGCGGTGGGCCCATTGCGGCAGACCGGTCTTCTGGAGGCTGCCCCGCGTTCGTTGGTGACGGAGGTGGTGAGAAGATGCTCCCAAGAACAGTCATCGCTTGCAGAAGAATGTTTGCCGGAGCAGGAGTTCTGGACGAGGAAGGCGGTGTGTCCATCCGCTGCAACATGTGGTCCGGCACATTCTTCAGGCGAAGTCTCTTCGTCGGTACAGGCGGTGCAATAGGTGCAGACGTAGTAGTGGTACTTGTAGTTGTAGAAGTAGTGGTGGTAGTAGTCGACATGGCTCTGATGCGGCAGCGTTGGCGGCTGGAATCAGAATAAACAGACCCGTTAGTCGGCCTCGCATAAATAGTGACACAGCGCACGCAACAAGTGAAAGTGACCTCGGGAGGGGGGGGGGTTCCGGTTCCGGTTCGAAGGGGGGGGGGTTCCGGTTCCGGTTCGAAGGGGGGGGGGTTATGCATGAGTGAATTGAGGTCAAGGTCACCAAAAAATAATAATGATCCAAGGTGATGGAGGCGGCCAGGACCGTCTCCACCACCCTGTGTTCCTCAAACACTCCCAATCCTAACCCAAAAAGTTACGTCTTGCTAGGGATCCCGATTTTTGGCCCGCACGCACGTGGCGATCCAGTTTGGTAGTCTGTGATACGGGCGGCCAGCCTCGGGCCTGGGCACTGGACTTGATCATTCCAATTTTACAATAGGGACTCTGGAACAGGTAATGCAAGACGCAACTCTAACCTCCCACCCTTAATCTAAACCCACCCAATCATATTTTTGCCTGACCAAAATCAAAAACAAAAATCAAAAACAATAAAAATATGCGCTGCCTAAGGCACAACGCGCTTGTCCCACCCATATTTAATGAAGTTCAATCGAACTTCTTTAATTTACATTTACATTTTAATTTAATCAACCCATCCTAACAGCTAGCTGTGGAATATAAAAAATTATTAGTACACAGATGAACACAGACATGGACACACACACACACACACACACACACCATAACCCAATACTTAAAATTAAAAAACACATTTCTTAAACATAAATAATACCATAACACACCTTAATGCTAACATCGCAATGCGCAAGTTAAACCTTACAACTAACACATCTTAAGACTAAAACCAAATAACGCTTTGCATAAAAACCATAGACACACACACACAGACACAACAAATATTAAATAGTAATAGCCTAACAACAAGAGTAACTCAAATATATATCGGCCGCTTATACATTTGAGCTGCCCTCTGAGTTGGGTCGGACTGCCGCGTCCGGAGTTCCGAGCCCAACTGCGGCGGCAATAGTCGTCGGGGTGGTTCTCGGTTCGCAGAGTGGTGGGGGCAGCGGTAGGGGTTTAAGGGGGGTATGGAACCTTCCAGCAACGTCAATGGAAAATTCCAAACGGATGTGCTTTGTTACATGTGGGTCGGGCAAAACGCAGGTGGAGCCTTGTATCTCTCAATTTGCATTAGATAACATCAAATTACATCCGCTGACAAGTAGGAGCCTTGTACCTCTCGATTTGCATTTGATAGCATCAAATTACATCCGCAGCTTTCCCCATCGCGTAACAGCATAATTATCGTCGATTGTTATCCACCCTCTTCCGACGCTTAATTATAGTTGCAACGGAAGTAAACCTCCGGTACACGCAACTTGTTTTTAACATACAATAGACTATTGTTTGCAAATGCACAAATAATCCTTGGCCTGGTCGGTACTTCTTACACGCTACACCTAAGACGTTGTGACGTCAGAGGGGGGGGGGTTCCGGTTCCGGTCCGGAAGGGGGGGGGGGTCATGCATGAGTAACCATCCGCGTGCATATAAACGAAGGAAAGCTCGCGCGCCGCCCATATAGAGGGCTGGCACCCCAGCGGTAAACAACAAATCCGTGAGTTTATAGCACATAGTACTATAACATATGATTTATTTTTAACACTTAACATTTTAATTTTTTACACTATTTCTTAACACTACAACAATCATTTTATAAATCACACTTTTATTTTCGCGTCTATTTTCCATTTTTGTTTTAACTAAATATGCTAATTAACATCGCGTGCAGGCAACTCACACTGATTAATTGCAGGTTCCATTCTTACACACCTGTTTCCTCCTTACTATGCAAATTACTCTCTTACTTTAGCGACACTTAAACTCTAACCGCTACTTCTCGGTCATATTAATATAGTTAGTGCTACACTA
This sequence comes from Neoaliturus tenellus, assembly GCA_030545055.2. Taxonomy (NCBI): domain Eukaryota; kingdom Metazoa; phylum Arthropoda; class Insecta; order Hemiptera; family Cicadellidae; genus Neoaliturus; species Neoaliturus tenellus. The sequence goes on from CM061531.1 coordinate 318,621,791, forward strand.
CAGGATTTACCTGTGCAATGGTGCACGCGATGTTTCCTGCACATCTGCAGGTAATACACCTTACACCCGTCTACTATTATACTTATTGCTACATTACACGAGACATTTCTTGCACGCCTGAAGATAATACACTTGCTAACCGTCTACTATTATAATTATTGCTACAGTACAAGAGACATTTCTTGCTCACCTGCAGGTTATACACTTTACAACCGGCTACTATTATAGTTATCACTACACCATAAGATTAAGCCGTACACATGGCTAATGCAATCCTACTTCATCGTGCACGGAGCATTTCTTGCACACCTGCACCTTATACACTTTACTACCGTCTAATATTACAATTATTGCTATGATACGGTAGTTACCTGTTCAATCACAGTTGCGGCCCCACTTGCTTATCCACAGGCCGATACTCGCAATCCTACAACTGAATAATTAATTAATTAACTTCCGCTATTACCGATACTTTTCTTAAACTATCCGTCTCTTCCTCCGACTCTTGTGACCGTAGCCGCGGCCGACTGACAAATAACCGAGCTCCCGCAAACCTCGCTCTTTTATGCGGTTTTCTCGGGGAGGGGGTTGGAGGGGGTTGGAGGGGCGTCGCACGTGACTCATCGATCGCATAAAAAGGGGGGTTGCCGCCGCGCGCGTGCCATTTCGGTGGCGGCATCGGTCGGGTGAGGTACTATCCGTAGGTCTCTGACGCTTTTATAACTAACGCTTATTACTTTAAAATGTGTTTCCGCTTTATATGCTAATTAGTTTCTATATATTCAGACACAATCGCGGCCGCTGACCATTTGCCGGCTTACTCTCAAGCGGTTCACATGTAAAATCATGGCTTCCCACACTTTACAGCTGAAACTTTTGCGCACAAAACATATTTTACAACAGCATTCTACACCTGCAGTTTCAAAACCGCGTAGTACGGTGGCTAGACTTAAAAAACGGTTCAGGTTTCACCCGTTGTATTTTGCACCACCTCAACTTGACAACGCTTGCACTATTGATACTATTCTACAGACAGTCTTGACTGAAATGGTGAAGTACCAACATTTCCCTCTTGTCACGCCTATTGACGGCCCCGTCCAATTCTTCTTCTTCACCGTCTTACCGGGTCTATATTATCGGACATCCTCCGACTCGTGTCTCATTGCGCTCTATCGCCTCACACGGTAAACACCTAAGACCTCTCGTCTCTCTCTCTCACTCTCTCTTGCAAGCATGGACACACAACAGGGTTCACCGGTGCAGTCCCCTGACGTGACTTCCACTACGGATACTACTGCACGTCCGACAGACGGTTCCGCCACGCCTACAACGAACGCCGGCTCCCGCCCGGTACAGAGCGATGCGGTGACCACTACTGCTGCAAACGACGTGGAGGCTATTCTACGATCACTGATGGGGTTCGATTAAAATAAATAAACGAAAAAATAAAAAACAACCCCTCCCTCGACCCGCCGCTCCCGCTCCGATCCGACCCGTCCCGAGTCCCCGCCCCGACTGAGCCCCTGCGGCTCCCACTTTTTTAAAACTCCCTCCGGATGGCCTTGACCCACTTACAAAACACACCCATCACTGTCAACCACACCTGCCGGTTCGAACCGCTTGGCCTTGACCTGCGCCAGAACCGGCAAAACCCCACTACTGTTATACGACACAGATAACCAATAATATAAGGTTTTTAGAGGCAAATTTTAACAGGCCCATTTAGGAAGAAAATGTCGCATGATTCAAAGTGTTGTGCCAGTAATAAATATTTTTAGGTTAATTTACAATATATTAATTATAAAAAAACCCTTTGATCCGGTATAGATTGATGAGCTCGTTGCAATATTTTTTACACTTTAAATTTATATACTCTTGTTTTATATTAAATAAAATCAGTAAATCAATGATAAAAGTTGGATTTAGGTTTTTCGTACGAGGGTTTTCTATTAAAAATAATCTTAAAATAATACACAATATAAAATAATAATAATAATAAACTTGTGCTCATATAACTCTTGTGTAGATTTAGCTTTTCGGTTTATTTAAGATTTAGTCTACATATATGTCTATATATACATTACCTAAGTTTGCCTTCAATATTTTCGCTAGACTCCTGGTCTTACTATGTGATGATAAAATGACCAAGCTAATATAGGACTTGCTGTACTTTACATATAATAAAAACTCTTAAAATTTAAAAGTACATATAAAAATTTTACAACTTTACGGAAATGTAAATTTTTGTTTAACATGTAAAGATTAATAACTCTTTGCTGAGTACTAAGTTAACTCTCGACAACCATTGCAGTAAACTTATGATTAAAAATAACAACCTTGATCTCGCAACGGCTGTCTCAATTCAAAATCGTAACATTCAAATTGATAGACATGAGTCAGACTGACATATTTTTTATAGCTTGGTGATTGTTTCTTTAAACAATGATAGGGGTAGTTTAGATAAGACGAGACTAGAGCAAGCGAGGTCAATCTAGGACAATGAGATAAGCACAATAATGTTGACATTGCCGATCAGTCAGTACCAAACAGTGATAGAGATAGCAGAAGTGACATCGACTCAGACACTGCCAGACCGCCGGGCCGCGCCGAGTGTTCTACCGTGCGTGTATAAACAGCGAGAAGCGGAGGATAGCTAGCGAATAATGTGAGTAATTAATGAATAAATGTAAATCATTAGTCCACTAATTTTAATTAGCCTAATTTTAATCAGAAATTCTTTGCATTCTTCTTTTTGATATATTTTTCTCAATACTTGTTTCACCACAATAAGCTCCCATAATCTCTTTTAATTTGAATGCCAACAATTAAGTTTGACACCCCTAGGGTCAAAGTCAGCTCTAGGATGTTAAGTCAGGTGTTTTATTTGGCCATAGCTGGATACTTATTTCCACTCGTATGGCATTCATTACATGAATTCTTAATGCATTTTTTGTATTCTGCAGTTTCACATACTGTTAGAATAAAATTAAAATTCAAAACATAAATTCTATAGTTTTTTAATAGTCAACTTTTAAGCCCTTTCTTGCATGGGGAAGCAGTAAAATTGATTAAATCTCGTATGAAGGTGAAAAAAGTATTCAAACATCTGCTTTAGGGTTTTGCATAGTAATATGTTTTATGAAAACATAATATGTTAATATGTAATATGTTTTATGTTTTATGACCTGCGACTTATGAAGTATAATAAGACCGTCTCGCGCTGGCAAATTAGCACTTTTAACCATTGGTACGAAATATAATATTTTAAAATAGTCTCATTGCTATAAATATTTATCATCAATTATAAAAATTTGAATATGTTTCCAGTTATTCTAATTTTCCCATGTTTAATTATTACTCATGCATGTGATAGCTATGACTGTTTCAAAAATATTTTAGAGTATGTAAAAATAATAAATAATCATTTCCCCAAAAAGATTCAAAACTATTATGGAATATTTTGATTGCAATACCTATAAGTATGGATTGGTTTCTTTAAAGACACGAAACTACGCAAATAATAATAACAATAATGCAAGAATAATAATTCTCAGAACTGAATAGAATTGTTTTATATGAATCATTTATTTAAGATATATTAGGTTTAGTATTTACGTTGCTTACGATTTAATGTACATTTGATCGTCTTTAAACAGCGTCTTCATGGCTTTGTCGCTAAGATAAGAAGAACATTATGCTATTTATTTGTGAAGTGTAACATAATGAGTAATATAAAACTTTTTGTCAACTTTTAAGTTTATTTAAGTATATTTTCCGAACTTAGTTGAGGAGCCATATCGTATCACAATGAAAAACAACTTCTAAAAACAGAATAAAATAATGCTTAAGACTCAGCAACTCATTGGGAGTTATTAAAATATTTTAGCAATCAACTTATAAATAATAGCATCTTAGAAGTAATGTGCTCACAAAATAAATTTCTTTTTTACATTAATTATTTTTATACTAGTACATTAAATTTATTTATTTCGAATATCTACTTTTAAGTGATTATGAAACCAAGAGGTTTATGTTATTATTAAATGCTCAATGTATATAAAACCCATCGGACTAATAATTTACTAAACTATAAGAGATATCAGTGCAGAAGACCTAACAATGTATTATTTATTATTACTATCATTGCCGTTTGTGTAAAACTCAATACAGTAATTGATAATGGGTTTTCTTACATAAAAGTAGTATGTAAAATTTTGGAATTAAATATGCTTAGGGTTATATAAAAATTTAAATTAAACAGTTAACATAAACACAAGTATGCTTAATGATCGCATGACTAAGATTGTGTCTCTAAAGATTCCATAATTCTAATCAAAAATATTTCATACCTGGATATTAGTATGGTACATGAGTTTGTCATTGTGTTATGATTTCGTGTTTTATATAACAGTACTGTTAGTTGTATTTTCCTCTGATGTTGTGGATTTTAAATTATTTGCCTTATTGAAAAATTCATTTAGATTTTACTCCTTTATTAACTTTTGATTGTGAACATAGAAAGTATTGCATTTATAGACTATACCTTCTGTAAGCTACCAAACAATATTATCATATCATAAAAAATCGTATCAACGACTCATACATAAAAATGTTTACCTTAAAAAGAATTTTTTCGAAGAAACTCTGCTGGAAGAGGCCAGTTCAAACTGCCAAATAAAAAGTGTACAGCGTGATTAAAAAAGGACAACCCAATTTTTATAAATTCATTTCGTGACCTTACAATGGTGATTTGTATGGAAATGCTACAAGTTTCCTTACACATAGTTCGCTAGGTCTTAAACTCTCTGATATGAGAGCTATTCGTAAAAGTTCAAAAAGCAACTTTCACTTAAATTGAACATGCTAGCTGCGTGTTTTGGTTTGGAAAATGTCAATTCAACAAATCTCTTATCCAATCACAAAATTATTCTCTCAGGTGCATTTTTGAGCACTTGCTATACAATAACACTGACCTGCTGAAGAAACTGAATCTGATTCTTTGAACAAAAGTAAGTTTGCGAGACAGTGAAGAGAGTCACTTTAACATAACTGCTACTAGCGCTCGTATCGGTGAAATTTAGAGACAGCAAAATTAGTAAAAAACTTCCTCTATTCAATTGACACCACAATCAAAACTGTACTTTCACAAATTGAATTTAAATTATATAAAGTTTTAAATTTTGTAAAGCCTTTTTTAAACACCTGGTATTTTTTGCCACTACTCAACAAAATATTTAACTTTAGTTTTTTTTCCATATTATGCTAATAACAAAAAGAACACAACTTTCCATAGAAAGTCACACTTTTGCAGTTCTTTGTCATTTCAACACACTTGTCTTGAAGACATTTTACTATTACTAATAAAAATGATAAACATGAACAGAAGACGTTTTACAATAATTTTTTATGTTTCATGAACACGATTTTAAGAATATTGACTTCAACATTTATGTTTCTCCAGGAAGTAAATGAAAAAATCAGTCATAATTGTGAGGATTGTTTGAAAAAAAATCCGTGCAAAATAAGTGTAAATTTTATATTTAATATAATAAAAAGTCTGCTATTATTGCACTGAAACGGATACTTTCAAGTGCTTGTAATCCAAGTGAATAATACTTAAAAACACGTTAGGTACAGTAAATTCAACATTCTTTCCTCTGTTAGTAGACTATACCTGCAAATTATTGTTTTATAGCTTGTAATAAATACTTCATCTTATTAAGGTCTCCGCTATAATATTTAAGAATAAGGTCTCCTCTGAAATAGTTAAGGGGATAATAAAACTCTTCATTATCCTCTTAAAGCTATTAGGCCTAAACTATTAAACAGCAGAACAGTTTTCATTAATATTTTACTTAACGTTATATCCAGTTCTAAACTAAGTAATAGTTATAGACTTTAAATATACCTATAAATGTTTAACTATAAGTATACAGTAAAAAATAGACCCTTATAAATATATAGAGCATATCGGATGATCATTTAAGCAATTAAAAGTAAGCCAACCATGTTCATTTGAGATAAACTGTGAGTTAATTAATATTTCAAAAACAAACGTATAAATTACATCTTTCGGCGAATATAAAGATTTTAATTAACTACTATGCAGTTGAAAATTGTCATTTTATTTACTTATTGGATGGTTTTTGCCATGATAATGTCACTGTACATTTTGAAAAACACTGCTTCTTTGCTTTACTTAGTCACTAGGGCAACAGACGAACGATTCCTCTCGCGAATCGAGAGTCAATTGTTTATCAGTCAAATATACAGCTCAACTTTGGTTATCATTGGTTTTATTTGCAAATCAAACAACTGCGTTTGGGCGCTGACTTGTAAAGTAAATATTATTTTGCTATCAGTGGTCTTCGTTGATTTACATTGATTTTCACATGAATGTAAATGGCATATAATTTTCTACTGTAGATTTTTCATTATTGTTAAACGAACTTGCTAGATTCAAAACGACATAAAACGAATAAACCACAAAGCAATAGCGACAATTGAGTTTTAGTTTGAAATATTTGTCAATTTAATTGTAAAGCTTAAGCCCCTCCTTAAAAAATGGGATAATTTCCCCTTGTATTTTTTCAATTTCAGGACTTTTTTAACTAAGAAAGTGTTAGTGTAATGTCTGAGAAGGACGTGTAAAAGAATGTGACAAACAAAATTATACATCGTAAGATTTTCTGCCTAAAATGTGAGGTCAAAATACACGAAATTTTACACGAAGAGACAAGATTGCACAAATTTAATATCTTTAATCTAAGTCAAAAAGATTCATGTTAATCTTTGTCATAAAAATGCTACTTTTAAAAGAGGCTAAATGACTCTGCATAGTACACAATCATAATTAAATATTTTTTGAACATAAAATTATCAATTGAGGCACAAGTTAACTTGTTTGTTACAGGCCCACCGCCCAGATTCAACAGTCGCATTGTGCCACGCTGCGCCACAGTGACATTGACAACTACCTCCAGAAGTCATGTCGCTGTCACAACATCCCCGCTTTGACTGCCAAGGTGTCAAGATTGACTTTGCACGATGGAAATCCAACTTTTTCCTCTAAAGGATTCTCTTCAATCATTCAACCCACTACAAGACATCAAAACTCCTCAAAAACTTCTAAAGTGTCATTTTCTTCGTCCGTAACATCCAAAGGATCAAATAATCCTGTTTCTTCATTCCGGAATCCAAAGCATGGCACTTCAGAAAGGCTCAACACTTCTCGTTCGTTAACGCCTCCTGTTCAACGTGTTGTTTCCCCTTCTCGGATCAATAGCCGATCTTTATCCTCTAATCGACATTCGAAATCTCTCTCCCTACTTAAGAACAATCAATCTAAAACCAAAACTACCTATAACGAATCAAAAGTTACAAATAAGTTGGCAAATGTGTCGATATCAGAAAGAAGTCAAGATCATGATCACTTCTCTGTGCAGAAAGATGAGTTTGCAAAGCTCAACGGTGCCTGTAACTCTAACTACCGCAAGTACAAGTATCCTCAATCTGCCAACAACTGCGTGGAACACAACAGCGTCAACCAGATGTCGGTGTTGACGGCGAAGAGCTCCACCAGTGACGTCATCCAGCTGCTGCACCCCGGGTGGAGAAGAGTTCCGTGGAAGCCGCACTTCGGGTGGACCGACTCCCACCAGGAGCTGTGCAAACTGCTCCGGCAACAGGTGATGCATACTGAGCGCTAAATTAAACATTTCATATTCACTTTCATCCTCTGGAACTATTCAGAGATTATGATAGGTCAGTTACAAATTAAAATTATATTTTAGTATTCTGTTTATTAGGTAATGAAATGCAAATAAGGTTTTAAGGAAATAATAATTCTAGGGAGGGCAAAATGTATGAACTTTCAGCATTTACTTATCTCAAAATAACTCTATAACCAACTTGCTAGCAAATTTCTTAGCTCAAGGCTCTAAGGTTGCCAGTTAGATTCCCAACTGGATATGACCCAGTTACTATTTTCATGGTTTTTAAATTAAAATTGCTATCCAACACATGTTGGTGGGTTTCAGGCCATTTCCCATGTAAGCCTAAAAATGCCTCCCAATCATTTTAATCATGTTAATGTTGAAATAAAACGGAAAAATGATAACATACTTCAAGTCAATAGACTTGTAAAATTATTTTTTGAGTGGGAGGGGCATGTTTAAAAATATTTTTATAGTTATATCCACTCCTTCCAAACAAATTCAGGTGTGTGGAGGAGGAGGTACCTGAAGGAACCTTGCATAAATTAAGATCTTAAGTGATTTCAGGTATACAGTAAGTAAGTAAATCATTTTCGAATATGGAGTTATATCAATAAAATTGATATGAGGGTTTGCAATACAAATAACATGCGTTTTTTGCCACTTTTAAGTTACAAAAACAGTAGGTAAAATATCAGTAATTTTTAATATATAATAATATTCTAGGATACACTTCACTAGACAGCTTAATTAATACAAGCAAGAAGATCCATATTTTCCCTTAAAGCAGTGTCACATTTGGCTACTTAATAGCAGCTAGTAGCAGCTAGCTACTGCCTATGTCACATTGGCTACTTAGTAGCTGCTAAGTTCTAGCTCAATAGCTGCTAGTAAAGTAGCGTAGTGTTACATAGCCTTTAGCTATGTCGTAGCATTAGCAATACTTTGTTACGTCTCTTTATAGGCTATGGGAAGTTAGCAGTCACATGTCAAAGCTGCCCAAATAATCCTCTGAATCATCTGGTGTTTGGACGGATTTCCAATCATGATATAAAAGGAAATCTTCTGGATATCATTAACTGAAGTAAATATTAGAGAGCATTTCAATTAATTAAAACATTTTATACTTTGCCACAGATCAAGACGGGCTCGGTGGAGAGCATCTACTACGGGTCGGAGGAGGAGCACGCGGCGGCGGCGGCCTCCTGGGGCCCGTTCCTGGGGGGCCCGTGGGTGTCCAGCGTGGCGGAGGTCCTGGAGGTGATCCGGAGGGTGAGCGCGGCGCGGGCCCCCAGCCTGTACCTGGGCCGGAGCCCCCGATGGGCCCGCGGGGCATCCTCCCAGCTCAGCGACTACGACGCCGACGACGAGGACTAGGGCACATGACGCCAGTTGGGAATACCTAGTTTGTTATTTATGACATGTATAGACTTTTGTAAATGTGGTTTTTTATTGTTGTGTAAGTTTAGAATGAAAATATTAATAAAATGTACTTAATTTTTATAGCTAAGTTAAAAGTACAATTTAATTTTAGGCCTACTGTTTCGCGTCTTTAAGATTACTAACGTAAACAATTTTTAATAGTGTCTAGATAATACGATTATAATTTACTACTCAAGACTGTTTAAGAAGATGAATTTGTTTGCACATTTTTATGTTTGAATTATTTTTCATGAATTTAGTATATTTTTGCTACCTTCAAGTAGATTTTGTAGGTGTAGTGATTTGAAACGTTTTTTTTTTACCTTAGTGTATTTTTTTAATTGTCCTAAAGTAAAACAATTAAATTATTGCAAGTAACTTTTGTTGTTTTTATTCAAAACAATTTATTAATAAATTTATAAATGCCAAGAGACACTGCCATTTTTTATAACGTGACAATCCAAAAATATTCATTGTATGGTGCAAAAATTCAAAACAGTTAAATTAACTCTAGTTCGTTCTTAGCTAATAATAACATAAAAATATTTTAAAATCAGTATGTAAAAACAGTAACAAATTTATAAATTGATATCACAATTCAAACAAATTAAAAAAATAATCCTCCAACATTCTAATGAAATCACCAAAATGTTGCAAAAAGCAATGCTAATGTTAAGTTGTTCAAGCTCAAAAGGGTTTTCTGAGAAACGACTTGAGCAACGAAAAATAGTGTGATGTATTAGAGAATAATACAATATTTTAAGGGTGGTACAATATTAAATTTTTTTGTCGAAGAATGAACCCAATCAGTTTAATTACTTTAGTGATAATGTGTTTCACATTTTGGCCTGTTGATACATGTAGACCCTACCATGTGTGTTAATACAAGAACTTAGACTTAAACAAATAAAGCTAGATTTCCATTTGCCATGTTTAACTATTCTGAAGGGAATCATCTACCCGGTAGAAGGATATATATTTACTCTTTTTTTATGTTAAGCATTATTTGATCAGCAACACCCCGATAGAACATCATCAAGATTTTAACATTCTTATAGGCTATAAACTTCAGAGAAAATTTTAACATCGTCAGAAAATAACACACATTATCAATAGATGCTGCTAGGAAGGTCATTGATGAAAATTGAACGTAAATATCTACCAAACACAGAGCCTTGTGGTACTCCTGAGTTGGCGACGCAACTTGATGATACACATTCACCAAATTTTACTTTAGCGATCAGTAACTTGAGATCCATTAAAACAGGCCATCAGTCAAACCATTAGGTACTTGGTTAGTTTTTCTATGGTCAGACAAAGCGTTCAAATTTATTCAACAGTATGAAGTGAGTGGTCTATAGTGTTTAATGCCGTAGAAAATTTCAAATAAATGGCATCTAATAAATTGACAAGCAAGATGTTCTTAAATATTTTATCCTGAAAGACCAGCAGGTTTGATACAGTTGAACGACCTGTTCTAAAAGCATGTTGCTGAGGGCAGATTTTGTTATTAATAAAGTGTTTAAGGCGATGTAAGGGAAGTCTTAACACTTCATAGATCCCCGTCTGGACCATCTCCCTTTCATGGATCTTGTATTTTAACTTTTTTTTGAATTTCTTCAACACTGAAGACCTGGTAAGACGAAGAACCAAGGTAGTAAATGTTTATATTAACGAAGTGGGAGGATGGGACACAATAAATAGTGGAAAACAATTTCATGAACTGCTCCCACATCTTCTGAGAACAGGTAGCTACGCAGTCGTCATGTTTCATATTGGTCGGAAGAGTAGAAAAGTTCCAAATAGAAATCGTATGGTTCCAAAACACAAATGGGTTATGTGAAAACCACATAACACAGACATAACACAACGTAACGAAGTTGTTAAATTCAGTTAGTAAATTCACAATCTGAGAAGTAAAACATTTTATATATTTGTTTAAATATATCATAGTTTTTACTAAAATTATAGAACCAAGAACGTTTTTGTTATATTTAAAGTGTTGTTATATAGAAAAACATGTTACTTATAGATAAAACTGACTTGTCCTTCATCCTTTTAAACGACGAATCCCCTTAGACACAAAGCCTATGATAACATTGTACCCAACGTAACAGCAACACAAGTCCTGACATGACCCTCTACCTGTACCATGCTAATAGAAGGCATTGTTGAATGTAAATTAATAACCGCCATGCCGGTTGTTTGTTCGTGTTTCGCTATTCGTAGGCAAATAGGAGCCATTCCTGTGATGATGGAGATCAGGACAACTAACTGCACCATGACCCGCTCTCTCTCTCTCTCTCTCTCTCTCTCTCTCTCTCTCTCTCTCTCTCTCTCTCTCTCTCTCTCTCTCTCTCTATGTTCCGGTTAATATCTGCCGTATGCAAATATCATTTATATACGTTTACCTGAGTCTGAATTTAACGCAGTGAAAATGTAAATTGTTCTCATATTACTATAGGAGAACTTGTAATTTGTTATAAATCCTAGGTATTTGTATAAAATGTGAAATATTATTACGGAGCATAAAAAATAACGGATTAATCCTACACCAGTTGAAATCTTATTTTTAACACTAGGACAAAGTATAAAAAGTGTTACACCTCACTTATTAATATATTTCTTGTAGTTGAGAGAGTGAAAAAATCGTAAGTCGTAGTTTTGAATAAATTTTAATGGTACAACAATAAATAATTTCGTTGATAAAAAACCATTTGTGGAGAGGGGAAATTCAACCTTTTAAACAAAAACAGAACAATAAGTTTATATTTTTTTGTTTAGTTAACAAGATTAAGATCAAAATAATTTGGTAGATATTACTTTTAATCACTATTTTTATGATATGAAATGTTGTATCAAGTCTGGGTTATTAAACTTAAGTATACAATCTATATCTTTGTGATCGCATATACTACATTTCATGTATACGACTGTGTTGATAAGCTATATTTTCAACACTGCAAAAGAACACTTGCAAAAAATACTTTCTTTCAAATAAACAGATATATTTATGGCATTTATCCATAAATAATGTGTTCAAATTATTCTACTAACATTTTATAAATATAAAAAATATTCTGAACTCCTTAACTGTAATGGTTTGTCTAAGATATGAAATTCTAATGACCCTTGAATTATTTATAAATTACAAGAAAACAATTTGGGAAAAGAAAAATAAAATTGCATCAACTAACCTGCCTCATAAAATTACTTTGCAAGTTATACAATTTGTAAAATATTTGATGTTTTATGATTCAGTTTAACCAATACTGTCATGATTAATCAACTAAAAGATAATGATCGAATATACCTCAACTTTATTGCACTGTTTTAGTTTATCTATACCTTAGACGTGTACGGCCAGCTTTAATCCTCTATAAGTGAATGTTGAATACATCACGGGACGCAACTGCTAGTGACTGGACAGCAGACCGGGCAGAACATGCGGACAACTTTATCCATTAATTACGCAATCAGTTTGTTTTCGCTGTGACACTCAGCAAGGACTGGCCAGACAGTTTGATCAGCTGCGAAATGGACTTTGGGCAAAGCTTGCACACAGTGATATAGCTCCGGAATACCATTTAAAGTTTTATAAAATGCAATGCATATTATTATTCAGGTGTTCATGGATACCGTGTGAGGTCTACATAAATCAAGGATCGAGAGTTCTATTAGTCCAAATGGTATACAAAAAGTAATGTAAAATTTTTTATCAATAACTGCAAGTTTTTAAACTATGTCAAATCAAGATGGATTGTTATTTGACAATTTAAAACTAAACAAAACTATTCAAAAGATGAAGTATAATTTTAGGTTACAGAAACGATATTCTTCAATTATTGATGGTTTCCTGTCACTTAGACTGAACAATGTAAAATATAAGGGAGTTTACTTTTATTCGTTTTGTGTTTATATACAGGATATGACTTTACACAATATTTTAGTGGCAAGATCCATACTTCATATTTAATTACCCTGTCATGGACAAATCTAAACCATTTTCTTAAGTATTATTTCGGTTGAATTAATATCAAATTGAATTCTGAATATTTTTATATCAAACATTAACATTAAATAATTAACATAGATTTAAACAATTAAACTAACCAGTACACTGCAGTTGAGTCGTATCCCCAAGTAGGGCAACTTCCGTGGACCTCTTATCATGAGTAGTGTCTGGTAATCTCCCCATTAGCTGCACTATTAACGCGACGTAAACTATGAGTAATGGCACGAAACTCCGCTGCAACCAACTTCTGTCCACCCACCACTCGTCGCTGGAACAGATTTTTATTCTTAAACTTCCCAGGGTTACATGTTTGCCAGTTGTTTTTTTTTTACCACTACTCTTTATATAATCTGCTTTTAAACCATAAAAATTTACATTAATCCATACATTACTAAAGCAATAAGTTTGTAGGACAGTTATAATTTTGACTATGTTTCTTTCTTCTAATGAAATAACACTTTTTAATGACAACACATTTATTGAATTGAAACTTATTACACCAAGAATAATAAAAAAAATAATTCAATTAAAACTTTTTTATCCTTACAGTTCTCTACATAAATTAAACATCAAACAGCTAAAACCACCTTTACAGAGAACCAAACAAATAAACAATATCCTCATGATTTGTTTGAAATACTGTGGACGGAAGTAAAATATTTACTTACTTAGGATAGTTACTAAAAATATTATAAAATATAATTACTTCAAATATAATTCAAAAATATAATTCAGTTAAGCAAATTAGTACATTTTAGAAGGATTTTAAAATTGAATATTCATTGGTACACTATTAGACGGACAACGAAACACGAAGTATGCCGACAAGAGTTGGACGTAGTTCCGTTAGGGCGACATAGATGGCACCACCACGGCGTATTTCACAGCCATTGTGACTTTAAAATTCCAAATCGCATTTATTTACTCTTTACTAAACATCCATCAAGGCTATTGGGCAAATATACAAATTATTCATTCTATCTTACTTTCAGAAAAATTAACAACTTAAGTTTAGAAAAAAATTTGCTGAAGAAAATCCCGATAATTAATTTGGTACGGAATGCAAACATACTTTTATAAGATTGTTAGCCAAAAAAACCAAATCATGCTTCTTCTTTTTTTGAAAATTTGTTTGCACTTGGCCATTCTATTAAAAGTATATTCTAATTAATCAGTAATTTATGCCACGATCATTTTTAATTATCAAAGACTGTAAATGTTTTCGCCTTAGTAGTTGAAGCACATACTAAGTGCTCATTTGGCCACTCAAAGTAGGGTCTTTGAGTGTAGGCTATAGACAACTTATTCAAATATAAAATATAATAAAGTAAATAGACTTTAAAATATATTAATTTAGTTTAGGCAAGCGGAGTTGTTGCATTAAAAAATTTCAAAAAAGATAAAATTCCAACTTAACAAAACGTTTAAGTGATTGCATATTTCGTCAAATATAACCCAATATTTTGCTGAAACGTTCGATCTTTAACGCCGTTGCTGACATCAATCATATTTCATCCACTAAAAGCTTTTTCATAATCTGGTTAAGTGTAGAAAAGAGTCCAACTAAATGAAACGTTGACGTTGTTAGAATCAGCGTCTAAAACGGCTTGATAATCTTTTTAAACAATCGTTTGAATAAATAAAAGCTTGCATTCGTTAATAAACCGGCCAGCTCGTAAAAAAATTTACAGTAAATTTTGGAAAATTAAATTGAAGGATATATACATTTAATACGATTTTATACTTTTCAATCGTTTAAATTATAAGATACATGACAAAATTATAACAAATTAGTACTAATTTGAAAGATATAATGAAATACAGATGTTAAAATTGTGTTTCATATAATATGTACACTGAGTAGATAAATTTTTTAGGTACGTAAACAAATTTAGGTTTATTTATTTTTTACCTAGTTATGCTGTACATTAGGATATGATATTCCATAATTTATCAAATTTTAACTTCCCCCAATTATAAACTAATATTTCCAAAACGTTTCCAAAAGTTCTAATAAGTGAACATCGTCTGCAATATCGTATTGTTTTCTAAACCACGTCAAGAGGAAAACACGGTTTGAGAATAGCCGTTTAGACAGTTTGTGTGCTCAGACTGTCCATGTGGTTGTGGGGAGGGTTGTAAGGTAGGGAGAGGGGTTGGTGATATAACGGTAGCTAATGAATGTAAATGACTCTAACTGCTTGCTAATGAGGATGAATCATAGCGGCACCGCTGCCAGGATAACCCGCTCATCTCTTGTAGAATTACCGTACTTCACAATGCAGAGGCTACGTTGCGATTATGTTATAGTTAAAATTATATTGCTATTTATTTCTTTGATCCAACAAAAAAGAATCTTTTCTCTATTGGATGGAATTATAAAATCTAAAATCCGTTTCGGTTGGAATAAGTGTAATGACAAGTCTCCTCAAAAAAAGGTAGGCAGCAGTATTTATGAAGCATGATCATATTACGAACAGAACCATAAGGTGACCCAAGAAGACATAAAAAATAGGTAACAAAAAATATTGTAAGAGGATTGGGGGGTAATACCGTGCACTTAAACTATATTATTCTTCATCTTTAATTTTTAAACTTTAGTGAAAGTGGCAAAAGTCTCATTTTAAAGGAAATTTGATTTGCCACAAATTTGCACTGTCATATTTGGAATTTCTAAATAACTTTGAGTGTTAAACCCATTTTACAAAACCTTTACACTCTGTGGTATTGCTCCAAGTACCCTGGCAATGCCGTGCACTAGTTAAAATAGTGTGAAAGAAGAAAATTTATTTAAACAATTTTTATATCGAATTAATAAAAAGAAAACATAAACTTACACTATAATCCAAACAATACATAATAAATTTTTAATATCAAAATTAAAAATAGTGAAAAAGATTTTATACATTTTTTTTTTTAAATATCGAATTAATAAAAAAAGATAACATAAGCTTGTAATATAATTCTAACAATACACGATACAATGTTTACTTTTAATGAACATCATGCACCTTCCACGGAATTGCCACATGCAAGAAGTCCGGTATTGTTCCAAAACGACATGAGGGTAGCATTTCCAACCCTAACCTAAAATAAGCGAACCTTTAGGCTTGTGTTTGGTATTCAAAATTTGCACAAGATTTGAGCAATTCAAAACCACTCAAAGTTTGAATACAGTATGTAATAGCAAGTTTCACTTACATTAGTTTTAGTTGGTTACTAAAATTATAAAGAAAGATGACTGAACAATAAAACCTTTCATAAAGATGGACGCTCCCCGACTTTCTCTCTCTGTTTCGCATTTTCTTCCGCTAGGTAGCAGTACGTGATAGTGCTCTCTGCATCCTTCAGTTTGTCTGAAAATGCGATGAACGGTATTGCCCCACTGTCCAATAATACCCCGCTCTCCCCCTACTTGTTACTTTAAATCTAGCAGTTTTATTAGGATTATCACATGTCATTGCTAAATATGTTAAAGTTGGTTTGAAATCAATTACACCCAATATTGCGAGTATCAATGATAACCAAAAACTACACATATTTTAAGTTGTACTTTAGTAAATGTAAAAATGGTCAACCCAATCACAATGATATTTTAATGAGACAAAACAATAAAAAACTCCAATTTTGTTAGGAGGAAAAAAATCACTAAACTGTATACCTGATATCTCTAGTTGAACGTTGAATTCTAAAAGGACATGTAAGTTATGTTTTTTATTACTTTTTTATAGTAAAACTTTATGAATTATCTGAGTATTTGTTTTTTTTAGGATCGTATCGTACGGAAATTGTTTGGATAAATTTATTTTTTTTTAATGAAAATTAATTATTTAATTACAATTGATTGAAGAAAGGTAAAAAAAATTATTTTTATAAAATAGCCAATGCGGGGTGAGTTTTAAATGTCCCCCCTAATTTTTTCGCATGTTTTTAGATATTGATTCCCAACCACCACCAAACATTATTTATTACATTATACTTCTTTCAAAGTTTTTCACACTGCTGCAATGAACTTTAATTTTTGTACTGTAAAGTTAGGGTTTTTATCCATCGTATTTATTTGCGTTAGTTAGGGTTTTTAAAGTATTTATTTGCGTTCAACATGGCACGGCCATCCGTTTTGAATTATGTTTTTTCGTTCTCGAATTATTAGGATTTTGTTAATAACAAATTTTAAAATAAAAAGTTCAAAAATATCTGGTTTTATTAAATGTTTTAAACAATTTCGACTTTTCACCATCAGATATCCCACGTAAAAAGGTACTTCTTTTTTATGGGGGTTTACACTTTTGGTCGCCATTCATTACTTTTTTTACTGGGTTGGATGGGTTGTAAACCATCATTTCAAAATAACGTTTTGCGTTGAACACGATGCCGCGATCAGTTTTTGGTTAACTGTTTCCATTCTCAAAATATTAACAATTTTGTAAAACAATAGAAATTTAAAAAATCCCTTGTTATTTCATCGTTCTTTTTAATATCGCCTTTTTATCATCAGATATCCCATTTTGGTAGTTGCTAACCGTCGTGTTTAATGCAAAATATTAATTTGAAATGATGGGTTCATTCCAATATGCGGATCGTAAATGGCAGCCAAAAATGTAAACCACATAAAAAAGAAGTATAAACTAATAAATAGTGATCAGTGGTGGTTGAAAGTTTGATATCTTAAGAAATGCGAAAAAAATTTGGGGGGGTGGATTAAAACTAACCTTTATGTCTTTTTTCTCTGGATTTATATGTTCTTTATACGTTATGGTTTTACGTACAACTTGGGTATTTCTATAAGATTAAATTAAAATACGAGTTTTATTTTTATTTTTTGAGCTTTATCATCTTGAGACTTTTTAAAGGTATTTTTTTTTTATCATAGACAAAGAGTTTTATTTTACTAGTTATATCAGTATCAAAAATTTTATTAATCGTTACTAACAAAATAAAAAGACATCAATATTTTATAAATTATGAAAATTATGTTATTTTCATGAAACACAGTACATTTTTATTTGGTTCCACAGTTTTGGAATTCAAAGCATTCTATTGAAGGGTTGTACTAAAATTAAACATACCGTCGAGAGTGTTTTGAAAATGAGAACGAAGACATCATTTCCGACATCAGAGTTCCCTTTGTAAATCCGTGGGATACGATCCATCTTAGTTACAGGTATTACGAACATTTACATTCATTAGACGAACCCCAACAATTACGTTCACCTGACCCGTTGTCTTCTGCTGCCTTTGGTGACAGTGGAGAGTCGGCGAGTACTGTTTTGTGAACATCTTGCCACATGTTTTTATTTACTCAGTGACACAAGGGTTTTAGAAAAACTAATTTTAGTCTTTGTGTTTAACGTTAATACTTATCGTACTATATAATATTTATTAAATAGATCATGGTTTAAATTGCTATTTTAACAGAAACATTTTAAGAATAATGCTTCACAAAATATCATTTATAAGTATAAAACAATTATCGTTGATTTTGTCCCATCTGAAGAGCAACATATGATAACAAAATATTAATAAGATTAAGTCACCTTGTCCAACTTTTTTATTAAGAAAAGTTGTCCTTTCCACCATTATTTGAAACTTCAAAAGTAACTCAATCCATCCAGCTGTTGGAAAAAGGTGTTCTATTGTCAAAAAGAAACAATAAATCCCAATTGAATTAATTTTCATCTATGTAGTATTGTTGATCAAGATTAAACCACGACTTGGCCAAATACATTTGATGGAGTGTCAGCAGTGATAAAATCTTTGATTTCGAACATATCTTGCTTTTAACAGGATTGCCTTTTGAAAACCACCACAGTTAGTGGTAGAAGTTAGCTTCAAAAATGTCCTATGACCGAATAAAAAATGTACTTTCAAAGTTCATAAGCCTTCTGAAGAAAGCCATTCTGAAGCTCCCATTCTCTACCCCTTCCAGAGACAGCACCTACGAGTTGGCCTCCCCTCTCTCCTCGGTGTTGAGCCTGTGCGCCGTCTTCTACGTGGAGCGCCACCCCGTCTCTTTGCGGTTCAGGCTGAATATCTTCAAAGGCCGCTACTTGACCGGCTGGGCACTGATGTTGGTCGTCTATTACCAGTTCTTCAGCAAGTGCTCCATCTTCTCCTACACTTGTGCATTCCCCATGTTCCTCAACAGCATCTTCGTCCCCGTCTGTCTCTTCACCGAGAATCACCTGAGGGATTTGTTCAACGAGTTGGACGACATCGACGGCCACCTGAGACGTCTAGGGCTCAAGTCCCGGGTCACCGCCCCCCACCGTTTTTGGCCCAAGCTGCTCTCCACAATGGCCATTCACATAGTGTTCATTTTATTTCTGGTAACATACGGAGAGTCTTTTTCCAGCATGGAATGGATGGTGCAATTCAGTATTACATTCATGGCGGTCCAAAGAAGGTTTAATTTCATTTGGTAAATATGTCTTTTTTCTATGTCTTTGAATAAGGTATAGTAGCCTATACAAGTTTAATGTCATACGTAACTTTGTCCCATATGTTATGCTTTTACTTTTTGATTTTCAAACATCTTTATAAATATAAGTAGGCCTATTGAAACACTTACGCATTTTTATGTAAAATTTCGATTCTTTCTGTGATTTAATTAATAACTTATTGTAATAAGACAATGATATTTTATTGGTTCAGTTTAAATATAGACTTGTAATAACTTAAAATTTATAAGGAGATAATTGGTGTGGCACAGCGCTAATATCCCCAAATATAATTTACGGTTTCAATACAGGATGCCGGCGTTACAAACTCAATCATGAGCGGTCACTATACAGAATAGTGATTGAATTCCCGTGTGAAAAATCTCAATCCTTAGATCACTGAGCATGTTTCCGTCCGTAATGAAGCTGAAAAAAATATTTTTTAGAACTTTTCAGGAAATGTGTTTTGGAGCTTTCGAAAACCTTTCGAAAAATCTCATGTCCGTCTTGTCTAAGACTATGAAAAGAACACACGTTGAATCATTTATACCCCTAAAATTGATTTTGTTTTCTATTTTATGTTTTCAGGTACCAATTCCTCTGCGACCAATTAAAAGAAAGATTCCGTCTGATAGAGAAAGTGTGGACAACTGAGGACGCCTCCACAATGGAGGAGGTCCGATTACTCTATCAGAGGACGACGGAAACCGTCGAAACCCTCAGCAAGGCGTTTGGGCCACGATTAATTTCATGATGATCGACATCTGCCTTCAGTGCACAAGGTTTTTTATTTTCACTTTCGTATTTCCTGAAGAGGAAGACGAATATTTCTTCGTCTACTTCGTCTTGTACCATTATTACTGTATGCATGTGACTACAACTGCATCAGATAACCTGGCTATTGAGGTATTCAGCATTTTTATTCCTTACGTCTTATTTAGAAAACTGTTCAAACGCATGATATCGTTATACAGGCGTGGGATGATATAATAGCACGTAGCCATATATATATATATATATATATATATATATATATATATATATATATATATATATATATATATATATACGTTTTTTAAACACTGTTCAAACCCACGTTCTGATTTAATAGCACGTATGACATGATTCATATAAATATGTCTTTTACGAAAAGAAAAGAAAAATCTGTTCAAGTTCATGAAATTGTTTTATAGGTTTGGGATGATAAAATAGCACGTATACTATAAGATAATCATAGATACGTATTTTTCAGCAAACTGTTCAAACCCATAAACTCGTTTGAGAGGCCTGGTATAATATAATAGCCCTTTTGCTATATGATTCATGTAGATAAATTATTTTCAGAAAACGTATCTATAATATCGTTTATAATACGTATTTATTAGAGAACTGTTCAGACCCATGAACTCTTTTGAGAGGATTGGTATGATATAATTTCACACATGCCATATGATTCATATAGATACGTCTTTACACTGTTCAAAACCGAAATATTTTGAAAGGTGCGGGATGTTATGATGGCACGTAGGCAATATAATTTATATGGGGATTAATAAACTTTTGAGATTAAACATAATATTTGCTATCCTTTTATTGAATTGAAACATGTTTTTACAAATTTTAATTGCCTAATCCACTTTACGTAAGTATAACTTGTTCCATCCACAACTGATTGATTTTGAACTGTTTAACGTATTGTTAACATTTCAATGCAATTTGCATTGTGTAGTCCTACAGAGTTCAAAAGATAAGCATATTCCTATTCTAGTGTAGATATTTATCATTTTAAGATCGCTCTGGGGATTAATTCTTTGTAACTGTTTCAGAGTCGTCGTATGATAAACCGTTTGAAGCATCTCTCTTTATATAGAATGGACGAAGAAAGGAGAACTCAGGTATGGTTTGTTGTCTTTAACCTAACTAAAGAATATTTCCGAAACTGAAGCCTTGAGTCGGTGATAGATAAAAGATTTTTTTACAAGAACATTTTTTAGGTGGAGTTGCTATGGTTGCAAATTGATTCGTCGCATTTGGAAGTTTCCATTTGTGGCTTCTTCTCTTACAACAGAGCTCTTCTACTGTCAGTAAGTAATCACTGTGTATTTTTATTATATTTGATTGTTACAGCGTTACAGTAAATATAATGGTTATGATATTTCGAGCCAGGACTGATTCTGGCCTTTTTGTAAAAAAAGAAGAAACATTTAAACTAACTGTCAAGGGAACTCCTAAGTTTTGAGCTTGATTAAAATAGTATCTATTTGAGAGTGCCATAATAAGGTCAAATTATGAGTGAGGCATCGGGAAATGACAACAATGATAAAGAAGTTCAATAATCACGCGCCAGTTTTACACGGTCTCCTTTCGGAAACGTAGACACTCCTGAGTCGCTTGACCTACTCGTCGTTGTCAATCACATTAGATCTCATTCTGTTGCATGATATTAGTTTTTTATTCAAAACATGTATATTAACGGTACAATCAGATGATGTAGAAATTGCATGGTTTCTGTCATCACACACTTTCGTCACAGTCAATCTGTCAGTGACCGAAATCCTATTTCATAATGTGACACTTTCCTTGTTTAGGTAGCTCATTATGCAACGGTATTGTATTTTTTGTTTATTTATATACCTCTTCATAATGTTACTTGTAATTCTATTATTGGTGCCTATCGCAGCGGTCGTGGATAACAATAGTTATGTTTGCAGATGATGAATGCGTTGGCGACGTTGTGGGTGCTGATTCTGCAGACGGCGCCTACAGTGGAAGCGATCTTAAAAACATTGCAACAAAGTGGTCTGCACGCATAGTCAGTGTTGTATATTATGATGCTTCATAGTTGCTAGAGTAAGGTTGATGTGGGGCACTATGACAGTATTCTTCACGGTTAGTCAATATTGTAGTCCTAAGGTTAATCCTAGACGGTGCCTAAAATTAAAGCAATCTTAAATGCACAAATATAGAGAGCATTTCCAGCAAGTCAGTATGACCTAAGACAACCTTAAGCGTTTGAATAGAATCCTATGTTGCCATTCCTTTCAACAAAACCGCATACAAAACTTTCATAGAGCTCATGGTAATCAATTAGTTTGAACATAATCCCTTGCAAAATATTATCAAAACATTAGTTAACTTAAATAAGAAATAGAAAATGTGTTAATGAACAGTTTTTAATATTTTTTTATACAACATTGTTTTTAAATTATTTTAGTTACTTTACTAATCAATATATAAAGTTACCATTAAATATTTATATAAAATATTCGTTTCAATTATAAATTTTATGATTAAATGTATAAACAATTACAATTAAAAGTAAGATTTAAAATGATTATGATTTTACACTACTTTAAAAGCAAATGTACAATATTTTATTTCATATGAAGATATCTGAAATCTAGTAACCAATGACATCTTATTTGTATTGCATAAATGTTTCATAACATCACAATCGGCTGATATTTCATTTATTTAGTTTATTACATAAATTCAAGGTATCTTTGCCTTATAGATTGTACAGTGAAAAGCTTTTAGTCCAAAAACATTGAGCGATATGGCTGGCAATGGCCGTTCAGTCTGTCGTCGCTTTGTACGGAAATGCATCCGACACTTAACAAATATGATCAATTGTTTATCGTGTTTATAGATAAACATGATAAACAATTATATGTACTATAATGTGCACTTACAACGAATCTTATTAGGTAGAAAAGTTGACGTCAGTTGTTGTTTTAAGTTTAATTTTATTGAATATAATTTTTACAGTCAGCATAAACTCTAGACCGATTATATCCAATCTCATCCCAGTTAATTAGCTCTCATCCAAATTTCAATTAGTCTGTTTTTGTTGTTGGTTGATAGACAGTTAATTAACTTCTTGGTAAATTTTTACTTTTTCAGTTGTACTATGGCTGTATATTATAATTTTAATCTTTCAACTTTCATTACACACTATACGTTCATTTGCTTTGTAATGAGGTATTGCGCAATTTTATTTGCCTAACACATATTTCATTTTTGTTAGATATGAATCGTTAAATCATCAACGTCATGTGAGAGGTACTTTTGACTTTCATATAATGTAGAATATTATGGGCAATATTTAGTAAATTACAAAACACTTTAGGGAAACAACGAGTTTAATACAAAAATTTATTACAAAAACCCATTCACTGTAACAAAATAAAATGAATTGAAATGAACAAAATAAAACGAAAATTATTTCTGTAACAAAATAAAATGAATAAACGTAGAAAAATATGAAATTAACGTAGAGTTATGGTATCATGTACTGTAGTTATAAATCATTAAATATATGAAAGAAAAATTAACTACAAATAGACCAATTACAAATACTCTGTTTGCATGTTTTTACTTTGAGAATAAACTATTATCATTATTATATTATATCATAAATGCTAAGCTATTGTTGAAATGGATTTATGAACCAATTAGTATATTAAATCTTCAATTACTCGTAATATTTATAAGCTTGTATTAATTATTTATAAAACACCTTGATTTTCCATGATTTGCAATGTTTTCTCTTCAAAGAACAATTAAACACAATCATAGTTATGCAAATTGAACTATGAAAAAAAAATAGCTCTCATTTAACAAATAAACACATTTTTACTTGTAAAGGAATGAACAGTTGAAATACAGCAATAGACTAATAAATGTGTGTTAGCAATGTAATGTAACAGGCGATTAGTTAATTTAACTTTCGGTATTTTGTATTTTCCTTATTCAAACGATAAACACTGCTTGGTATAACCTATATAACGATTTGAATTATTCTTGGAAATGTATTCCTTTGTTTCGGGCCAGTGATGATAGCTGGCTTTTACATTCGTAATCACCCCACCCAATGATTAAGCATTATTTAACTATCAAATAATATTTGAAATTTCCAATATAGGCTGACATACAATAATCTGTTTTAAAACTGTGATCAATAAATTGAGACACATTCTCAAATAACATCGATTTTCATTTCTTTGTATTAAAAAAACCACAAAAAAAAAAAACAATACTTTTGCCAAGAAATTTTTATTATGTTTAGAAAAAAATTAAAAAAAATAATAATAGTCGGTTTTAGATTATTAATTTATTTTCATAACATATCTATTAAATCGAATAATTTTGTTATTTGTATTCTTAAAAATTGATTATTATTTAGGTAATTTGTAGGTTTAATGCTGCAAAAAAATATAATAAAAGGCGTTAACTGTTATTTTTTACTATCACAAAGGTATAATTCACCCCACTAGGATAAATTACATTTTGACAAACCTTTTATATTAAATTGCAAAACATAAAAAAATTAATTAGCCTAAAAGTTCAAGTGAGATAATTAGTTGAATGGACCACATCTCAGTATTAAATATGCATCTGATGAAGTCTATTTACTGTATTTTTTACTCAAATAAAACATTTTGAATGAATTCTCTGTTTGATTGATTTATCAAATAATAAAAGTTAGTGTTATGGCTTTCATTTGGGTACATTTAATAATATAGGGTGTTTGGAAACTCTCTTCCGAAACTCCGTGTGGTGATTCCTTGGATCAAAATAAACAAAACATATCATTTGATCATATGTCCTAAAATGCTTTGTTAGGCCGCTAGCCACCATTTTGTTTTTTACACTTAATATTTTTTATTTCCGTAACGTATGGTTGTATTAAGTTCATATTTGGCATGGACCTTTATCACACAATGTTCATTTTCAGGAAAACAAGGATTTTTTTCCGATGCCTTTTTTTTTTAATGGCGTTAATTTTAAATTTTTGAACTTAAATACCACAAAATCAGTAAATGTTATCAAAGTATTATAAACAGCAAAAAATATGGATAATTAAATTATCTAACCAATGATACCAAGATTGTAAGTATTTTACAACACATGAATTATTAATTGCCATTTTTCTGCAAAAAATGGATTTTTTTA
This sequence comes from Neoaliturus tenellus, assembly GCA_030545055.2. Classification (NCBI taxonomy): domain Eukaryota; kingdom Metazoa; phylum Arthropoda; class Insecta; order Hemiptera; family Cicadellidae; genus Neoaliturus; species Neoaliturus tenellus. The sequence continues at coordinate 318,647,338 of CM061531.1, forward strand.
ACGCATGCAAATTTAGGTTATTTAAGAAGAAAAATCTCAATAACTCCGTTATTTGTTGTTAAATCCTTACAAATTTGGTACCATTGGTTAGATAATTTAGTTTTTTTATCTTTTTTGTCTTTTATAATAGTTTGTTAACATTTACCGATTTTGAGATATTTAAGATTAAAAATAAAAATGGCCCCTATTTTGAAAATACGGATTAGAAAAAAAAAAGATTTTTTCCCTCCCATGAAAATGAACATTGTTGTGATAAAGGTTCATGCCAAATATGAACTTAATGGTGTGCTCTACCCATCTGCCGCACGCGAATGCAAGGGTTTCGAATCTCCGTGTTTGTCGCCCCAGTTCTTAACCGATTAAAAATATGTTGGTGTCATTCTTTTCATAATATAATTTTGTACCCCGCTTTCATCTTAAAATTTCGATATTAATTTAAATTACGAAGCAGGGTGCTTGCTAATAATGTTGAAATAGGCGTTTTTGTACCAAGTTTTAAGGTATTAAAACAATTTTTCGAGAAAAAATAAGATGATACGTGGGTACAATATGATCTTAAGAACAAGAATTTGCAATAAGATTGGTAAAAAATTTATAGATAGCAATGCTAGAAGGGAGATGCGAAAGGTCTGAAATTTCAAAAACATCGTTACTAGACGACCGATTAATTTCGCACTGAAAAAAACCTTAAAGTAACAAAATTTAATATCACCCGACATATATTTTCCTAAATGTGAGACTCCGCGTATAGCGGCAGTTAACAGTCTCGCTCGGGGATTTTGAAGCCGAGGTAGAACGCACCCTTAATGCAACAATCCGTTACGGAAATAAAAATTAATTATTAAGTGTAGAGAACAAAACGGCGGCTAGCGGACTAACCAAGCATTTTAGGACATATGTTCACATGATATTTTTTTGCTGGTTTTGTTCCAAGATAAAAAATTAGAACCTTTAGAAATAGGGATTTTGTTTCAAATCGTATGCAGTATACTTATATGCCAACAAAATTACCCATAAATCCACCAAAGTGTAGATGGTCCCATTGGTCCGGTTGTTCGGCCGTCACATGATGCAAGATACATCCAAGCCGAGTGCACAAAAGTGCCAGGAAATTCCATATCAGTCGGCAGGATTTTGATCATAGCTTTCTTTCAGACAGTCGTTCGCTAACTTCAGCCCTAATACGTTGTTCTTAGGTAATTTGCAAGAGGTTTGCGTTTGATGGGAGTATCAAAACGTAGATGGTATTCTCTATAAACAATCGCTTGGATAAAGGATTAAATTCCTGAATAAACCCGTAAGTTGGCTTAAAATTCAATAGTTAGTTATGTAAAGGAAAGGGAGGATAATAGTTAGTCATGTAAAGACATTTATATAATAAACACAATGTTATTATTTCCAATCGTTTTAATTTTGAGGCAAACGCTTGGAGTCGTTCTGGCTTCAAATATCATATGAAATGCAGAGGTTTAATGTTTAGTTGTTTTCATCACTCCGTATACGAAAGTGACAACTTGCCGTACAGCTGAGACCTTGGAAAGTAGTCATTTCCCAAACTGTCACCGTCAGCTGATTTTACTGACCTGTACAGAAAGTAATGTTTGTAAACATTACTTTCCGTCCAAGGTAAACAAACTTTTCCGTACAGCAACAATCAGCTGGGTTTAAAACAAATTAAATTTTGAATTCCAGCTTTGTTTACTTTGTCCAATGGCGAAGAATTTACAAAAATAACCCTCCTTTAAAACTTCCACATTTATTAATAATTGCGTCGTGATGAAAAGTATCGTTCACAACTCGTCCGGAAAGCCCATTTCCAGGCTCGATAGTCTTTTCCACGCTCGGCTTCGCCTCGCGCGTAAAACACTATCTCGCCCAGAAATGGGTCACTTTCCGGACTAGTGGTGAAATATACTATTCCTACCTTTCACGTATGTGCACTGATTGGATATATGTTTTATAAGTACGAGACTAAATTCAGACTTTATTTTTTTCCGGTGGGAATAAAACTATAATTATGAGTTCAAAACAGAGTGGGACTATGCCTACTTAGAAATAAATATTTCAAAAGGGATTTCCAACTCAGCATAGTCTGCAATGTTGCATAGTTTTGAAAGCATGTGGTTTTCAAGAATTAAAGTATGGTTCAAGAACCATGCACATTTACTAGGTAGGTTTTAACTGGTATTTGCTTACAACAACCATGTGGCGGCAAACCTACATACTCACTCCCATGGGATTTATGGGGAATATTTAAAAAGTGCCGAAAATTGATACAATTTGATTTTTATCTTATCCAACCTTATTTTTTCCTAACAACAAACATTTTTAAACAACACCCCATGGCTATATACCTACATAGTCATTCCTACGGTGTCTATGGGGAAAATACAATATCTCAAATTCCTTTGGGAATTCGCTGAGTACGCAGGTCTGCTGCGACGAGGGTATTTTATAATTATATTCCTACCTTAAAACTGTGTTTTAACAGATAATTTTTAAGAATAAATTTAAAGCATCTGCAGTTTCACCTTGGAAACTTTTCAACCACAAAGCGTAATTAAAATAATTAACAAAAGTATTATTTGATATCGGTTGGTAAACTCGATTTATAAACGGAATTCATCCAAACAAGTTCATTTCTGTGTTCCCATATTTAAAAATAGGGACTACTTTAGTGAATACAAAATTCAGTTGAATCAATTTTCTTTAAGGAAGGAACACAACGCGTTTGTAGGAGGAGAGTGTTGTGCCCTCAAGTTAAACACAATCTCAGAACTACTTTCGGACAACACATGTTACTTCCCAAGCTATTAGGCTGTCAAGGATATCCAACTAAACGTTCTATTTAAGTTTTAAATTAATTAAAGTAATTTTTATTTATATGTGTAAGTACTCATATGAAAATATCGAGAAATACTAATAAGTGAAACATTTGTAAACCATAATTAGGTAAGAACATAACTGAAATCTGGTACATTACTTCTTAAAAGAATAATATTAAAATGTTTTTCTTCATAGTTTAAACTATAATTGTAAAGCATTAGTGTTAACTTGGAACTATAAGTAAAATTAATTATTAAAAATTTAATATTTGAACAGAGTATCAGATGATAGTATCTCACTGATCGTTAATAAACGTTTTGAGAGCTTTAAATTATAATTGTATTTCTCATTAAGACAATCGTTAACTAACTGGTACATTATGAAAGTATATATATATATATATATAGACACATATTACAAACGAACATTTATATTTTACGAGCGTTAACTTATGGTTAATGAAATATATAAGTACATTATTGAATGATTTCCAGACAGTGCGCCTCAAAAGACCAGGCCAATATTATTACTTACTCTGTAAAAGATTCTAATACAAATAATGGACACGAACATACGTGTTTACTGTTTTCAACCACTGCCCTAATCACCCGGCGAAAGTTTGTTTGGAAGATTTTGAAAACATTACGCCTACACAATGCAATATGGAAATTTAATTCAATCGGGATATAAATAAGCCACATCTAATTGCGTCAAATTAGTTAAGTAATTTGATTACTCTATAAACACAATTTTAGTGTAATAATACAATATCTACATATATGTGTATTTAACTGTTGAAACTATAAAATTTAAGACATAAAGTACTTATAGCCAATATTTCTTAACACATTAAAGAAGGTTTGGTTTTACGCTGCAGTAACTATGATCTTTACTTCTTTACTTTTATGTAATTTGTTATGATTTTAAAACCATCCATCGTGCTTGTTACTCCTAAAGAATTTTTATTCTTAACATTAACGGACTTGTAAGCCCTGTTTGCTTCAATTTGCCCTTTAAATTTGTCAACTGAATTATCTTTATCTCTGAACACAAGTGAATCTTCAAAGCCTATTAAACCCAACTGATAAACCCTTTAAAAATGTTCATGACTCCCAGTTACATGTAACTGTTTATGTTACGTTGGGGTACAGTTTCTCGTATTACAGTTTATTCAATTTTCTTTTTAGTTTATTGAAATAATTTATCTGTATTGTGCTATTTCAAGTATATTATTTCCTGAACATAAATGTTTACTCCTACAACGAACATTTTCACCGGTTTATAAATGAGGATCAATGTTTAAGGATCTTTGTTACGTAAGGTCCTTTGTCTGTTCACATTACAAGACTTCCCATTGTATTAAATGTTGCCAGTTTAAATGAGGCAACGTCGAAGCATGTTCTTGGCACGGTGTTGTTACTCCTTTACGACAAGAACACGAGAACAAAATTATTACAAGAACACGTCATTCTCTCAACCCACCTATTCTTTATATACTCATTATTTTATATTAAGCATTAAAAACTTCTATTATATCAATTATATCTACGCATAATTTTCTTAATAAAGAAGTTGATTGGATTGGGTATTTAAGTTAATTAACATTATAAGTAACTTAGGTAAATAAGTTTAATTAAATGAAAAAAATAATTATTTTTTCAATATGAAATACGAATGCTTGTGGCATTAACTGTTGGATGTAGACCAGAAAAATAAATCTTGTTTATATATTTTGCTTCACTCGAAACTGTTCACAAAACGTAGATTTTAGCGAATTTCCCATAGGGAATAAGCTATTACCGTAGGTCTCATGGTAAGACCTAAGCCCGGGACCATGTTACTTTTTTGTTTTTAGGTGCCCAGACACCAAAAATAATCGTCTTTAAAATTTATATATATATATATATATATATATATATGTATGTATATATATATATATATATATATATATATATATATATATATATATATATATATATATGTATGTGTCCCTAGACACGATAACTCTCGTAAAAATGGTCCAATCGACACCAAATTTGGTAGAGATGTGTAATCCTACGTTTATTCGGATGAGTTCGTAAACCAGACATATCGACCTATAGGAAGGGGTAGTTTTGGGGGGTTTTGTACCCCAAAAATGGGTTTTTTTTGGATTTTTCATATGTAATTAAAAAAAATTTCAGATTTTTGTTTTGACCATTGGATTTAGCTCAAAAAAACACACAATTTAGCATTTTAAAGCTTTGCTCTATCTCCATTGGTTACCGAGATATTACAAAGTCTAAAGACAGTACGTTGTATTTTGAGGCTCCAATGTTAATCTTATGGAGAATAAGGATGTGTTAATATTTCACTTATTAACTAATGTTTTTGGATGAAACTTGGTATTGAGCTTCATTTTGTTGAGATTCATCCATTTATGGTAAAAAAATCTTGGTTTTTGTGCTTATCATGGCAGCAAACCTGCATACTCTTTTCCCATGTTAATCATATGGAGAATAGGCAAACTCCTTTAGCAATTGACAGATATTGATGAAATTTAGTGTATGGCTTCATATGGTCAAAATAATTTTTTTTAATGCTAAAAACCTACTTTTAGTGTTCCCCATGGCAGCATACCTGCATACTCTTGACCCTATATTTATCTTAAAAGGAGAATAGACATTTATTCCCCTTTTTATGAGCACGTTATGAAATTTTGTTTACATGTTTAGCTGGTCAAAATTAACACTACTAATTTGGAAATTCGCTGAGTACGCAGGTATGCTGCGACGGGGGTATTTATACATAAGTTCGTTTGTAATCTCAAACTCTCACTAAAATCGTGCGAGCAGATAACTAGTACAAATTTCTAGATGTACCAGAACACTCCAACTTAATTTGAATTAGTTCTGTTTTCCATTAGGCCTGTTAGACATTATACCAATGAGTAATGTCTGTGGTGAATGAGTTCCTTTTTAATGCTTTATGGTCGATAGTTTATCATTAAGAATCCAATCATCTTTTGATCTTTTTGTTCTCAAGCTGAATAAGTAAGTCTTGGCAGTGATCACACCAAGTGATCACTGCCTTAACTGTTAACTTGATCTTTATGCTAGTTGTTTTTTTTGTTATATAATGTATTGTCTGCGTGATACACATAAAAGAGAACACATTTCTATGAGGTCTACAAGTTACAATGGCCAAATTTAGCTATGTAACACCACAAGGCATTTTATCCATCTTATAAAATCCCAGAGCCGTTGAGTAGGGTGACGTACTTTAGTAATATACATGTCTTCAATCAATCAAGGTGACTTTTTTAGTAAGACAAACAGTAGTGTGTTTTGGTTACTTCTGGACCGGAAGTCGTGCCATCTGCCCGAGCAGCTGCTCGAGCAGATGGCGTCAGATGCTGGGGTGCAGATGGCGAGAGCATATGCCCTGAATTTGAAGTAGAATTGGGCATGAATTAAGAGTTAATTTAAAACTGAAATTTAACAGTTATAACTGGGGCTTGGAAAGTATGTCAAGGTCATCCAGAGTAAGTTTTAAAAAAGCCTATCCAACTACCACCAGAAATAGTTGAAAGTTGAACTAGTTGGTGATAGTGGGATAAGTTGAAGTAACTTTTGAATTTTATTTGTGAACATACAATTAATGTGCAACAGCAGAGTTTAAACAAGTTGAACTTTTGTGATGAACTACAGAGTTGTAAATGCAAACACCAATGACGATGAGAAGGTAAACGCAGAGTCCCCAGATGATGTATTTGAAAAGCTTGAACAAACGTAACATTTCGAATTGGTTTTCCCGTTCCATTTCCAATCGTTTAATTTCCAATTTCAATTTATCCTCTTCCATTCTAGTTATGAAGGGAACTTCATCCATCATATCCATCATGATTGTGTTAGTGTTTGAAATTTTAAAACAAGTGATGTTGATAGTTCAGAAGTCGAAGACGGAATGAGAAGTGAAAGGGAGAAATGTTAGTTAAATAAAGAAGTGGTGGGGGGAAGGATGAATTACAAAGAAGTGGTGGGGGAAAGACGTTGCTCTTCATTATTACCATCAGTAGTGTCAGATGGTGCAGGAGTTAGATTTAGTAAACTGTCTTCGTCCAAACTTTCAACCTTATCACAAATAGGACAATCGTATGTTATTTCCAAATTCATTTTGATGGTTGTAAAATTATCTACAAGTTCTTGTAAAATATTAAAAATGTCTTGTAACTCTTCTTTAGAGTTTATTTCAAAACTAGAATTCATTCGGGCCAATGGAGAGTTGTTCATTATTGGAGAGTCGGTGATGGAATGAGGATCGGCGCATAGGGAGGGGGCTTATATAATGGTGACCTTGAGCAGGCGTCTAGGGAGGGGGGCTGTCTAGGGAGGGGGCTTTTATATGGGGAACCTTGAGCTTATGATTGAATAAAATGTTTAGTTCTTCTTCTTCGTCTTTTAATTCAATTATTTGAACCGAAGTAGTTGTTTCATCCTCTTCACTTGATGAAGAAAACAATTCACCAGGATTTAAATATTGAACTACAATTCTGAACCATCTTATAGGATATTCGTCAATGATAGAAAGTAAGTTTTGAAACAATTCTTCCATCTCCTCCCTGTCAGTTATTATATGTTCAAACTTGATAAATTTGTTTTCCATGTTGTTAGTTAGAGTGTTGGAAGTGGAATGATTTAATATTATATAAAAATTAGAACTAGTGGTGGGGGAAATCTCAAGGTCATCCAAATGAAGTTTTAAAAAAGAGTGTAAAACTGAAATTACACATTTGATGGTTCTACAGGATCGGAATACCAATCTGACCTGTATTTACATCTTTTTATCATATGTGTACAAAAATCATCTTGATGAGAATTGGTGCGTTGACAATGAGCAAGATCGAGAGGGTGAAATTTGAAACATCTTTGAGGACAACATGTATGAAAATATCTTGATTTGTAAAGTTTCAAAGTTCGCAATTCCGGTGGCGGTAGTTGTTTTGTTTTGCATTTGCAGTAACAAGATCCGAAGAATTCGCATTTAGTACAAGCTAACCCATCCACCATCATTGGCCCTAAATCTGTACATTGTTGTTAACAACAGTAACGAGGTTTGTACTTGTATTTTTGCTCTTCCATGTTGACGCTGCGGAGTCCAGTGAAAGAATAAGAGTGTATAGTGTTAAATAGCGAGTTTTATGTACTGTGAAAAGTGGTGGGGGTAATTTCAAGGTCATCCAAATGGAGTTTTAAAAAATTATACCTTACAAGTGTAAGGATTATTAAAATTTAGGAAGTTTGTTTCTCTTTGTTTTCTTCAGACTTTTTATCTTTCTCAGCTTTAGCCATAGCAACTAGTTCTTCTATTGATAGTGGATGTACTTCAGGAAATTTTAAAATTAATTTAGCTTGGTATCCTTCTTTAGCTAATACATCTATATCTTTAGTCATTTGTTCAACAGTGTTGTAATCTTTTCCATAGATTTTTCCATCAAGTTGAATCATCATTCTGTACAACATTTTCTTAAATAGGTCTTGTCGTGGTGAGAGCTAAGAAGCGAATGATTATTTATACAAGTATCACATCCTTTTTATTAACCCACATTGATCACGTGATTCTTTAGTTGTAGCTTTGTCTGTCAAAAGTTATTCAACATTGGTAATACTTTTGGAACTTGATGTTATGTTGACCAGTTGGCGATGAAGAAGTTGTAGGTTGTGTAGAAATAAATATTTCATCATCGCAATATTTTGTTTTAGTGAACATCCTTGTATTAGTAGCACTAACATCAACAGTTAAGTGATAACCACCGGTAAGTAAAACTCGCATTTCGTTGGTTAAATCTTCGAGTTGTTCAAAAGTTGTTATGGTGTTAGTATCGTAAGATGCACACTTGACCTTTAGGGACATGTTGCAGTTTTATATTCAGGGATTAAGAGCGAGATGTGTACGGTATGAAAGGTAGCAGTAGACTGATGAATTTTGCAAGTACATTTCCCCTTTTATAATTATACAGAATTGGGTCAAGGTCATCCCGTGGAATTTTAAAAAAAAGCAACATATTGTAATGTACAAAGACATTACAATATGTTGCTTTTTTTATTTTTATTTTTTTTTTGTTTTATATCATATTTATTGAAAAAACAAATACAAAGAAATATTTACAATGTTATGTACAAATTAATCAGTAGTAGGTGTTACATGAATTGTAAGTTCAGTAGAGTTGTTTCCACTGGGTCCATGTGATACCAAATAGAGTGCGCCGGGTTGAATTATACGAAGATCTTCATTTTGAGGTAGTTGTACGAAGCGCTTTGGTAAGAAGATCTGAAATTTTGCTTCATCACCAATTGTATAAGGTGCCTCGCTCAAAGTGCAATTTATAGCATCACCTACTGAAGTTTCCATTTTCTTAATAGTATGAATGATGTAGTGTTTTTCTTCTTTTAGTTCAGAACATTTCTTCGTAGGTAGAATTGATGATTTAGAATGAGCGTTGAACTGATCAACTAAACTTTGAAGTAAGTTCTGTGATGCCATATTGATGTTGTTGTTAATCTTCTTGTTAATAAGAATGTCCGTCGGAGATGTTGTCTCTTCGGAGGTTTGAGTAATACTCATGCTGTGTCATGGTAGCGCTCTCACTTTTATAATCGACACTACCCCCACCAGTTTGTTGAAGGAAATTATTCAAGCGGTAGGCATTCTTTAAAGCGCACTGTGACCTTCGATGTTTAAAACTTTTTGATGAAATACAAAGTTCGTTGAAGTAGCATTGGAAATCTTTATCAATAATTGCATTAATCACTTCGTTGCTTGTAAATGATTGTATCCAATTTGCTTTTTCCAATCCCCTTGTGTAGATAATTTTAAACTCTTTGCAATAATGATTCATAATGTGCGGCATCATGTTATAATTAATGAAACCTTCATCCCATCTTAAGTTATGAAAATGTTTGTTCAACCATTTGTTTGTAACTTTCGCTTTAGTTGTTAGTCTATTAAATGGTACTGGAGGTTTAAACAAATAATGATAAACTACTGATGTGTTCATGTCCAAGATTACTAATTCTTTAATAATAAAATTACCATCATTTCCTCGAAAAGCTTGAAATTCAATTATACCTCTTTTAACTTCCATTATATGTGGCGCATTAGAAAACGAAACCCGTTTATTCATGATGAAGTCTTACTAACAACTGACTTAAAAATTGAATGAGCCGATGTTTATAACAGACAAGATTGTTCTTCTTCTTTCACTTCTTGTGCCACTTCATCAATATTAAAATTGGTGTGATAGTTGTTTAATTGTCTCCACATTTCAACTTCTTGAGGTATTCTATTAAAGATTGAAGTATCCACGGGACCGTATAAAATTGGAACAAAAGGTTTTTTGTCCAATGTATCAATTAGATAGTCTTTAATTATTGCACTTGAAAATATTAGTTGTTTCAAATATCTGGTGACGGGACCGGTAGTACAACTTAAAGTGTAAAATTCTTCTTTAGTGAAATATAATTTAACATTATGTGTGGTTAAATCTCTGAAGCGAACAATTTGTCCTCCACGATGTTTTACTATATCAACTTCAATATTTGATTCCAATAAACTTAATCTTGTTCTTCTTCCAAATGTGTTGTTACTTAAATAGCACTCCAAAAGATGTAAATGTTTCATGAGAGATTCCCAAGTAGTTTCACTGAAAGTAACCATTTTGTTTCCATGATTTAAAATAACAATTGGTGAATAATCCATTGATTTTAAAATTCCAACTGATATACTTTTTGTCATGCATGAAGAAATTGGGTAGATAATCCGAAGAAATACTTCTGTTAAAATATTGGTTGTAATGTTAACTTCAACCTTCTTCCTTTTTACTTCTTTTTCAGCTTTTTCTTCTTCTCTCTTCTTATGTTTGTTGAATTTTAGGAACTCGTCCATTTCTCGTTCAACTTGTTTTTCTATATCTGAACTATTATCATCCATTAGAGGTGTATTTTCTTCTCCGTTAGTAGAATTCATCTTGCGAATGATGTTTCCCATACGACGGTTGAAGATAGAATGAAGTTTCTACTAATTATTTTCTCGCTTTTATATTTTTCGTAAAATCCTTGAAATTTATACAATTACATAATTGTTTGTTTTCAACTTGTCTTTCACAAATGAAATTCTAACCTCAAAAATTAAAGCAGATAATTCTAACCTCAAAAATTTGCAGTTGTTATACAATTCTTCTTAAAGTACATTCTTCACAATTCCGGTCAGCGGTGTGTAAGTAACTATTTTATCATGTAGAATTAGACAGTATGCCGAAGTTCCATCCGCTACTGGTTCTTCAAATTCCATTTCAATTTTTATATCCACACTTGATGATTTTACCGATTCATTTTGTTTTGAACAATCGATTACAATTATTGGAGCCTTGGAATAATACTGGTCAGGTGATAATAGTGGTGTATTAGTCTTTCCATAATATGACGATTGAAATCTTGCATACATATCGTATAAAATGGAAAAACGTTTTTTGCTGAACATGACATTCAAATTGTCATAGGGAAAGAATTGAGAGTTTAGGAAAACTTTACAATTCTTTATTTTACAGTGATCAAATTGACCAGCATTTGCAGTGATAACATCTTTTCGCTTAGTTTGAAAACCGAGTATTATGTACCTTGCTCGTTCCAAGTAAGTTGATGTCTTGACGGTCCATGTTTGTCTTTCTGTCTGAGGTAGTGTAGGGTATTCATGAAATTCCCAACTTCGGAATGGCATCACAATATCACGGTCAGATTTTAACTTTCTCAATAATAGGATTCTATGTTCATCGGCCAATCTTACATGAGGTACTCTCCAAACAACTTTATCCAACTGTAGTTGCCATTCCAGTTTATCTTCCGTAGTTGCAGGGTCTGCAAGTATTAAGTCCTTATTAGTTGAAGATCTGAGTAATACTAATTCTTGTTTGACATTTATTATTACCCGTTTGTAATCTTCAGCGAATCCCAAAAGCAATCGTAAAGGTACATGAAAATCAAAGTGACCGTTGGAAGCTGGTGTTATAGTGTCTTTATCGGGGGCAACCCATCCGGCAGTGACTATTGAATTCTTCTCATGCGGTGTTAATGATGTTAATCCTTTCAATGTCGTTGTTAAACCAACCTTTTTTGTTGAATCAACCGTCACCCCTGATATTTCATATCTTATTTCATCAAAAAGATATGCCATCGGGTTATTTATAAAAGGAACTGTTGAAGCAGTTTTTCCATCCAATTTTAATACCTGTCCTTCGATGTACAAGTAACTTTCACACGGTAAAGTGTAAATATCTTGTTGTTGAATGGGGATCCTTATTTCATCGTTATTGTTTAATTTTGATGAAGTGTAAGGGTTGTGCGTGTGATATTCCTTCTCCCATAGTGTTTCGTCGAACGTTGGTCCTTGAGATATATCCAGGATATCCATCGCTGTTAAGTTTCAATCCAATCTTCTGTAGAAAACGAATGTTTTCCGATGTTAACTCTTCCAATGTCGAGGAGCTACTGAGCTCCCGACTCTTCCGTTGCGGTTTAAATGATAATCCCATGTTGACTTTTATGTTGCTGCTCTGATGTGTATCCGTATAGTAATTGTTTCTCCTCTAAAGTCAACACTATGACCGTCTTGATCCAATATGTTCAGTACGATGTCTGAAATGAAACTGGTGTTTAACGGTAGGTATATCAAGTTTTGTGGCTTCTCAACAATTTTAAAACCGGGAGCCACTGTTGGATAAAATGTATGTAAAATATGTTGATTAACTCCATCTCTATACGATCCGTGTATAATGTTGCACGTGACATCAATACTATTTACTTTCAATATTGTTACAGTTGAATCACCCGAATGAGTAGTTCCAGGAGTTAAGATTTTCTTTTTTGTATCTGTAAATCCAAGTAAACTGCCAATCGACTGTTCCAAGCTGACATCAATATAATATTTTGAAGTTATTTCTGCTTTTAAAGTATTATTGTTTCCTTTAACGGTGATATTGTCTTCTCCGAGTTGTTTCTGTAATAATTGGTTTATGTCATCAATTTCATATGCTCCAGTAGGAAATGTAATTATTTTCAATTCTGAGTATTTTCCTGCAGCATCCTTAGTTTCATAATAATGTAGTAAATTGTTTTTTCCTTCTGTAACATTAGGAATTGAATTGTAGGTAGTCAAATCAAGTAATGCCGCTTCCCATAATCTTTCCTTGGATAGACGCAATGCTGGGAACAGCGTACTTTTTAATGTGGATGAATTTCCACTCAGTGACACTGTATACGATGACATCTTAAAGCTGACTGACACTCTTCGCTAGAAACTCCAAACATAAATGCCCACATATTTCAGTATTGTTAGGTTGTTCTCTTTTGTAATTATAAAAAATGTTTTTGGAGTTTCGAAAATAATGTTGCAGTTCTTTTGGCGGTGGTAGATTGCCAAAACTGTCAAAGTAGTAAATGGTTTGTCCGAGTTTTTTATAGCATACCCAATGAGTGCCTGGACCATAGGTGGAATCCAAATTTACTATTCCAGTTTCATTTTTCCATATTTTAGTTGGTAATGCATCTTTCATAAAAACTCCTCGAAAGAATGGTATTTTCAAACATTTTACATAATCATTTAATTGATGATTTGTTAAGGCTTTATTTGGAATTATCAATTGATTCTTCTTATTTAGTACACACGGTATGGTCTTAGGTATAAACCTGCTCCGTTTTTTACCATTTGCCAAACAGAAGTCTTCTTTACACTTGCCTTATGAGTTCTACGACGTCCTTTTTTAATGTTTCCACCTCTTTTGGGAGCGCCTCTCTTTGCAGGTCTTCCTCTGCGACGTCTTCCACCACCTAACTTTGCTTTTGTCTTCATGGCTGTAGTTACTGCCCAAGCTGCTGCTTTTTCTGCAATATTTGCGTCACTTGATTTTACTCTTTGCCAAGCTTTCTCCGCTAGAATTTTATCTGCTATTGATCTATTTGTTGAATCTTTATACTTTGAATATGCTATATCGTGTTCTTTGCAAGCTTGATCTAATTTATTAATTCCAGGATCTCCTCTTGCTAAACGTTTTGCCAACTTAGTTCCAGGTCCACAATATTGATAACCTCCGGGCAGATGTAATTCGTATGGTAAAGCGTCTATCGTTCGATTTACAACAGCACCAACTGGAATCCGTCTGAGCAGGGATAATGCAGCTGATGTTATACCACGTCCTCTCTTGCCGCTGTCTTGACGATGACTGAGCGATACGGTCTTCATTATGTTGTCTTATATAACTGGTGTGTTTACTCTACGAGATACTTTACATAAATGAATAACTTGTGCAAAATCTTTTATATTTAAAGACTTAGTTATTCAAATTAATTATATACTGATTTATGATTCTATTTTTAATCCAAGCTTCTCGTTCATCGGGTTGAATCACCACATGATTCGTTGTACTAGCTATATGATTGTGGGTATCAATAAGTAAATTACCCACTATTCTTATTAAACAATCTAAAGTTACAGCATCTTTTGGATGTTGAGGATCTTGTAACTGCATAATACGTTTATCATTACACGTGTAAGCGGTTAAATCACTTTTTGATGTTGTTATGACTTGTCCAATAGTAGCAGCATCATTTGAATCTTCACCTGGTAAAATATTAATTATTTTCTTCATCTTTGCATCATATTTGGTCCCAAAGTGTTTATCCCAAGTTATTGTTTGTCTCAATGTAACACAATCATCATCTCCATAACCAGGATAAATATTTTTTATTCTTCTATTACGACCATCGTATGTATCTAATCTACCACCACTTGCAATTAATGTTTGCACCATAAGAGGTACATCTGAATCTTTTATACCAAATCTTCCATTTGTTATTGTTTTATGTCCTGCATCCCATTCATCATTATTTCCTTGCATTAAATCAAACTTTTTATTTCCATGTATAAATTTATCTCCCCGCTTTAACACGGCATCTTCATGTTTTACAAAATTTGATGTTTCTTTTTTTAATTCTTTGGATAATTGCTCCATAGTAACAGCATCTTTTGGTTGAGAACCAAACTTTACATTTGTCAATGTTTTTCCATGACAATCGATTCCATCAGCATCTTGTAAAATACAGTTGTCCTTGATGTATTTTAGGTTTACAGCATCACCGTCTTCTTTTGGGTATCCAATGTCATTTATAATAAATTTATAAAAAGAAAATCCATGTTCAGTTTTTTCAGGTATTATAGAATGTAAATATTCTTTATTAACTGAATCTTTATCATTTTTGGGATTTCCCACGTTGGTTATTCTATAATTTCCAGCATTATACGTTTGTCCATCTTTTAAGTTATTACCCCATTGCAATTTTAAAGTATTTAAAAGTTCAGATGATAAGTACTCTTTAGTAATTGCATCAGAACCTTCAGTTGGTTTACCAACATTAATTAATCTATGTGATTTAACATCGTAAGTATTCTTATGTAATTTTAATGATGTTGAAGTAGCTTCTTTTACTGTCTTCAAATTTGCTCCATCAGTATCTTCTTCTGGATCTTTAACTAGTTTTAAACGTTTATTACTTATGCTATAGTCTCCTTCAGGTGTTTGCGGTAATCCACTTCTTTTTCTGTCTTCTCCAACTTGCACTCCTAAAGCGGAGTACCGTCCGAACTTGTCGACGCTCATGTTAGAACTGATACGTCTTATGCTTGCACCTCTTTTATATCCACGGACAATTATACGACTATACCGCGATTCCTAAGTTCATCAACTAGAGCCACCCATTCATTATTCAAACCTGTATGACAGGCTTCCATGGCTTCATGCAATAGTC
Source organism: Neoaliturus tenellus (assembly GCA_030545055.2). Classification (NCBI taxonomy): domain Eukaryota; kingdom Metazoa; phylum Arthropoda; class Insecta; order Hemiptera; family Cicadellidae; genus Neoaliturus; species Neoaliturus tenellus. Next base: position 318,662,997 of record CM061531.1, read on the forward strand.
TCATTCTATCAACCAATTTATTGATATCGTTGTAGTAAATCACATTCGTATTGTATAGATTTTTCATCAATCCTTTACCAGATGTTGAAGTATCTCCTTTACTCTTTTTACCATGTTGTTCAAGAAGTGATAAATCCATAAGTGATAAAGATTTTCTTTTCAGTGGTTGTCTCACCGCTGGTGCAGTACGTAATGTTGGCAATTTTCGTGGAGGAAACAACTTTTTTATAACGATGTTATATTTTGTTGCACGTGAACGATTAATCATTGCATCCTTTACGTAGTTTCTTTTATGAGCGTTAGTATTTTGGAGAATCTCCTTAAAAACATTTAAATCTTTGGATGAATATCTTAGTGGTATGTTTTTAAAAATTAATTCATATAATCCTTTTGTTCCTTTATATCTATGCTCACCAATAATGATGTAATCGTCTTGTGTTATTTCAAGCTTTGAATCGCCAATCTTCAATTCATTCCCATCAATTCTTGCTCCGTATACGTGTGATCTACTCAAATTCGGGTTTGATTTCATATCATGTAGCATTTTCATTATATATTTTCTTCCAAGAGGTCCATGTTGTAATATATCGCTACTCAATTGAGTTAAATTTGGAATAGATTGTTCAGCTTCAGGTATTGGCTGTTCTTCTTCCTTTTCAACAATTGGTTCTTCTTCTTTTGTTTCTTCTTGCTCACTAGCACTTGTATATGAATCATCATCTTCTTCTTTTTTTAATGCTTGTACTTCTTGTTTAGAAACTGGTAGTAAAACATCTCCTTCATAACGAGGTTTACCAATAGTTTCTGATATCTGTTTTAAAGGTTCCGTAATAGGTTTAAATGTAGTCTCTAGAAATTCTTCTCTTTCACTTAAACCCATCCTCAATGCACGATTCTTCATCCTAATAGAATCACTGAGTGATTTTATTTCTTTCAATAGTTTTTCTTGATTCACCATGTTTACACTGTGAAGTTCAACATGTAACTAGATGTAGCATCGGTAGTTCAACGCATAAATACAAATTTATCCAACCCTATACGATATCTACCATTTTTAATATCTTCTTCCTTCATAATAACGAGAAAGCTATATTTCTCATTCCATGCTTTGCCACACATCTCTTTAAAATTTTCAAATGGCATATCTGCATTTACATGATCATTATATATATGCTTTAAATTTGTTTCATCTTGCTTGAAGATGATCAACATATTTGCATTGTCTCTTATAAGTTGTTTTGGAATTTTACTGTATGTTTGACCAATGTAAATGCTATCAATATTATGATGTCTTCCCATAGCAAAATAATTCCTTATTGTGTCATGATTTTCACAAGAAACATCGTCAAATATAAAAATAGAAAATGGTTTTGCTTCATTTGGTTGCATAATTGTTTCACTGGCATTAAACTTGTAAAAATTTACTTCAGGTACACTTGCAAGTACTTTATCCAATAATTGATATTTTGGTTGTTGCAACGATTTTGAAAAAATATATATATTGTTAAAACGCAATCCTTTAGGATTAGTTATAAGGTTAAAAACAACATTAGTTTTTCCACAATTTGAAGGACCAGTTATTAGACATCTTATCGTATTTGGTAGTAATTCACCATGTTTTCCATGATTTAACTTATCATTGTCAACTGTCAATTCATCAATGTTATTGATATTAAATCGATCTTTTTGTTGTACAATCTCCATCTTGTATAAAGGTTAAATACACAATGAGCTATTAAACAACTATACTAAGTCTTTTGAAGGAATCCAAGAGTCTTCACTTTTATCAAACCCTAACCACCGGACTTTAACCATATCCTTTTTCCTTTGTAAAATCTTCTCGACAAGATATACATCACCAACTGTTGATTTCAACAATTCGTGTCCGTAGAATCCACCTTGAAGTAATTCACCCTTGTTATCCTTTAATAAATAGGTTTCAGGTATAGTTGGTTGCACTTTATAAATTGTAAATACTTCATTAGTCCAATTTGGTAGATATCTTTTACTAAATACACCTTTGTATTTGCTTATACGAACTTTATCGTTGACCTTGAACTTCTTTGGTTGCAATTTTTCCAATTTCGGTGTTGTATTATTTTTAATGCGTTGTAATACAATTTTGGCATTAGCACTATTTACCTGGATAGGTTTCATTCCAATGGTACGATGATATTTGTTGTTATACTCTTTTATAAGTTGTGGTAATATGTCATACCACACGTATGATCCTCGTTTTGAAAATTGTTTATACATCGCACTTTTTAATGTTCTATTGAATCTTTCAATTATTGAAGCTTTAACTTCAGAATTTGTAGAATAATGATTTATTTGATATTTCTTTATCAAAGCTCCAAAGTCTTTATTAAAATATTCTTTTCCATCATCGGTCTGTAGATGTTTAATTTTAAATTTATTTCTTTGTATTGTGGTTTCCATAGCTTTTGTAACACTTTTACCAGTCTTATCCTTCAATGGTAAAGCATCAGCTATTTTAGTAAAACAGTCTATAATTGTTAAAATATATTTAAATCCTTTATTTAATTTACTGTGCGGTATCATTTCAATGAGATCAGCTTGATAAAGATCATTCATTCCTTTAATGATTGTACTTCTTCTTGGAAATCTTCTTCTTGCTGGTTTATGTAGTTCATTTACAATCTTGTCCTTCACACTTTCCATCTTCAGATGTTTCTTGTACACTGCTTGTAAAAATACTGACCCATAGAATAGTTAATTCTCATTTATATAGTTTGAATATAGGTCAAGGCCATTTCATATTAGTGTAAAAAAGAGGGAACATGGCATTGGGCTTGCCATGTCCCCTCTTCTTTACGGAAAGGAAAAAGGAAGAAGGTAGAGGACGAAGAATAGGTTTACTGGTCGATAGGGTTTAGAGAGTAGTGGCCGAATGGTAAAGTATTAATTTTATCTTCTAAAATATGGCGCTTGTCATCTTTGTAGCTTAATGCCCACTTTGTTTGTTTGACACTAAAAAGTTGATGATTATAACTTCTAATAGTGTTGAACGTTGCAGTTGTTTCAACATTTTCAAACAAACATCTTTTATAATGTTCAAACTGTACATTCTTCTTCAGGAAAGAAGTTTTTATTCCTTTGGCTTTTTTCGTGACTTGATGTTCATTCCTTTCATTTATGTACAGTTGAAATGAATACAGTTTGGACATTAATGCTACAATTTCCATCATCGGCACACCATTTGTTTCATCTTTAAATTTTCCCAATACTTTCTTGTTTTTGTCGTAGTCGTAATTTGGATGATCCTTAGGATAATCGGAAAAGTCGAAATCATCTTTATATATAAAGGTGCGTAGATCTTCATACATGTCATTTGTTTTAATCCAGTAAATGAGTGCATCCGTATCCATATATGCAATACCAATGTTCTCTCTTCCATAATAGTTAACCATCTTCTTATAATGAAACTCATACATATGTGTTTTTGAAATATCCAAGATTGACATTCCAAGATACAAAGGACGATCCATTTCAACTGACTTCTTGTTCATGGAAATAACAACTAGATTTTCATTAATAATTACAGATGAACCAAAGTTTGGTTGTTGCACTAATTTCTGTAATTTTACTGGATCAGTTACCAATTTGATATCCTTATGTTTCCTTTTGTTTTCCAAAGTCTTGCCAAATATTGCGTTGTTCATTAATTTGAAAAAATCTTTTTGAAAACTTGATGTAGCGGCGGCTCTTCTTCTTGTGTTGTTGTCGATGTAAGGTTTTAACCAACAAGATTGAGAAAATTGTAGTACTCGATTAATTTTTGTAATTCTCAGTCCTAAGTCTAAAGCCTGTTGTATCATCCAGTAGTGTCCAACATATCGAGACTTGTCGGTTAAAGTCATCAATAATTTTGGCCATCTTCCAGTAGGGGAAATTTCAGTCTTCGGAAGAAGTGGTAAATCATAATGTTGATCATGAAGATGTTCAGGATATTCAAAATCCACATCAAAAATGTAACCAGTTTCACCATGCTTCGGTATATCCATTATGTTTCCAATCGATTCTGGATCTATCCATTTAAAATTATCATATGGAAGGGGATTTGACATTGCCCATCCGTATAAGTTATTTGCATCAAAATAACCCAGGAATGTTGTTGGTTTTGATGCATCATAATCGGGCAGATACTTGTTGTTCGCCTTAAAATGTCGTGTAACGCTTTGCGTCAATCCCCCTCGAACTCCTGACTCTAACATTAAAACCATATCTATATCAGTAAGAAGTTGTATTTTACAATTTGTTTCTTTCAACATGGCTTGCCATGCTAATCCAGGTGAAGTGTACGAATGAAGAGGGTCCAATCCATAAGCTGCAAAACACGTATTTCTAAATTCTTCCATTATATCACATAATAAAGTTACATCTAATTTAACATAAAAATCTGAATATTCTCCTAATGTTCTAAATCCTAATTCGTTCCATACTTTACATGCATGATCATAGTCCTCTTGAGATATGTCCATGTCGTAAAGTTTACTTTTAAATTCTTCTTTAGCCGGAAGTGATGTTTCATTAAATTTTTCTAAACTGTCTATGTAATCATATGGAAACACACCTTTCCGAAGTACCAAATCCAGTTTGTCGTTATTTACAATCTTCTTTGTTTCGATGAAATCTTGTTTCCTTAAATTTTCTGAAAGTTTGGACAAACTCGACGGCATAAATCTGTAGGAGTCTAAGAATCTTAATTTCATGTTTCCAACTTCTTTGGAAAAACTGATGAACTTCTCTGAAGTTTCAGCTAATACATCAATTTTACCATCGTCTCTTCCTAATTCGGGTATTATGAAATGAGCATCGTACCCACTGAGGTTATGCAGAACCACAGGAATAAATAGTGGTAAACGATAGCTCAAGTTGCATTTATTACAAGCAGCACCCCTGTAATAACCAGTGAGGTGATCGTGATCTTTAACTTTATAATTCTCAATAGTAAAATCATTTTTGCACAAGAAACATCGAGTTGCATTTTCATGTTGAATTTCTTCTTCTTCCTCCATCATTTTCATTGGTACAATATTTGTATATAATCTTTGTACATTTCCAGCTATTGAATATAAGTGATCAAGAAATATTTTTTCTACATTTTCACCACGATATACTAGAGGTTCTGAAGTTAATCCATATCTGTTTAAATGTTCTTCTGATAATGTCGATTTCACCATTAAACAAAAACTGTTTGGTTTGTGCATTTGATACTTGACACTTTTTCTAGCTTCACAATTTTCATCTTCAACAGGAACAAGTGTTGATTCAAAGTCCGCATACACAACGAAAGGGATACGGTATTGATAATGAACCTTTTCAAATTTAACGAATGCTCTGTTTTCCGCAGGTAAATTAATCTTTGCTTCATAATTATTGTTACATAGTCTTTTGTGCTCTTGTAACCATTCTCTTCCTTCTCTTCCTTCTCGTTGAAAATTAAAACATCTCTTGCAAATTATCTTTTTGTTTCGATTTTTTGAAAGTTGCTTGTTAACAAGACGATCAAATTGCTTTATGTACACATAGTGAGACACATCTCCTCGCGTTAGTAGTAGTAAATCCGTATGATCTGGTAGCTCTTCTTTTGCAATACGTAAAGGATACACTTTGTTTGAACTATCTAATGCAAAAACATTGATAGACGTACCGGGATTTTTCTTCTCAAATTTTGATATATCTTTCAATGATACAGGATAAGTGATTCCTTGAAAATTGTATCTAAATCTTTGATTTTCATATTCTTGGTCAGGTCTATTCGCATTATGTGGTACAAATTTAGTTGTCATTGCATAACGAAAACATTCATTGTCTTCATTTTTAACATTAATACAAGATTTTGTATCTTCAATTCTTTTTGGCAGAGGAATGTAACTTGATCCCATTAGTCCATATCCATGTTTGTGAACTCTTATATCTAATACTTCAATACTTGTAAGACTCCATCCGGATCCTCTTCCTTCGTGTTCCTGAATTTTTGTTAATATTTCTTCTATACAGTTCTCTACTATTGAATCAATGTTTGAACTTCCCATAATGGTTCGGTTTTTTGTTATGAATCCTCTTGGTGATAATTCTTCTTGTACATTTATAAACATAGCTTCTAGTAGTAAACCAAATTTAAGAAAGTTCAATCTTTTTAATTCTTCTTTTAAAGTTTTACTTACAATTGGTTTTGCTTCTCTAATAAATTCTTCTAGCTTCAAGTTTTCATTTTGAATCTTATGATGCATTACTACTTTACCAGGTAATGCAAATACTTGTAGATTTGGTAAAGTAGTTGAAGATGTTGCTGTTATTTCATATTGTTCTTCTTGTTCTTCTTGTTGTTCTTGTTCTTCTTGTTGTTCTTGTTGTTCTTGTTTTTCTTCTGGGTTGTTGTGAATTAGTTCTTTATGACAGTCTAATAGAATTTCATCGTGAAACGATTCCGAACATTTATCGCAACGATACATGTTGAGATGTTTACTCTTCGAAATTTCACCAAGAAATGAAGTGGGCTCTCACGTTCCTCCTATTATAATGGTTCCCCCACCACTATTTCATCCTCTTCATTATCCTAGAAAATCAAACATTTTCAACAAAATATTAACCTTCTACAAACTAATTGTTCATTCGTGTTCTTTATTCCCATTGGAGTTTTAGTATATACTTCTTTATATTCAAACTTTAACAAACTTTCTTTTAACATCTGTTAGGACAGATGTTATGGGACAGATGTTAAAAGAACAAATGTTGGAGAGGAAATGGCTAGAGCACAGGCACTTGGTTAAACTAAATTTGCGCATAAATTAACTAGAGTTGAACTGAAAATTCGCATAAATTAAAAGTTAGTTCAAAACTAAAATTCGACAGTGTTAAAAAACTCTAACAGTTGAATAAAAATAAACATTAATTCAAAACTGAAATTCAACAGTGTTAACCAAATTCTAACAGTCAAACAAATAGGTCAAGGTAATCCAATTTAACGCGAGAACGAGGAATAGAGCACTAAGTGGCATGTTAGTCCATTACCACAAAGTGATCTATTCCTCGCTCTCTATTCTACATCTACTTTTTTCAGTTTACTTATTTATATTAAAATGTTCAAATTTTACTATGTAGAATGTCCATTCTTTCTCTTCAACTCTTCGATTGTTTTTAGCAATTGTAACAAATATTCGTTAGTTTTCACCAAAGTCTTTAGTTTGCTACATCCAATTTCAATGGAAGGTATTATAAGTTGTAATTTTATAAGTTCAATCTTTTCTTTCTTGCGAATTTCTTTCTTTATTATATTATTCCTTATTTTTGCTGAAGATTTAAACTCCATGTTGTTTCTGCTAAAGCCACAATAATAATAAAAGTCTCTTGAAACAACCTGCATTTATACACATTCCCCCACCACTTTATAATCCCCACTCCTTTCCCCTTCTTCTTTATATGTGGAAGGAAGTATTATAATTAGATTCCTAATATTTCTTTTCCTTCTTCACTACATGGGGGAAGGGTAATTTGTTATTACACTAGTTGTGCAAGAAAATAGCCGCCAGTGTCCACACCTTGTTCGTAGCACTCCATCATAGATTGTGCCCACTGCAACATGCGGTCTCTGTCATTTGGTGTGACAAGGAAAGAATGACTATCACCATACAATATAAAAGAGTCAATTCGTACATAACATCCTGAGTCCAACCATTTATTAGCTTCAGCCATAAACTTTTCTATTGTATCAAATGGAAATTGTGGATCAATTGCTATGACTTTACGTTCTTCACTAAGTTCAACAGTATAATCATCATCGTCCTCATCATCTTCACTTTCACTGTCGTTACTTAAAGTGTCTTCAGATTGTTCAAAAACATCAGAAATTTCAGAAAAATTAAAATTTTCATTCAGATGAGGAGGCATTTTGAAGCAAGAAATATTGTAAACAGCAGAGACGAAACGACAAGAGCGGCATGTAGAAGAAAAATGAAGGGGTGACCAACGCTCGCTCCGCTTTTATAATAGTATGCAAATGAGGGATAGGTGCTGACCATGACCAGTCATCGACCCAAAGGAGTGGGGGAAGTACTTTTCTTACTACTTGGATGGAAGTAGGTTAGTAGGTCACGAGACTTAGAGTGTTAAAAAATAATGGGGGAGAAACACAACGCTATAACGCGTTGTGTTTCTCCCCCAGTATTTTTTTAAGCAATAATTTGGAAAAAGCTATGTGAATTTACTTGCTACGCCCCCACCTTGTAATACCATCCAGTTTGTGTCTGAGGAGATAGTCTTTAGAGTCTAACTCATAAACTGATTTCTCTTTGCGCAAGGATTCAATCACTTTAATATTATATCTTACGCCGTTACAAGTTGCCAAAATGTGTTTGTTGTCAATAACACTTTCAAAAAAATAGACACAACCTCTCTTAAGCCTATTTCCTTTCACACCAATAATTTTGGATTGGTATTCAACAGTGGGGGTTTCTGTCACTTGTGGTTCAGAAATGTGTTTTACGACATGTACACGGCAAAAACTTTCGTTTTTTACACATTTCCTCCCACAAGGTGATCCTTTCTTAATTCCCCTAGTAAGCATTTCAGGGCAAGTAGTGGGACGGCTAAATGCCCTACGACGCTCTTCTTGTAATAATTGAAATTGCTCTGAAGGAGCGGGTTTAGGAGTAGGTTTAGGAGTAAGTTTAGGAGCTGGTTTAGAAGCTGGTTTAGGAGCTGATTTAGGAGATGATTTAGTAGCAGGTTGAGAGGAATCAGTTTTGTGATAGGTATGATCTTCAGGTGTACTAAGTGGTGGGGTAGGAGGCAATGGTGATAGTGGGATAATAGGTGTGCTAAGACGATGAACAATGGTTTCAACGGAAGGGGTATTAGGATGGTGGTGAACTGGCTTCTGCGGTGGCGGCATAGTAGTTGATGGTGGTGCGGAGTCCTTTGAAGGCGAAGGCGGTAAAAAAATACTACGAAGTCTAGAAGTGTTGGTTGGCGGAAGAATAGCTCCAGAAGTTGAAGGTTGAGATGCAAGTCGATTCTTGTAGCAATCAGGAAGGTTTTTGAGGCGAAGAGTTTTCTTAGGTGCAGGAACAGCCGTAGTAGAAATAGAAGTCGAAGTAGAAGTTAAAGTAGAAGTTGTAGTTGGCAGAGATAACATGGTTGTGGCTCCAAGTTCGCAGCGTAACGTCTGTAATCAGAATGAAATGTTAGCCGCAGTCGGTGCGTCTTTTATAACAATATGCAAATGAGAGGGGTAGCAGCTGGCCGAGACTGATTATTGACCTGGGAGGTGGGGGAAAAGGGGAAAGAGAAGGTATTTATTTAAAATAATTCGCATAACTTTTGACTAAAATAAGATAACCAAATTCTTCTTTTACCAAAATGTTTGTCTTACATAGACCTTTTCAATGATGTATCGCTTGTCCAAATCCGTCAATCCATTATCAAGTTATAGCCATTTTAATTTTTCAGGTCATGACCGGTCGTTCACCCGTAGTGGGGGAAGGAGTGGGGGTAGGAGTGGGGGAAGGGGGGGGGGAATCGACTCCATTTTTTCGGGGGGGGAGGGGGGGGGAGGGGGGGGGTCATTGACCCTTCCGAAAGTGGGTCAAGGTCATTCAAGATTTATAATGATCCAAGGTGATGGGAACAGTAATACTGTTCCCACCACCCTGTTTGCCTAGCGGTTCCCACTCCCAACCCACTAGTTACGTTCTGCAAGGGAGGTCCCTGGGCCGTCCGCATCAAAGCGTAACGTCCCGTCCGCATCAAAGCGTAACCATTAATTTCAGGGAAACTGGAACAGCAGGGAGGCCCTGGTCCGTCCGCATCAAAGCGTAACGTCCCGTCCGCATCAAAGCGTAACCATTAATTTCAGGGAAACTGGAACAGCTAATGCAGAAACGCAACTCTAACACCCACCCAAACTAATCCCACCCATAATATTCCTAAACAAAATGCAAAAAACCTAGTCCGCAATTTGCGGATGTCCCACCCCTTCTAAGTGAAGTTCAACTGAACTTCTGAATTTACAGTTAATCTACCCCCTAACATCTAGCTGAAAGGCAAAACAACAACATAAATTATTAATATCAACACTTAAAACTAACAACACATCATTATTAAAAACCAAATAATTCAACACAACCAAATACCATCATTATTCTTAAAATTAATACACCTTAATGCTAAACACCTCTTAAAATTAATACACCTTAATGCTAAACCCAACTTATAACTAACATCGCAATGCGCAAATTATTTCTTAAATTAAATACAACTTAAAACTAAACACACACACACACACACATACTACATTGCATTAAAAAACGCAACGTAGTAGAAGAAGTTCAAATATATATAGGCCTACTATATATTTGAAACCTCTTGCTGAGTCGCCAACAACCTTTCGCTATGAAAGTTTGTTGACGACTGACGCTAAGATCAGGCTCGTATTGCTCCTCGGATTCTCGAGTAGTGGGGGAAGTTGTTTCACTCCAGTACAGTGTTCAATCCAGTCCAGTTCGCAGCAGTGTAAAAGGAAGGCAAAGGAGTGGGGAGCGGCGCATGCGCAACAACACAAAACCAAGGTTTGAGGTTAGAATTATCCATGTGCAGTAGCGCTAAAGTGAGTAATACAGGACTAGGCGCATGCGCATAGCATGGACTGATTCCGGTCCGGAGAACTCGTTGTATGCGCAGCAGGTTTGAGGTTAGAATTATCCATGGCAGCTGCCATGTTTGGTCTGGTTTCACCACATAGAGTCAGCAACCGGTGGTGACCGGTCATTGGCCTAGAAGGAGTAGGGAAAGGTGGTGACCGGCCATTGACCCAGAGGAGTAGGGGAAGGAGTGGGGGAAGGGGGGGGGGCTCCATTTTTTCGGGGGAGGGGGGAGGGGGGGGAGGGGGGGAAGGGGGGAGGGGGGAGGGGGGGGGGTCATTGACCTTTCCGGTCGGTCATTGACCCCAAGGAGTAGGGATAGACACAGAACCCTACTTCTCTTACTACTCAGGTGAAAGTCGGTCAACCAGTCATTTGCTTGCCATCTGCCGCCATCTGGCTGGAGTTATTGCCTCTATAAAGGTGGGTAGTTTATCGCGCTACAAACATTCATTGCCTCGCATCCGCTCGGTCATCATCTCTCGTTAGTTTTATGTTATGACTACTTCACTTACTAGGTTTGAGGTTAGAATTATCCATGGAATAGCCTTTGTAAATTCTAACCTATAAAATTACTACTCTGGCGTTCTGTTTCAATTTCTTTTACACTTCATTTTATATCTCAGTCTTCTTTTAACTTCTGAACTTAACACATCGGTTATAATGACTGCACAATGTTTAAAATTAAAGCTTTTGCGAACACAACACATATTACGAAGTACTTCTAAACCTTCAATTTCAAAGTGTAGAACTAATTTAAATAGAGTTAGGAAGAAGTACAGTTTTAACCCATTATACTCAAAGACTTCGCAGGTTAATGTTGATGATAATGTTATTTACAACATTTTGCATTCTATGTTACAATTCAACAACTTTAAACTTGTTACACCTATCGACTGTGTTCAACAAGTTTTTTTATTTTACCCCTACTATTCCTCATATAAGCGCTGTCACCACAATTCCTACTTCATGCTCCTCTATTCTCTTCAGCTAAGCTAAGGTTTGAGGTTAGACTTATCCATGGCAGCCGCCATGTCTAGTTCAGTTTCACCACATAGAGTCGGCGACCGGTTATTGGTCTAAAGGAGTGGGGGAAGGGGTGGTGGGGAGAAGGTTGCCATTTTATAAGCCCTCTCCCTAGGCGGCGCTTCTCATTCAATCGCCAACTTTCAAACAATAAACACCTCTCCCATGGCACGAATGAATTATCCCACTATCACCAACTAGTTCAACTTTGAACTATTTCTGGTGGTAGTTGGGTAGGCTTTTTTAAAACTTACTCTGGATGACCTTGACATACTTTCCAGGCCCCCAGTTATAACTGTTGAATTTCAGTTTTGATCTTACTCTTAATTTTTATTCAACTTTTAGAGTTTAGTTAACACAGTTGAATTTTACTTTTCAACTAACTCTTAATTCATGCCCAATTCTACTTCAAATTCAGGGCATATGCTCTCGCCATCTGCACCCCAGCATCTGACGCCATCTGCTCGAGCAGCTGCTCGGGCAGATGGCACGACTTCCGGTCCAGAAGTAACCAAAACACACTACTACAAACTCAGCTAAAAAGAATATAAGTATAATCAAATATATATCTTCCATTCCCCGTCGCATTTTAAATCGCAGTGTGCATTACAATCATCCACGTCACGACAACATTACCACACAAGAACGCCCCGAGGAGAGGCTCTTACCTCAGCCGTCACGTCACGCGTATCTGTTGTACCGGTAATGAGCTTAACTTGTTTTGTCTCTCTTCAAATTTGTCTCACTCGACGTATTATACTTAGCAAAAGAACACATTCTCACCTGGACAAAATGTGTTATCCTACTTTAAAATTTTAAGTGTATAAAAATACTAGCTCATTAAATTTATGTTATAGGTAATGAAATCTTTTCATAGAGCAACGTAATCTTCTTTAAGAATGACATTGAAACAATGAAGTAGTGTGAGTGGAGCTCTTAAGTAATTTTTCAAAACCTTTTCGTAATGAGAACCTAAGAGCAAACAGGAACAACCATGTAACATTTCAACCCCATAGACCGTACAGTCATTGTGAAGTGATGTGGTGGAGCCCTAAAGAAAATAAAAAAACATTTTTTTAAACTGTATTAGAAAAACGAAATGGAAAGGTAAATTTTTAAAACCGTAGGATCCATGGTAATCTTAAAGATTTGTAGGGAGGAGCCTTAAAAGAAATTTGCAAAATCGTTTCTAGAGTTCCTCTTTGCTTATACGTTCTGTTCATGTCAAATTTAACCCCGTCGGCCCTGGATTAATTTTGAAATCGAGTGGGGTTTGGCCATAAAGAACTTCAAAAGTAATATTTATTAAACCATTTCTTAGTGAGCACCTATAGAAAAAAGGAACATCCATGATACATTTAGACCCCTTAGGGTCCATGGTAATTTTGGGCGGAGCCCTAAACAACTTTGAAAACTATATTTGTAGTACCTATGAGAAAAGAGGAACGTCCATGTCAAATTTCTACCCCGGAAGCCCTAAAGTACTTTTAAAGTCCCGTTGGGTGGAGCCCTAAAGAACTTCGTAGACCAAACTTGCAAAAGCGTTTCTTGGTGAACACCAAAGAGCAAAGAAGAACGTCTATGTCAAGTTTCAACACAGGAGGCCCTAAAGTAATTTTGAAGTCCAGTGGCGCAGAGCCTATAGTTACTAAAGTAATTCAAAACCTATAATTACATAGTAAGTATATTTATAATTACAATAGTAAGTACCTATGGGCAATGAGATTCGTCCCTGACAAATTTTAACACATAGGCTGTACAGTTATTGTGAGCTTCTTTGGGGCGGAAACCTAAAGAACTTCGAAAACTATATTTATGAAACTTTTAGAAGAGAGCTTCCAGTATTAAAATTTGACATTCACGAATTAATTGTTTATATAGGGACTAATAGTAAAGAGCAAGTTATGGATTATTGGAAAACTTCCACATTACGCATATGGAATATTAGATTCAGTGGTAACTTGAATTCCTTATCGTATCTTAATATCTCATCTTATCTTATCGCCGTTATCTTATTTCACGTTTCCGTGAGTTACCTGTTCTGGCCGGATCTGTGCTACATTTGATATTTTGTTGTCAGATTTTTAAGACATTGGTAATTTCGTTTCACGTTAGCACATAATGTATACTAATTCCACTACTGCTCTGAAATAAACCTAATGTACCCAAACAAGTGTAGTGGTCAAGAGACTAACTTACGTACATGGGGGGTAACTCACAAAAGGGATAAGGTCATGGTTGATAATATAATGTGTTAGACTTTGAATGTATAATTAAGTGGGCACATTGAAAGAGTATGCCTATTTGGTAATAGAATATTTCCCTTTCAGATGGTTAGAGGAAGCCCTCTTATAAAAGAGAAACAAAAATCCCATGAGCAAAATAAATATCTTGGATAGATAATTTGATTTGTCAATTAATTTGTTTCTTTTAAAATTTTGAGAAATTTTGCCGGTTTTAAGCTATTTAAATGGTTACCATTTAGAAAATAAATTTCGGAAAAATGACTTTTTTCCCGAATTGGTGTGATAAAGGTTTATGCCAAATATAAACTTAACAAAATAAAAAAAAATTATGTAGCGAAAAAAATATTGGCTAGCGGAAACGAAGCATTTTAGAGCACATGTTACTGGATTTATTTATCTGATTTTTATGTGAGCAAATAACCTCATGAACTTTTTTATTGAACAATCTTTATATAATTAGTACACACGAGAAAGCAGTAAATTAAATAAACATTAAACCTCTGCATTTAATCTGACCTTTGTATCCAGGTTCAAGCAGTATATCAATATTTAATTTTAAAATAATAAAATCGTTTGTTTGAAATGGATTTATTATTTTGGATATAACTATTCTTACTCTTTACTTTTCCAAAATTAACTATTGGATTCCAGACTAACTTATTTTATTAACGAATTAATCCTTTACTAGTGCAATTGTAGCTCGAAATAGAGCAATTATATAATTTGTACAATCACATGTCATTGCTAAAAATGTTAATGTTTGGAGATGACTTGTTGGGGGGTATATTTTCTAGGGGAAGATACCCTCACCACTATCAGCTGTTATATAACATTGAAATCAAAGAAAAGATTGTTCAATTATTAACCATCAGGAGAGCTATAAATCTGAGCTGAGGTTGTGCTAACCCCCTCTTATCCCTTTTCCCGCTAGCTTGCCCCCAACAAGTCATCTCCCAACATAAGTTTAGTTCTATATAAATTACACCCGACCAGATGTAAACAAAATACTACGCTTATTTACAGCTGCACTTTATCAGATGTTTTAAATGCTTAACCCACAATAGAAATGTTATTCTAATGAGAAAATAATAATATTAAGCCTTTATTTGATGAAAATTGTTGTAGAAGTTATGATTATAAAAAACACCCTGAGTATATCAAATAAGTATAGATTTAAACAATTGTTTGGATATATTATCAACCTGTGTTAGGGACTGATTTAAAACCCGTCAACGTTCTATTTAGTTTGATCTGTTTCTACACTTAACGAGATTATGAAAAAGATTTCAGTGCATGAAATATGATTGAAGTCAGCATTCATCAACAACGTTAAAGTGTAAAGGTTACATTTTGGTTCCCAGAAATCCAGATAAAAGACTGATTCTCTGATAATAATTTTATATTTGAAGTGAACAACTTCAAAGTTTTGACACTCCCTTCAAACGTAAACCTCTTGCAAATTGCCTAAGAACATCGTATTAGGGCTGAAGTTAGCGAACTCCTGGCTGGGAGAAAGCTGTAATAGCAGCCGGATCAAAAATCCTGCCGACTGATATGGGATTTCTTGGCACTTTTGTGCATTCGGCTTGGGTGGATCTTACATCAAGTGACGGCCTGTACTAGTTAGTGGTAGATGGAAGAAAACCGAACAACCGGACCAATGGGACCATCTACATTTTGGTGTATTTATGGGTAATTTTGTTGGCATATAAGTATACTGCATACGATTTGAAACAACATCCTTATTTCTAAAAGTTCCAATTTTAACAAAATCAATTTTAACATAATTGGAAGTCAGATAAACAAATCTCACACGTTTCCACCACCATATTAAATATCAATAACAAACAAATCCCGATACATTTAATCGCTAATGACCAATACGATTGAGTATACACAATGAGTGTCGTTATCATAAAACACATAATTGAAGCTCGAATAAAATGGTTGAATAATAAGCAATCAATTGTGATAATTTTGAATGCCTGATAATGACAGTTACTTGCATGACCGATCTTGTAAAGGACTTACATGTGCATTACACTTACAAAAATGAGGTATTGGTTTGAGTGCTGAAATCTATTTTATTTTTAATAAAAGTATAAGTAGCTAAACACTACTTATGATATCGTATAAGTTTGAATTAAAATCAATACCACCGAATAAAATGTATTTGAGAGTTTCCCCATCTCGTCAATCAAGAATTGTTTCCCTTGAGATTAGGTACTATGTTATAAGCTGCAATAAGTACATGTTTAAATTCATACATTACATGAACGTACTGCGGATATTTTACTTTCTCGAATTAAACATAAACCTAATAAATCTTACAAGACGTTTAATACACCAAGACTTTAGTAGCTTTAGTTGTCTCAATGGATCATCTTTCATCTGAGTGCACCTGGGTAGCCGTATATATTTATGCCAGGAATAACAGACTTCTACAACTTAGGGTTAACATATAGTTTTGAGATCGACCTCGGATATTTCGTTGGTATTGTATGATTTATTTGAAAACCACAGCAAATAAAGCCCCCCCCCCTCCCCGCTAATGCAGGAAACACATTATCAGACTATCAGACATTGTTTTTAGAGTGGGTGAGCTAAATATACAAGCTCATGTTCAGTCTCAAAATGATCAACTTCATAAACCATGACTTCATTTTCAGTAGGACCTATATTTCTAAGAAAGGAAGGAATGTAATCGGTAAAATCCTTGAATTATTCAAAAATATTTATCCATCTAAAATCGAAAAAATTCCAAAAAAACCAAAAATAAAAGAAAAACTATAATGACAACTAAAACGCCATTTCCTTTTAAGTGCCTTGAGACTAAAATTTATAATTTTGCAGAAGTCTTAAAAACCACGGACATCTATCAACCCTGGACGTCAGGAAGACCCTTAAAACCCGACAGATGAAGCCCCCTGGGGTTTAACCCACACGTGTAGTAACTCTATAAAAACTAGAAATGACAGTGAACTTATCGTGTAGAGAAATCCTTACTGCGTTCTTCTATTAAATTACAATAAATTGTTGAATTGAAATACAATTAAACCAAAAGTGTTTCAAGAAACTTATTAAAAGTACTAAAAAGAAAGATATTAGCCTATATTGCCTTTTTAGTATTTGGTAAATGAGGAAAACAGAGAATAAATTTAAAAATGTTTTATTTGAGTAAAAAATTAATTGAATTTCTTCAAATGCACATTTAAAACTGAGATGTGTTCCATTAAACTAATTATCTCTGTTGAACTTTCAGGCTAATTAATTTTTTTGGATGCTTGCCAATCTACATGCAATTAACAGGTTTGTAAAATGTAACTTACTCTAGTGGAGAAAATTATACCTTTTTGAAGATAAATTAACACCTTTTATTATAATATTATTGTTAAAAAAGAAACAAACGCAAAATATAAAAAAAAAATACTTTTATGAATAAAAATAATAACATGATTTAATGTTTGTCTTATTAAAATTTAATAATTATTAAGCTGGATATTATTAAATATGTGAAATCTGAAAACTGTGTGCGTTATTTTATAAAACATATGTTATAAAAAATTTTTACTAAAAGTATTGTTGTTTTTTATGTAACAGGCCAGAAATAATGCGCCTAAAATTATTAATCACAAATTTAAAATATATTTTTTTACATCAGACTAGATAAAAATTGAAATTTTATTTGATTTTTAATTAATGCTAATCAATGCCCACTCAATAAACTACTGCTACTGACTATTGCTCCCAAATATTCCCTTTAATTATACAGTACAACAGATAATTTATGTGAAACCGGTTATCGATGGATTCTGCAATTCAATTCGTATTATAACGTTTGCAAAAAAGATTTTTTTAAAGTCAGAATACTTAACAAAAAATTTGAACATTATTTGATTATTAAATAATGGTAAAACTTTACCCATCCAATGAACCACTCCTCATTTTGCCATTGTCTAATATTACATTACATTAAACAGTAAACCAGTAATCGAAAAATTACGCAAAATTTCATACAATAACATAAGGACTGTACCCCGAACACCTCTAGTCATGTCTAGAGGTGGCCGTGACTATCTTAGATTAAGAGATGGCTTCAATGAAACCTTAGTACTTGTATATATTTTAGTTATAATAAAAGTAGGCTATATATAATAAAGTCGAAATGTATATAAATGTGTAAAAATGGATGATTTTGTAATTTATGATGTACAATGCGTCTTTTTTCATGTTTTCTATAAGGGTCTTATGTACCACACACTGTTTACTATCTATATCAGAAATGTATTCCTCGAAACGGAAAACAAACTTAACAGGTTTTATAACTACAACAGATTTTCACGACAAAGAGGACTCGGGAGGATCTAGAACGGTTTTGGGAGTCATTACTGGGCGTCTTCCTTCAACTGTAATAGCATTAGGAGCTTCAGCTTTATCATAAACGTTTATAACCAATATGCAGATTATTCTCACCAGAATATTCAACCAATTTAGAAATTCTGAAAAATTTGTTTTATACTATTTTCATATTATAACTAACAAAACTTTGATAAATTTTCTAATCAAATTTGATGTTTACTATTACATACAATAAAAGTTAAAAGACTGATGCAGTAAAAAATATAAATAGTTAATTAATTGAAATTTAAAAACTATTATACGGTGCCAGTTAAATATGTTGTTAAGAAAGAAAAATTTTTGAATCAGGTGCCAGTAGGCCTAGTACATATTACATTTCTGATTATAAACAAATTAATAAGAACGTTAATAGTAATATACCTTAATAATGTATATTAATATACGTATAAGTTTTTAAATAATATACGTTAAGAACAATTGTATATTGTTGATAGTTTGTTCAACTATAGTAAACTTTACTCGTAAAGTACTTAAATTTAAATAAAATTAAAAATAAATATTATTTCTGTTTTATTAAAAACAAATGGTACCGTAATCGGAAAAATGAATATTTGTTAGAACCTGTTAGAATTTGTTACCTTTCTAGGAATCTGAACCGAATGGTAATATTCAATTAGCTTCATTATTTAGACAGTCAATATTTGATTTAATACCATTGGATGTGCGGTCATGGATTATTCAATTCATGTTAATCGCAAGCATTGTGTATAGAGTCAACAAATCATTCCACCCAAATAATTACTTACCGTCGTTTCGATTTATTGGTTATTTTTGTCTTAGTTAAAATTCTATTCTGATCACACCTAATTAAATGAACTGTATAAAATTGTAATTTAATTAACTCAAGAAACATTTTCGGGTAATTAATAATAAATTAGTTTGTTGAAAATTTATGATGAATGAGTGTATAACTTATCTACAGGAATTTCCTCAAATCTGGATTGACGCTACCATATACAAAAGTACCGATGTTTCTATGCGAATATGCGAATATGCGGAAAACAAAAATGAGTCAAATGGTGAACTTAAAGCTGTAGAAGAAATTGTCCGCAAAGTCACTCAAAGGTTATAGTAATGGTTCTAAAATCATGACACAGTTATTTTTTTGTTAATCAACCCAAAGGTAAGATACATTTTTGTCATTTTGGGGCGATTAAAAAGGACTATAGATTTACAATTTAAATTCCATTAAAGTATTAGATAAAAATAATTTATGTATCTCCCTTTCCAACAGAAAACAATAGTAATAATTAAGATTTAAATTTATCAATATCTAAAATGTATAAACTTTTTGGACAAGATTGTATGAATTTATAAAGATTGATTAGTAACTACAAACCACATTTTCAATTCCACAAATTATTTGCCACCACTCGGAAAATACTTATGACATAACATACTTACCTTTAGGTATTTCACGGGTTTATTTCTTGCCTAAAATGCAATTTCTACTAATTAAAATGTTCCACTGTATTATTGCTGTTTAAAATACGAACCGTTATGATTTTACCCTTTAGTCAACATATTTAAAGAATTCTCTTTTAGTAGTAAAAATACCAACTGTTTTTTTTAGACAATTTTTTACTAGAGTTAGGCTATTTGGGATAATTTAAATAAAAAGTACGCCTAAGCATGTATACTGTATTTGTGTGAAGAGTGTGTTGATTACTAATGTAAGAGCTGGTTGTCATCACTGGCTTGAATTAATGGACACCTTTCCGAGAATAATCCATATCATGATATGTGTTAAGTAGTGTTTATCGTGTGAATAAGGAAGATACAAAACAAACGAAAGTTACATAAACAAAATCCATTTTTAGCGAATTTCCCTATAGGGAATACGCTATTACGTTAGTAGCCATGGTAAGACGTAAGCCCGGGACCATTTTACTTTTTCATTTTGAGGTCCCCAGAAGCCAAAAACACCGTTCGTTCATTTTCTTATATATATATATATATATATATATATATATATATATATATATATATATATATATATAAGTAGATAGTATCATGTTACTTCTAGGACACTTTTGGAGACAATCAAAAATCAAACAAATTTCACAGTTTTTTAATACAATTATGCAATATTTTTGCCATTTTTTGGCCAATTTTCAGCTTTTGTCAAATTGTCTTAAAAAATATGCAATTTTAATGAAATTTTCAACAAATATGCCTAAATTTTTCTACAAAATAAAAATTTTTTAAAATCAAGTAAAATTATCACATTTTATAAGTATTTTTTCAATAAAATTAATAGTTGACTTTTCATAAGGTAATTTAAAATTTTAATAGTATTTTTTCAATAAAATTTGAATTTTTTTAAAACAAGTAAAATTAAGGTTTAGTATCAATAATATTGTAATAATTATTCAAATTTAACTAAAACAGTTTCTTTATCATCAAAAGTCTTAATATCAGTGACAATTAAATGTAAATCTTTTTTATTTAATTCTTTAATTGATTTATCATCAATTACATTAGTAAATCTTTTTGGTAAATGTACTTTACATTTTTCTAATTCAACAATAATTGTATATCCATATTTATCTTTAATTCTTTCAAATTTTTCAATTTTATATTTTTTATTTAAATTTAAACTTTTTAATGGTTTATATTCTTTAAATCTTAATTCTCCAACATTATTAATTTCTTCTAGCAGATCCATTTATATAGGAAAAAATATCACAAACTTGTTTGTGATAGATATGTTAAAAAGTCATTATCATAATTAGGTTTTATACAAAAATCCATATTTAAGTATTTAAAAATCATAGGTAATAATTTTTTGTATGATATATTACTTTTCTTAAAACATAAATATTTATTAAAAAATAGTGTAATTTTTTCTTTATCTTCATTATTCAATTCAAAATCAATATTGTATATTTTGTTTAAAAATTGATAGTAAAATATCCAATTTGTACAATTCCTTTGTTTTAAAAATAATTTTATATTCTTAGGTGTTATTTCAAAATGATTGGAAATACATAAAATATATAATTCATTAATTAATTGTTGTGTTTTATATGGTTGAAAATGGTTAAATTCTCTTAAAATATGTTTAAGATGTTTATTCTTATTACTTTTTCTCTTTATCTTTTTTTCATAAATAATTCTTTTACATATATTACATCCTACACAATTTCCAATAATAGTAAAATTAGTTTGATTATGACATCTATAACACATATCCATTTATTTAAAAAAAATTATACATAAATGAATGAACCAATTCATTGTCACAAATGTAAGAAAAAACTAAAAATATTAATCCACAAATTGTTGAAATGAAAAATGGATTATATAGAATTGCTACTAAATGTTCAATTTGTAAAACAAATAAAAGTAAAATTTTGAAAAAAGAAGTTAAGACTATAATTAAAAAAGAATTAACTAAAAAAGAACAAATAATTGAAGCAAATGAAATTCATGCTCCAATTAGAAAGAAATTTCTAAAAAGAAAAATAATTACATTAGGTATTGATGATTTATGGGCAGCAGATTTAATTATAATGAAAAATTATGAAAAAGAAAATGATGGTTATAAATATATGTTAAATGTTATAGATACTTTCTCAAAATATGTTTGGTCAAAACCATTAAAGAAAAAAGATGGAAAAACAGTTTCTAAAGCATTTGAAGAAATAATTAAGGATGCAATTAAAATTAATCATAAATCACCTAATCTTTTACATACAGATAAAGGATTAGAATTTATCAATAAAGATTTTAATGAAATATTAAATAAATATGATATTAAATTGTATCATACAGAAAATGAAGAAAGATCAAGTATAATAGAAAGGTACAATAGAACACAAAATGAAAAAAATGAAAATACAATTTGAAATTAATAAAAATTATAGATGGATAAATATTTTACCAAAAATTGTTAAAGAATATAATAATTCATATCATTCAACAATTAAAATGAAACCAATTGAAGTAAATAAAAATAATGAAAAGGATTTATTAGATACTGTTTTTAAATATAAACCACCAAAAATAATAACCAAATCAAAATTTAAAATAAATGATAGAGTTAGAATTGGAAATAAAAAATCAACATTTTCTAATAAATATAAAAATAATTGGTCTAGAGAAATATTTATAATTTCTAAAATTAATAATACAAATCCAGTTACATATAGTATAAAAGATCAAAATAATGAAGATATTATTGAAAATTTTTATGAGTATGAATTGAAAAAAACCAATTTGTAAATTAAAATTTATGACAAAAATATAACAAAACTAGAAAATTTAAAAATATGATAAAAATAATAATTTTAATTGTTTTAAAAAAGTTTAAATTTTATTGAAAAAAAACTATAGAAAACTTAAATTGACTTATAAAAAGTCAACTATTGATTTTATTGAAAAAAATACTCTAGAAAATTTAAATTAACTTGTGAAAAGTTGACTATTGATTTTATTGAAAAAATACTCTAGAAAATTTAAATTAACTTGTGAAAAGTTGACTATTGATTGAAAAAATACAATTTAAACTATAAATTACCTAGAAAAAGTGGAAAAACTTCTCATAATTTTAAGAGTTTTATTTCTAAGTAAAAATTATTTCTAATAAATGGAACGAACAAATAAAAATATTAATTGTCCTTATTGTAATAAAAATATATTATATAAAAATTATGATAGACATTATAACTCAACTAAACATTTATTAAATAAACAAAAATATGATAATAAAATATTTGAATTAAAACATTGGTGTAGAAATAATAATATATATAATTATAAAAATAAAACTTTAGATGAATTAACAAATATTAAAGAAACATTTGATCTTACAAATTATTCATTATTTAATATAGAAAAATTAAATGAAATTGCAAAAAAAATATCTGTCAGAAATTATGAAAATTTATCTAGAGATGAACTAATTAAAAGATTAAACAAAATTAAAGAAAATCCAAATAATTTAGAATATAGATCATTTAAATATATTCAAAATTTAGCAATTAAAAATAGTATTAAAATTGTTAATAAAACTAGAAAAGAATTGATTGGATTATTAAATGATTATTTTAAAAATAGACCAATTCCAAAAGAAAATATAATAAATATTCAAGAAGCTTCGTCATTAAAAGGATATTTTCAAGATTATATTTTAACAAATTCAAATGATGATCTAGATATTAATGATTATTTAGAAACTCAAAGAAATGAAATAAAAAAATTGATAGAAAAACAAAAATTCAAAAATATTAAAGGACAGATGGCTTTGTGAATATGAAAGAAAACTAATAAATGGTGAAATTCAAAATAGTAATATGTATTTTTGCATAAAAAGTTCAGATATTTTAAATGTAGATGATTTTATTGATGATCAATTTAAGAAATTAATAGTTAGAGAACAACTAAATCAACCATCAAAAGGCTCTGGTTGGCCATTAAAAAGATGTGTTGAATTAAATCTAAAATTATCTAAAAATAATTCATTAAATGCTGGATCATATATAGAATTACCAAATGAAATTAAGAATAAAAAATGTTGTGTAAATTTTAAAAATAAAGATGAATATTGTTTTATTTATGCAATTAGATGTGCTATTGATAAACCAAATGAACATGCTGAAAGAGTTAAACAATATCAAAAATATATAAATGATGATATTTTTAAAGGTTTTGATTATCCAATAACATTGAAAGATATTAAATTATTTGAAAAAAGATCATTTGATTCTAAATATAATTATCCATCAATGTCAATAAATATTTATAGAATTGATGAAGATGAAAAAATAGTGCCATTACAAATATCTGAACATTATAATACAAAACTAGAAATTGATTTATTATATTATAAAATTGGTAATAATTCTCATTATATATTGATTACAGATTTAAGTAAGTTAGTATCTAAGCAATTAACACAAAAAAATAAAAATAAAAAATATATTTGTAGAAGATGTTTGACTCATTTCTATAAAAATAAAGACTTGAATAATCATTTAGAAATATGTAAATCATTAGAACCTTGTAGACCTATAATGCCACATCCTGGTCAAAGAGTAAGTTTTAAAAATTATTATAAAAAGTTTGAACATCCATATGTAATTTATATGGATTTTGAAAGTATATTAGAAAAGATTGATAATTTTAAAAATAATCCAAATTGCTCATATACAAATAAAATTCAAAAACATAAACCATATGGATTTACAATCTATTTAGTATCTAGAGTAACTAATAAAATGTATAAACCTATTTGTTATAGAGCAAAAAATGAAGAAGAATTAATAAATGTACCAAATAAATTATTTGAATATTTAGATGAAATTTCAAAATATATAGCTAAAAAATATAATTCAAAAAATAAAAAGCCTATGAATTTAACTAATGAAGAAGAAATTAATTATCAAAAAACTAATATTTGTCATATTTGTGAAAATAGTGGTTTTGATGATGATAAAAAAATAAAAGTAAGAGATCATTGCCATTTAACAGGAAAATTTAGGGGTGCTGCACATTTAAATTGTAATTTAAATCTAAAATTCCCTCAAAATATTCCTATATTCTGTCATAATAGTTCAAATTATGATACACATTTGTTTATAAAAGAATTAGCTAAAAAATATGGTAAAATTGATTTGTTAGCTAATACAGATGAAAAATATATAAACTATTCAGTAAATTCTGGTTATGGTTATGAATTTGAAGGTGAACTATATTTTAAACCTAGAAAATTTATAAAATTCTCATTTGTAGATACATTTAGATTTATGGCTACATCAATTGAAAAATTAGCTAAAAATCTTAAAGAATTTAAACATATAAATAAATTTATAAAAGAAAATGATATAATCGAATATGATAATGAAACTTTAAAAATATTAACTTCTAAAGGTGTATTTCCATATGAATTTATTGATAATGTTGAAAAATTAAACTATGATAAAATATTAGAAAAAGATCAATTTTATAGTTGTTTAACTAATGAAAATATAAGTGATGATGATTATAAACATTATATAACAGTTTGGAATAAATTAAAAGTTAAAACATTAGGTAATTATTCAGATTTATATAATATTCAAGATGTATTATTATTAGCTGATATATTTGAAAATTTTAGATCTGTTTGTTTGAAAAATTATCAATTAGATCCAGCACATTATCTAACATCACCATCATTAGCTTGGGATTCTATGTTAAAATTAACAAAAATTAAACTATAATTAATAAGTGATTATAATATGTACTTAATGATTGAAAAAGGTATTAGAGGTGGTATTTCACAATGTATAACTAGATATTGTAAAGCAAACAATAAATATACAAAAAAATATGATAAAACAAAACCTGAAAATTATATGTTATATATAGATGCAAATAATCTATATGGATGGGCTTTAAGTCAAAAATTACCTTATAAAGATATAACATGGATGAATCCTAATACATATACATTAAATGAATGGGAAGAAACAATATTAGAATTAGATGAAAATGCTGAATATGGATACATATTAGATGTTGATTTAGAATATCCTATTGAATTACATGATAATCATAAAGATTTACCATTAGCACCTGAACATTATAATAATAAACTTTGCACAACATTATTTGATAAAAAAGATTATGTTATTCATTCAAGAAACTTAAAATATTATCTACAAAAAGGATTAAAATTAAAGAAAGTTAATAGAGTTATAGCATTTGATCAAGATGATTATATGAAAAAATATATTGAATTAAATACTAAATTAAGATCCAAATCAACATCAGATTTTGAAAAAGACTTTTTTAAATTGATGAATAATAGTGTTTTTGGAAAAACTATGGAAAATGTTAGAAATAGATGTGATATTAAATTAGGTGATGAAAAGTTTTCATTAAAACAAGCAAAAAAACCTAATTTTAAAACATTTAGTATATTTGATAAAGACTGTATTGCTTCACATATGATAAAAGAAAAGGTTAAGTTTGATAAACCAATCTATATAGGATTTTCAGTACTTGATTTATCAAAATTACATATGTATAAATTTTATTATGAAAAATTAATGAATTTTGATCCAAATATAAGGTTATTATATATGGACACAGACAGTTATTTTATAGAATTTAAAAAGGATCCATATAAAATTATTAAAGAAAATATTAATGAATTTGATACAAGTGATTATAAGAAAGAACATGAATGCTATAGTGAAAAGAATAAAAAAATAATTGGTAAATTTAAAGATGAGTTAAATGGTGAAATATTAGAAGAATATTGTGGTTTAAGATCAAAATTATATAGTTATGAATTTAATAATAAAAATCCTGTAAAATGTAAAGGAATCAAGAAAAGTGTTGTTGATAAAACATTACATATGGATGATTTTAAGAAATGTTTATTTGATGATCAAGAACAATATAGAGAAATGACTTGTATTAGAAGTTTTAAACATGAACTATATACAATTACAATAAATAAATTAGCTTTAAGTAATAGAGATGACAAAAGATTTATTTGTGAAAATAAAATTGATACATTACCTTGGGGGTATAAAAATAATTATAAATAAATGGAAATTTTAATTGTTCCAAAAGAATTAATAAATAATGATTTTGATATAAAATTATATTTATTTAAAACTAAAGTATCAAATAAATTTTTAATATATCTTTTTAAATATAAAAATTATTTTGTATATCATTATAAGTTTAATTTTATAATAGAACCATTTATAAATATAATAAAAAATTATGTTAAAGAAAGTTTTAAAGAAAATGATAAAAATTATATTAATAATTTATAGACATATGATATTGAATTTATACTATAATTTTATGTATATTTTTAAATATTTTCTTTATTAAATTTAAATATATTCAATAATTTATTATTAAATTTTTATGTTTTATTATTTGTTTTGATTATTTTATTTTAAATATTTATTAATCTATTTTTAAATTTTTTTATTCTTTTTTGATTTTAAAATTAATAAATATAAACAAAAATTTTTTTATAAAAATAGTATGTTTTTCATTATAGGTCAGACCCGTCTTTAAGACGGGTCTCAAATTTGTATATAATTTATTATCTTTATGAATATTTTTTGAATGTTTAAGAAGGGTTTTAGAAGGGTTAAGAAGGGTTAAGAACGTTTTGTTACCCTTAAGTTTTTATTGTATAATAAGGTTACCTCCTTTAAAATTTTTTAAAAAAATATTATAATTTATATGGGACCCATTTTGGGTCCTACCTAATTTTAATAAGTTTTGTATGTTTTTCATTATATGGTAGGGGGGACAAATTATCCCCTCTAAAAATATCTATAAATTTTATTTTATCATCATCTATCCTTATTGTTTATCTACCTTTTTTGATTTTAAAATTAATGAATATAAACCAGATTCATTAATAAATATTGTTTTATTATGTATTTTATTGACGCCCTGTTTTAGGGCATCTGAAAACATGTTTGTGCATCAATTTCTAGGGTGTCATAATTTGTGACACCTATAATTTTTGTGTAAATTAATTTATCATTATTATATAAGTGTAACTGTTGGTTACACTTGATATTTTTAAAGTTTTATATATTTTTCTTTTACATTTTCAATTAAAACTTTTCTAGAATTTTTATATTTAAAAACATCACAGATATCTTTTCCTTTTTAATTAAGGATTATTTTGTTTATTAAATACAATTAATTTATTATTAAATATAAAATTATTGTTAATTAAATCAATTATTGTTTTTTTATTTATGTAGACAAATTTTATATTACAAATTTTGTTTTAATCTTAAATATACAATACTTTTAATAGTTTCATTATTTATTAGATTCCCATCACTATCTTGAATAGATATTACAATATTTTGAATTTTATTTATATTTTTCAAAGGAATATAATCAATTTCATTTGGTTTTTCACTAATTTTTGATCCATATTCAACATTTGGATAAAATGAATATAGAATTTCTGATTCTTTATGTAAATGTGAAAGATCTTTATGATTTTCAAAACTAGGATCAACTAAATTACAATGAATTTCAATAACATCAAAAGGTCTAATTTTTGGTAGTTTAATTCCTTTTGTTAATACATTTGGTTCAATCATTTTATCATCTAACCCTAATAAATCAATTATAATTGTTGTTACTATAATTTTAACAGGAGATTTTATTATAATATATGGTCCATCATTTTTCAATATAAAATCATTTTCATCAAATTTATTAATTTTCTTTTAAATTCTTTTAAACTATTAATAAAAATATTTTTTATTTCTTCAATTGTATAATTTCCTTTATTTATATCAAAATATTGATCTACAATTTTATCATCTTCATCTTTAATAGAATATCCATAACAGTTTTTATAATCATTTGGTATATTTGATATAAAATTATCTGAATAAAATCCATTTAAACCAATTCTATATTTTCCATCTAAATGTATTGGATGTTCTAATCTTAATTCTAGTTTGGATGAATGACCAATTATTTTAAATAATTTCATCTTATTTAAATGGAGAAATTTTTAGAAAAAAAAGATAATATAAAATTAGAATCATATGAAAAAAATAATAAAAATGATCAACCTATTAGATTATTAATTATAGGAACAAGTGGATCTGGTAAAACTACATTATTATTAAATTTTATTTATAAAAGATTAATTCCATATTCAAATTTATATATTTTTAGTAAATCATTAGAACAACCATCTTATAAATTATTACAAAAAAGATTTAAAAATATAGAATCAAATATTAATAAACAAATTTCTTATTTTTCATGTAATGATATGATTCCACTAAATAAATGTAAACCAAATTCATTAGTAGTTTTTGATGATTGTATTTTAGAAAAACAAGATAAAATTAAAGAATATTTTATAATGGGTAGACATAAAAATATATCATGTATTTATTTATCACAATGTTATTCAAAAGTTGATATGCAATTAATTAGAAATAATTTAAATATGTTATGCATTTTTAAACAAAATGAACATTATATGAAAAAAATATATAATAATTTTGTTGGATCAGATATGAAATTTGATAAATTTAAAACTATTTGTAATGATTGTTGGAAAGAAGACTATGGATTTTTAACTATTAATTTATTGAAAAAATCAAATGATGGAAAATATATGAAAAATTTTTCTGATATTAAATAATGATAATGGCTTGTTGTATATTTGAGTCAATAATTGATAAAATATTTATTTTATTAGTATTATTTATTTCATTAGTATTTATATATTTAATGAAAATTACAGAAATAAAGTAAAATAAATTGTGTTTAACATGATTTGCATTTGTGTTAATATGATTTATGTTTATGTTAACATGATTTGTGTTTTGTGTTAACATGATTTGTGTTTTGTGTTAACATGATTTGTTTTTATGTTAACATAATTTGTGTTTGTGTTAACATAATTTGTGTTTTGTGTTAATATGATTTGTGTTTATGTTAACATGATTTGTGTTTATGTTAACATGATTTGTTTTGAACCTAAATTTTTCTTTGTAATAAATGGATAAAATATCTGTTAATGAAGCTAAAAAATTAGATGATATTGAGAAAAAATTAATAAAAGAATTTAAAAATCAAATTAAAATTGAAGATAATTATGAAAAAATTAAACAAAAAGCATATGAACCTATAACATCAGCAATTGGTAAAGTTGAAAATAAAATTGGTGAAGTCTTAAATGAAAATAAAAACCTTATGGAATTGGTACCTATTGTTAATAATTTTGCCAATATATCAATACCAGAAACTGAAGAATTAAATTTACCTTCAAGTACTCCATTTAGACCAATCAGACAACCAATAATTCAAGAAGAATCGACATTTATTGACCCAAATTTAATTTCACCTCAAACATTAGATAAAATTATTGGTCCATTAGCACAAAAATATTTACCAAGAACAAAAGATGATAAATTTGGTTTATATTGGAATAAACATAAAAAATCATTTATGATTGGTGATCAAATAACTGTAATTGATAATGATGGTTTAATAATTGATGATAAAAAGTATAATGGAACACATGGATTATGGAGATTGTTAACTTATGAAAAGAAACCAGATAATAATTTATATACACAAGATGATTTAAATAATTATTCAAAGATTTTATGGGAAACTAATTCAATTTATAAAAATAATGATCCAAATAGTAAGAAACCAAAATCTAGTAAAGGTGATAAATATATTAATTTAATTAAACATATTTGGGAATTAAAAGGTGAAATTGAAGGTTCAGGAATCAGAAAATATACAGAAAATAAAATTGAATATAGATTTATAGATGATTTAAATAAATTAGATAATATTATTAATTATATATATGCACAAGAAAAAGCTGGTAATAATAATTTTTTAAATGAAAAGAGAGCAATTAAAGACTTTATATCAAATAAATTAGATGAATTAATTGAAAAACCTGAAGGAATTAAGTATTTAAAAAGAATTTTGGCAAATATTTCATCACCATTATTAAAAGATGGATCAGGTATTTTAAATGATGTTATAAATAATTTACCTTTCGAATTACATGTACCTGGTTATCAATATATAGGGCCTGGAACTAAATTAAATAAAAGAATAAAAAGAAGTGATCCTGGAATAAATGATTTAGATAAAGCTGCTAAAGAACATGATTTATTTTATAGAGATCATAAAGATACAAAATCTAGAAATTAAATAGCTGATAAAATTTTACAAGATAAAGCATGGGATATAGTAACATCAAATGATCATGGAAGTGGTGAAAGATTAATTGCATTACCAACATCAGGTGCTATGTGGATGAAAAGAAAATTTGGTATGGGTTTAGAAGTAGGATTAAAATTTTAATACAATTTTTTATTGATTATGTTAATCTATATTATAAAAACTATAAATTTTTTTCTTAATAAATGGAAAAAATAAATATAAACTTGACAGATAATCAAAAATCAAAAATAAAATTAGCATTTAAAAATAAAAAATCAGTTATAATTCAATTTAATATTGATCAATTTAATGAAAATGGAAAAGATATTATATTATTATCTAAAAGACAAATTAATAAACTAAGTAAACATAAAAAATTAAATAAAGGATTAAGATTTGAATTTTCATATAATCAATTAAAAGATATAAAAAATGGTAGATTACTAAAAGAAATTTTAGATTTTGCTGATAATATACCTATAGTTAAAAATTATACACCAAATGTTAGAAAGGGAGCAAAAGTTGTAAAAGAATCTATAATTCCTAAATTTAGAAATTTTGTTGATTGGTTAGATCATGAATTAAAAAATGTAGAAGGATCTGGTTTAGATAAAAAAACATTAAAATATATGAAACAAAATTATAAAAAAATTTTGAACCACTAACATTAGGTGAATTAGAAAAATTGTGTAAAAATATAAAATATTTTAGAGGTGTATTTATGAGAGATATATTACCTAATAAAGTTAATAAATTTGAATGTGGAATTATAAATTTAGATTCATTTGATGGAAATGGAACTCATTGGGTTTGTTATTATAAAAAAGATAAAATTAAATATTATTTTGATTCATATGGAAATATAGTTAATAAACCACCAATAGAATTAGTTAAGTATCTAGGAAAAGATAATATATTTTATAATGATAATCAAATTCAAAATTATAATGATCCACCAATTTGTGGTCATTTATGTATTTTTATATTAAATGAATTAAATAATAATAAAAAATTTGATAATATAATAAATAAATTAATCCTTAATAAATATGGATTCACAAAATATATTTGATCTGTTTGGAAGACAGAAAAAGCATCCAATTAATATTAAAGAAGATTATATAAATTCTAAATTAAATATATTTTTTAATAATTTTAGTAAAAGTTTTAAAAGTCATGTAAAAAAGACTGAAAATCTAGTAAATGCTATTGGTTTATCAAAAAATTATATAAGTATTAATGGTAAAAGAATTGTTAATGTTAAACCAAGTATAAATAAATATGATGTTGTAATAAAATCAGAATTAGATGAAGTTTTAGATTCAATTATTAAAATTGGTAATGATCATTCAGAAACTAAAAAAGATTTAAATAAAATTACAGACTTTTAAATTAATATTGGAAAATATGTTGAAAATTTAGAAGAAAAATTAGAAAAAGAACTAAAATTTCTATTTGATGTAGTCAATGAATCCATAAAAGAATTAAATGCTGAAATAATACTAATTAAAGATGATATAGATAAATTACAATAATTTATTTTATATAAATGGAGTTGATTTATTGTCTTAAATGTAAACACAAAACTAATTCTAAAGATATTCAGATAATAAAATTGAAATATATAAATATAATTAAAGCAAAATGTTGTATTTGTAATTCAAAGAAAAGTTGTTTTACAAAAATTTCTCCCTAATAAATGGCTCTATACAGTTCATTTGATTTATTCATTATCAGAAACCAAAATCAATTAAACAAAGATGATTGGGATGATATTTCTGAAAAATATGAATTGAGTATTAATATAATGAGATTGTTTCAAAATAAATTAAATTGGCAAAAAATTGCTCAATATCAAAATTTAACTGTAGATTTTATTACTGAATTCATAAATTATCAATTAAAAGATTATATTGATTTGATTTGTAAATATCAAGATTTAACTGAATATTTCATTCATGATTATGCATTTACATTAAACTGGGAATTAATTTTAGAACATCAAAAAATATCAGCAAAATTTATACTTGATCATGCTACTGAAATTGAATATTTTAAAAGTAAAAATGAAATTGATACATAAAAATTATAAAATTTGACATCATAAAATTATAAAAATTTTACTTGTTTTAAAAAAGCTTTTGATTTAAAAAATTTATCCTTAATAAATGGCTGATTACAAAAAATATGTAAATGATATTGAAAGAGCTGAATACAAAAATTTCTATCCATTATCTAAATTACATTTAAATGAACCTAATAAAAAAACTGAATTTAATATAGATTTTGGAGATGGATTTTGTACTTCTAAATTTCAATTTTATATATCTGGTAAATTGACTAAATCTGATGGAAATGCATATGATAATGGTGCTAATATAAAATTAATTGATAATTTTGTTCCATTTTTATTTTCAAAAATTGAAGTTAGAAAACATAATAAATTGATTGATGAAATTTAATATCCTGGTCTATTAAGTACAATTAAAGGTACTATAACTTATTCAAAATCAGAAATAAATCAAATAAATAATGGTTTTGAATCAAATTTTAAAAATAAATTTGAAGCAATTGGTAATTTATCTCATTTTGGATTAGGATTTTTTGAAAATGTAAATATTCCAATATACAAAGGAGGTTTTAATATAACATTTATTAGATCAGAAGATAATGATGCAATTTTTAGATGGAAAACTAAAAAGGCTGATGGATCTTATGATAATGCTACATTACCAACTGAAGGTAAAATAACAATTGATGAATTTTTTATTAGAGTTCCTATAATTGAATACAAAACAACAAGTAAAATTCAATTAATTAATGAACTAAGCAAATTTGAAAAAGTAAATTTTCATTTTAATCATTGGCAATGCATTGAACAAAAAAATATTACAGGAAAGAATTTAAGTTTTGATATAACAAATATCTATAGAAATATTTATAATCCAAAATTTATTATAATTGGATTTCAAAAATCAAGAACAAATGATCAGTTATTTGATACTTCTAAATTTGATAGTATGTATGTAAAAAATATAAGAGTAAAACTAAATGGTCATTATTACCCTGATGAATTGGAAAATTTTGATATAAACAATGAAAAATTTAGAATTATGTATGAAATGTATCAAGATTACAAAAAAGTTTATTATATTAGTAGTAAAATGTATTATAGTCCAACAGAATTTCTAGAAAATAGACCAATTTATGTAATTGATACTACAAAAAATCCAACAAATATTTCAAGTTCAAAAATTGATATTATTATTAATGCAGATTTTGATTATGATATAGTAGCTACTAGTAAAACAAATTGTTATATTAT
This sequence comes from Neoaliturus tenellus, assembly GCA_030545055.2. Lineage (NCBI taxonomy): Eukaryota > Metazoa > Arthropoda > Insecta > Hemiptera > Cicadellidae > Neoaliturus > Neoaliturus tenellus. The sequence goes on from CM061531.1 coordinate 318,697,382, forward strand.
TATTATATCTGAAAAATTACTTGAATATAATATAATCAAAAATGATATTACTGAAATTAATTAGAATGAATTATTACTATTTTAGTCAAATTTATTGAAAAAATACTACTAAAATTTTAAATTACCTTATGAAAAGTCAACTATTAATTTTATTGAAAAAATACTTATAAAATGTGATAATTTTACTTGATTTTAAAAAATTTTTATTTTGTAGAAAAATTTAGGCATATTTGTTGAAAATTTCATTAAAATTGCATATTTTTTAAGACAATTTGACAAAAGCTGAAAATTGGCCAAAAAATGGCAAAAATATTGCATAATTGTATTAAAAAACTGTGAAATTTGTTTGATTTTTGATTGTCTCCAAAAGTGTCCTAGAAGTAACATGATACTATCTACTTATATATATATATATATATATATATATATATATATATATATATATATATATATATATATATATATATATATATATATATGTGTGTCCGTGGTACTGATAACTTTTGAAAGGGACCTCCGATTTTGATGAAATTTGGTATGAAGGTGTAAGGCCAGGTCTATTTTCATGAGTTCGCGAACCAGCACTGTCGGGTTATGGGAAAGAGGTTTTAAGGGGTTTCAAAGAAGTGAAAAATGAGTTTTTGGCATTTTTTGACCTTCATTTTCAAAATTCATCAAGTTTAACCAAAACCGTTTAAAAGAGCTTAAAAAACAAACAATTTGGTATTTTGAATTTTTATCTTAGCATAACTGGTTACGGGGAAAATCCAAAAATATGTTTTCCATGTTATTCTTATGGGAAATCAAGAAAACCCTATAACTTGCTTATTTATTGTCATAACTTAATCAAATTTGGTATGTACATTATCTAGGTAGGGTTCAACTTATACTTTCTTACAAAACCCATATGGCGGCAAACCTACATACTCACCCCCATGGTTTTTATGGGGAATATAAAAAATTGCCAGAACTTGATACAATTTTGTGTTTACATTCACGAATTATTGATTAACTTAGATTATCTAACAACACCCCATGGCAGCAAACCTACATACTCGATCCTATGGTGTTTTATGGGGAAAGTAGAAAATCTGAAATTTCATTGGAAATTCGCTGACTACGCAGGTCTGCTGCGAAGGGGTAATTCATTACATTGCCAACAAACATTTATTAGTCTTATTGTAATTTTTTCAACTGTTCATTCCTACACAAGTAAAAATGTGTTTATTTGATAAATAACAGCCATTTTCATTATTAAACTTAAATTGCTATGCTTCTGTTTAACATTGTTCTTGGCAGATAATAATTATAACACTTAAAAAAATCAAGGTATTTAATAAATATTACAAATCAATACAAGCTATAATGATACAAGCATATCAATAGTAGTTGAAGATGACACTAATTAGCTCATATAATTAATTCAACAATATATTAGAATGTATAGCTTATTTGTAATTCATTGCGGTCGTGTTTCATGTATTTAAGTGTTTATAAATTACTAAATGCTAATTTAATCTTTTTCTACTTTAATTTATCTAGTTTGTTACAGGAGTTTTTACGGAGAAAACGAATTTATAATTATTTCATAGTATATAACTGTTAGTCTCCCTAATTGTGTTTTATTATTTACAAAGTATTGAATATAATATTTTACATGTAATGAAATACAAAAATATCATTAGCATAATTTTGATGATTCATAGATAAAAAACGAAATAAGTGTTAGGCAATAAAAATCATGCGATACCTCATTAAAACGGAAATGGATGTATGGATTTAATGAACGTTGAAAGATTAAAAATTATGTACTCTCCACAATACAACTGGAAATGTAAAATTTTACCAAGAAGTTAATTAACTGTCTGTCAAACAAAAACAGACGAATTGAAACTTGGATGAGAGCTAATTAACTGGGATAAGATTGGATATAATGGGTGGGTCTAGAGCTTTATGAGGTGACTGTAAAAATCCTAATGAATAAAATAAAACTTTATAAAAAGTTACTTCATTGCATTTATCTTACTTAAGTAACTTAATAAATTAAAAACTAAGCTATGTAGACTGAAAGCAAAAAAAAAAAAAGAAAAAAGGCTATAAGACTGTTATTGATATTTTACTAAAACTGCCCAATGAAATGGATTAAGACATCTAAATACATGCTGTATACTGGCTTCATTGTCTTTTGAATTTCGAAATCATGTTATTCAACCGAATTAAATACTCTACATAAATGCATCTAAAAACGCCCTAAAACTAAACTAATATGGGAAATAATAATAGATAAAAAAGTAATAAAACTCCTCTAGTAAGAATTAAACAATTGTGGCAATAGTTTAAATATGATATATTTTAACAGACTTCATAAATTATTAATTAATTGAAGTAAACACATCGTATGTACTTGCATTAATAAGGTACGTTGTATCTGCACATTATATTATATTAAATTATTTATTGTGCTTATATATGAACCGTTTGGTTAGTGTAAAATGAAGTTGTCGGGTGTATTTCCGTACAAAGCGATGACAGACTGAACGGCCAAAACGCTCAATGTTTTGGCCTAAAAGCTTTTCACTGTACAATCTAAGAGGCAGAGACACCTTGAATGGATGTAATAAAATAAACCTATTCGATATCGCCCTATTGTGAAGTTTTGAAACATTTATCCAATAAAAAAAGTGTCCCTTGTAAACAAATTTCACATATTTTGATTTACATAAAGGAAAGTTATTCTGCTTATTGTATTTAAAATAGTCTGAAATAATAGAGACATATTGAATCATACGTACACATGGAATCATAGATTTTATAATTGAAACAAATATTTTAGATTATTTTTTTTAAGTAATTATATGATATAATTAGTAAACTAACGGAAAAATATAAACAAAATGTTGTACACAAAAAAACATTCAATATAGTTCATTAAAAAATTTGTGTTTCTTATCAATCATTAACTAATGATTTGATAATGGTTTTGCAAGGGGTTTTTGTGAAACTAATTGATTACTGAAAAATTGAAATGAAAGCGACATTTTTGTCGTGTAAAATAACACCAAATTCAGCACATTCAAGTTCTATGAAAGTTTTATTTGTAGTTTTGTTGTACCGAATGTCAACTTAGCACTCTATTCAAATGGGTGTCTTAGGTCCTACTGACTAGTTGGAAATGCTCTCTTTATTTGTGCATTTATGATTAATTTAATTTTAGGCATCGTCTAGGATTAACCTTGGGACCACAATATTGAATAACCGAAAAGAACACTGTCATAGTGCCCCACATCAACCTCGCAATAGCAACTATGAAGCATCATGACCTACAACACTGACTACGTGTGCAGACCACTTTGTTGCAATGTTTTTAAGATCGCTTCCACTGTAGGCGCTGTCTGCAGAATCAGCACCCACAACGTCGCCAACGCATTCATCATTTGCAAACATAACTATTTTTATCTACAACCCCTGCGATAGGCACAAATAATGAAATTACATGTATCATTATGAAGAGGTACATCACTAAACACAAATGCAATACCGACAAGAAAGGTGTCACATTATGAAATAGGATTTAGGCCACTGACAGATTGACTTTGACGAAAGTTTGTTATAATAGAATCTATAAAATTTCTACATCATCTGATTGCGCCATAAGTACTCATGTTTTAGTTGGTTAATAAAACACTAATATCAACAGAATGAGATCTAATGTTATTGACGACGACGATTAGGTCAAGCGACTCAGGAGTGTCTACAGTTGGTTGCACGAGACGTGAGACAGCCCGCCAGAATTAGTGCTACATATGGGCAGGTTTTATATATCTCGTGCTTCATGACGTGGATTAATAACTATAATGATATACATTAAAATCATTACTAAGGTCTTCATTTCAAATTTAAGCTATCAAACTGCCAATACGTAGCACAAATCCTGGCGGGCTGTCTCATGACTCGTGCAACCAACTGTACTTTTCCGAAGGGAGACCAAATAATTGCCTCTACATGGTCAACATGTCTATTAGTTTATTTTTACAATTTGTCGTAGATAAAGTAGGGTATGTAACGATTTCATTAAACCCTCAAGCTTTCATAAAGGTGCGTTTACAACTGAAATGACAACAAATAACTGTCAACTCTTATATGTATCTCTGTAACTTATGTCTAAAGATGGCAATTGTTTCGTGAACTCTGGTGTAAACTTGAAACGTACCACTAATAAAATTGTATTATGTAGCTGATGTTCCAATTTAGTAAATCACTTATAAATTAAAATATCGATCGAAATATTAAAAATAATCTTATTGGGTTAAAACTAATGTGTGATTTTAAAACTTCTTTATCACTATAGCCATTTCCTAATGTTTCAGTCTTAACTTTGATTTAATATTTTATTTACCATATTTATAACTTGATATCTTAACGATTTAGGTTTGTCTTTTTAAGCCAGTCAGTACTGACTCAAAGATATTATTATTATAGTGTAACAATTAAATAATGAAAAATTAAATGCCACAGTGGTTACTTACCGACAGAAGAAGAGTTCTATTGTAAGAAAAGAAACCACAAATGGATACTTGCAAATGCGACGAATCAATTTGCAACCATAGCAACTCCACCTAAAACATGATCTTGTAAATATATATTTTATCTCCTACCGACCCAAGGCTTGTGCAGAATCATTAACTTAAGGTTAAAGCTATAGTTAGGATAAAGGCAACAAGTCATACTTGAGTTCGCCTTTCTTCGTCCAGTCTATATAAAGAGAGATGCTTCAAACGGTTTATCATACGACGACCCTGAAGCAGTTACAAAGAATTAATCCTTAGAGCAATCTTAAAATGATAAATACTTTATACTGTACTAGACTACTAGAAATATTCTTATCTTTTTTTAACTCTGTAAGAGTACACAATGCAAATTGAACGTTACAACGTTTACAATACGTTGAACAGGATCAAATCCAGTAATTTTGGTAAAAACAAGTAATACTTACGTAAACTGGGCAAAGTTTTTATTCCAATCAAAAGGGCCAAGAGAAAATAGTATAATTAATCTCAAAAGTATTTTGATCTCTATATGAATAATATGACATATATATGCAATTATATCATCCCTCGGCTGTCAAACGATTTATTGGATTTGAAAAGTTTTCTGATATAGACGTAAGGCATCCACTATATGAATCATATGGCATATGTGCAATAATGTCTCAGCCAACCAGGCATCTCAAACGATTTAATGTATTTGAAAAGTTTTCTGAAAAAACTTGATATATCTCCATATGAATCTTATGACATTTGTGCAATTATATCTTCTAAGGCCTCTCAAATGATTTATTGTGTTTAAACAGTTTTCTGAAATAAGTAGGACTTCAAAATGATCGTATGATAATGTTAAAATGTATAATGTTATGTCAAAATGAATGTTTTGCCTCAATAGTTAGGTTATCCGACGCAGTTGTAGTCACATGCATACAGTAATATTGGTACAAGAAGAATAAGGCGAAGAAATATTTATCTTCTTCTTCAAGAAAGACAAATGTGAAAATAAAAAACCTTGTGCACTGAACGCAGATGTCGATCATCATGAATAGTAAGCGTGGCCCAAACGCCTTGCTAAGGGTTTCGACGGTTTCCCTCGTCCTCTGATAGAGCAATCGGACCTCCTCCATTGCGGAGGCGTCCTCAGTGTTCCACACTTTCTCTATCAGACGGAATCTTTCTTTCAATTGGTCACAGAGGAATTGGTACCTGAAAATATAAAAAGAAACAATATCAATTTCAGAAGTATAAATTATTCAATTTGTGTGATTTTAACTATGCCAGTTTTCATACTATTGTTCTACTTCTATTGTTTTACTTCTATAGTATTTTACGGACATGAGATTTGGTAAGAGGTTTAAAAAAATGCCAAAAAACCATTTACTGCATGATGACAAAAGATTTTTTAAACTTCATCGCGAATAAAACATTCTTATTATTCTAAGAACGGACATTAGGCACACGGGTATTTAATCATCTTTCTGTAAGGTGACAGCTTATGATTGTGTTTGCAACGCCAGCGACAGGGATTACTGCCTATGTGGGATTATTTTATATTGTAATAAAATATGGGCGTTTATTTAACTTGCCTTGAACTGGAAATTCCATATGGTGGTATAAAAGCTTTGCCTTACCACTGAGAGAATGGAAAAAGAAAATATTATTATCTTCTTATAGATTAAGTTAATTTAGGTCACCAGAAGAATAAAAAAATGCATAACTTATTTCCATACTTAAGTTTGACAAGATGTTTGATAATTTAAGTGTAAAAGCGTAACATATCGGTTACAATAAAGTCTCACATTAAAATTTTACACTATTCTTTATACTTCTCTGACATAGAAAAAAGATATATTTACCAAATGAAATTAAACCTTCTTTGGACCGCATTAAATATAATGCTGAACTGCACCATCAATTCCACACTGGAATAAGACTCTCCGTATGATACGAGAAATAAAATGAACACTATGTGAATTGCCATGGTGGCCAGCAGCTTTGGCCAGAAACGGTGGGGGGCGGTGACCCGGGACTTGAGCCCAAGACGTCTCAGGTAGCCGTCGATATCGTCCAACTCGTTGAACAAATCCCTCAGGTGGTTCTCGGTGAAGAGACAGACGGGAACGAAGATGCTGTTGAGGAACATGGTGAAGGCGCAAGTGTAGGAGAAGATGGAGCATTTTGTGAAGAACTGGTAGTAGACGACCAACATCAGTGCACAGCCGGTCAAGAAGTGGCCGTTGAAGAGATTCAGCCTGAACCGCGAAGAGACGGGGTGGCGCTCCACGTAGAAGACGGCGCACAGGCTCAACACCGCGGAGAGAGGGAAGGCCAACTCGTAGGTGCTGTCTCTGGAGGGGGCCGGGGCCAACGTTAACTACGGGCCGGCAGGCTTCCCCGCGCCGCCGCTGTGACGTCACCAGCGGAGGCCGACTGTTGCGTCCTGAACACTGCGAGCACCTTGATCTCCGTACACTGTACCAATCCTGTTAAAAGCAAGATATGTTTGGAATCAGAGATTTTATCTCTGCTGACACTCCATCAAATGAATTTGACCAAATCGTGGTTTAATCTTGATCAACAATCTTATGTAGATGGAAAATTATTGAATTTTGATTTATTATTCTTTTTTTTTACAATCGTACACTTTTTTGCCAACAGCCGGATTGATTGAGTTACTTTTAAGTTTCAAATAATGGTGGAAAAGACAACTTTTCTTAATATTGAAAAAGTAAACCAAGATGTTGTCCTAGGTGACTTATTCCTATTAATATGTTGTTATCATATTTTGTTCTTCAGATGAGGCAGAATCAACCATAACTGTTTTACAATTATAACTGATATTTGTGAAGCATTATTCTAAAAAAAATTCTGTTAAAATAACAATTTAAACCGTGATATTTTTAATAAATATTATATAATACAATAAGTATCAAAGTTACAAACACAAAGACTAAAATTAGTTTTTAAAAAACCTGGCGTCACTGAGTAAATACAAATATGTGGCAAGATGTTCACAAAACAGCACTCGCCGACTCTCCACTGTCACCGAAGGCAACATAAGACAAAGGGTCAGGTGAACGTAATTGTTGGGGTTCGTCTAATGAATGTAAATGTTCGTAATACCTGTAACTAAGATGGATCGTATCCCACGGATTTCTAAAGCGAACTCTGAGGTCGGAAATGGCGTCTTCGTTCTCAATTGCAAAACACTCTCGACAGTTTGTTCAATTTCAGTACAACCCTTTGGTTTACAAAACTGTGTAACTAAAGCAAAAATGTATTGTTTTTCTCATGAAAAAATATCATTTTCATAATTTATATAATTATTTTGACAGTTGTTTTATTATTTACGATTAATAAATTTTTCTAATACTGATATGACTAATAAAATAAAACTCATTGTCAATGCTAACAAAAATACTATAAAGAAATCTCAAGATAATTAAACTTTTAAATAAAAAATAAAAAAATTAAAAAACTCGTAAGGTTTTTAATACGCAAGTTTTATGTAAAGAACATATAAAGCCATAAAAAAGACATACAGGATTAGTTTTCAATGCCCCCCCCCCCCCCAATTTAGTCGCATTTCTTAAGATATCGACTCCCAACCACCACCGATTATTATTGATTATTTTATACTTCTTTTTTAAGTGTTCCACAATTTTAGGCAGCCATCCTTGATCCAACATATTTGAATGACTTTTGATTTTTTTTATTAAAGGTATGATTGTGACCCATAATTTTATAATAATGTTTTGCATTATTATAAACGCAACAATCCATTTTGAATTATCGTTTTCGTTTTTGAAATTAACAGTTTTTCATTGTTTTCCTTTTTTTTATAACGGCTGTTTATCATCAAATATCCAATTTCGGTGGTTTCTAATAGGAAGCTAGAAATTTTAACTGCTATCTTGCTTACGCCAAATTGGATTGTAATGATTATTTTAAGTTAAATGTGGTGACGTGACACGTGATGGTTTCACATGAATCACAATCCAAAATGGCGAACCCGAGATGAAGGATAAAATTTATAACTTACAAAAAATCTATTAGCAACTACCAAAATGGGATATCTGATGATAGAAAGTCGATATTAAAAAAGAAAATAAAAAAAACAAGAGATAAATTTTTAGTTTATTTTACAAAACTGTTAGTATTTCGAGACTGGAAACAGACAACTAAAACGGATTGCAGCATCGTGTTCAACACAAAAAGTTATTTTGAAATGATGGTAGTTGCTGCCGAGTTTTTTTATGAGACTTGCTAAAACCCTCTTATTTTAACCCAAATGGATTTTAGATTTTATAATTCCATCCAATAGAAAAAAGATTATTTTTTTAGATCGAAGAAATAAATATCAATACAATTTTAGCTATAACATATCTCAACGTAGCCTCTGCATTGTGAATTAATTCCACAAGAATTGAGCGGGTTATCCTGGCAGCGGTACCACTGTGATTCATCCTCATTAGCAACCAGTTAGAGTCATTTACATTCATTAGCCAACATTATATCACCAACCCCTCCCCCTACCCATCGCAACCCCCCCGCACAGACCATCGCCACACAGTCCGAGCACCCAAACAGTCTAAGCGGTTGTTCTCAAACCGTGTTTTACCTCTTGACGTGCTTTAATAAACAATGTGATATTGCAGTTGATGTTGAACTTTTTGAAAAGTTTTGGAAGTAATAGTTTATAATTGGGCTTAGGTAAAACTTGACAAATTTTGGAATAGCATATACTATTGTAGAGCATAAACAGATAATAAATGATAAAACTTGAATTTGTTTACTTACTTAAACAATTTAACTACTTAGTGTAAATATCATATGAAACATAATTTTAACATCGGTATTTCATTTTATCTTTCAAATTAGTGCGAATTTGTTATAATTTAGATATGTATCTTATAATTTAAACGATTGGAAAGTATGGAATCGTTGGTATTAAATGTATATATCAATCTATTTCATTTCCCAAATTTTTTTGGGAAAATTTTGTCAAATTTTTTACGAGCTGACCGGTTTATTAACAAATAAAAACTTTTATTTATTCAAACGATTGTTTAAAAAGATTATCAAGCCGTTTTAGACGCTGATTCTAACAACGACAACGTTTCATTTAGTTGGACTCGTTTCTACACTTAACCAGATTATGAAAAAGCTTTTAGTGGATGAAATATGATTGATGTCAGCAACGGCGTTAAGGATCGAACGTTTCAGCGAAATATTGGGACTATATTTGACGAAACATGCAATCACTTACATGTTTTCCTAAGTTGGAATTTTAGCTTTTTTTGAAGATTTTTAATGCAACAACTTCGCTTACGTAAACTAAATTTGTACCATTTTTAAGTCTATTTACTATATTATATTTTATATTTGTATATGTTACCTATACACTCAAAGACCCTACTTTCAGTGCCTAAATGGGCATATAGTTCAATTATTAAGGCAAAAACAGATACACTCTTTGATATTTAAAAATGATCGTGACATTAATTATTGATTTATAAGAATACACTTTTAATAGAATGGCCAAGTGCAAAACATTTTCAACAAAATAAGCAGCATGATTTAATGGTTTCTTCGGCTAACTATCTTTAAAAATTATGTTTGCATTCCTTACCAAACTGAAGGGATTATCGGGATTTTGTTCATGCATTTTTTATAAACTTGAGATGTTTATTTTGACGAAAGTAAGATATAATTGGGTGTTTCCAAAATGATTAATTTGTATGTTTTTACCAAAAGAGTAGAGGCCTTTTGAGGCACCTGGGACAAACGCAAATTCAGCGGTTTTTAATCAGTGGTTACGTATTAGTGACGTGTGATGACGTATGTGTGACGTCATACGGTGAGGAGGTAGAGTGTGTGACGTCACGGGTGTGACGTCACTGATTTGGTATGTGTGACGTGTGATGACGTATTTGTGACGTCATACGGTGACGTCACGGGTGTGACGTGGTGGTGTGACGTTACTAATACACTGTTGAACTTTTAGCGGAGCCCAGAGAGTCTTGATTTTCCTGTTAATTTGTGTTTATGACCAAACGTTACCTCCGGCTGTCGGGCCGATCACGCTAGTGCCGCTATAGTCCCTCGCTCTTTGCATTGCAATGCTAGATACCAAATTTATTTACTTACAAAGGCCGGCACATAAAGATTACTGTATGTTCTTAAAAAATATATATTTAAGAGTATTTCTATTCACCCGGTAAAATCCATTAATTTTTATCCGATTTATACAACCGGAGTTTTTGCTTCAATAAATGACAGAAAACTTCTTAAATTCCCGGTCAAAACTACGGATTTTATTCCCCTTATACTTTTACACAACTAACACTCGACCACGATTATATTTGGCGGGAATATGTAATAATTATTACACACCGGTCTCTTTATTCTATCATACACCTTATTTTCACACTTTTTAAACAATATTATTAATTTTTAAACGTTTATTTCCGTGGCCTTTAGAAAGGCCGTTTCGTCTAAATCTTAATTTTTTGAACTGCGGGCTTCATTCGTGTAACCCTAATATATTGGGCTATAATTATATTGTTTATTCGGGTTTTAACAAATATTTTTACGCCTGAGCAGGTTCAAACAGGTTCAAGGCCAAATTGAATGTAGAAAAAAAAAGGAACTTGGCTGTAGCGGACAAGCCTGCCAACCAACCAAGTTTAGGGGGCAGTTCCTCGTAGCTGGGCAGGCCAACCGACCGAGTGAACCAAGGTGTGGGGGACCGCAGAAAACGCTCTGCGCGAACCACCCGGGTATGTTTTGTGGGGGGTGTGATAGGAAATAGGTAAGGGACATAGTTTAAGTACACTAGAGTGTTAGTTTGCCAAAAAAATAAGAAAGAACCCACGCAAAGCCATGCAAAGAAAGGACAGTAAAGAAGGAAGCCGCCGACTAAGTGCAAACGAGGGAAGGGACCTAACGGTCCCGTGATCAAACTGATCCAGACGCCCAAGGATCTTCTCACAGCGAGTCCGAGTCTCCTCGCATATGTCCGGAGTAGTCTGACCCAGGCACGGCGACATTCCTCGGGACGTAGGCGGCGCATGCCCCAGTGACTCGTCGGCGACCCTCGTAGACATCGAGCGGCGTAAGCGAGGTGACCTCAAGGGTATCACGCTTGGCGTAGACTCCGAGGCGGTGTACCACGCAGGGCTTGCGCTTCTCCCAAGACATCGCCGAATGCCCGGTGTCTCCGCTGGTATCCGCCGAGTCCCGGTAGCGTGCGGGAGAGGTCGGAGTCGCTTCTTGGCTGGTCCCGTGACGGCTCGATGCAGAGTGATACAGTGGCCCGAGCAGGTCCCGGTTTTATCCCGACTCAGCGAGGAACGGATGTCTCTCATTGGCTCAGCGGCCGGGCCAATCAGAAGCGAGCTACAGCTAATGACTTCACCACGGGGCCATGCAGCGAGATTGTACTCGACTCAAGTCAAGATCCCGATGATGTCGGCATTACAGAAAACTCCAGTCTTTTTTCGGAGGAAACCTACTCGGCTAAAGATGGTGGTTATGCCTCAGAAAAATCCAACCGAGCTGTAATATTGTCTTGTGTTAGAATTAATAAACTTAACAAAACATTATAATTTGACTCGCAACTTCATTTAATAATAATAACGTTAGAAAATAGTTTAATCGTTTGAAGTCGTCACTGTCATACCATTTTAATGTACTGACCTAAATATTCATGTTGTTTAAACATTTCATTTTGCTCTGCTGAGTCCCTATCGTAAAGAAAACACTTATTTATTGAAGGAAAACCCACTTTTTATAAATTCCATACATTAGACAAACATAATTATTTACTGAGATAAAGCAAGAATAATAACAATATTTTAAGTAACGCAAAACATAATATAAATAGTTTGCTCGATTATAGTCCAAAGAAACATTATAATTACAGCCCAAAATATATAACAGACACACGGATGAAGCCCGTAGTAAAAAACTAGACTTTTAGACGAAAATAAATTAACTTAACTAAACATTATAATTTAACTCGCGATTTCACGTAACAATATCGTTAGAAAATTATTTAATCATTTTTTTTGTACAAATAAGTAATCATATCCCACAGTTATGAAACATACTCCAGTCGTCCCCTCTAGGTGTGCAGGGCAATGCGACAATCGGCTGACCCAGCGGAGGGCTTACCGCCGGCGTTAACAACTCGAGACGTCCCCTCTACCTGTGCACGGGTATGCAACAATCTGTTGACGGAGCGGAGATGTCTCGCCGCCGTCTACATTTAATTACGCGCGGGGGTTGCGCGGGGACACACATCAGCTGAACATGACGCACAATGTACCTTCACCTCCCGGCAACAGCGCTGAAACTTGTCCGGTGGAATTTCTAAGCGTATTCTGTACGGTACGCAGACAGCGGAAGCAACTCAAATGTTTTGACCGAGATGTTTCAAATTTTTCCGCCAAACGTTGTCTAGTAGACGCGCTTGTTATTAGGCGAATAAATTCAAGCTCCTTGACGGCGGTATTTAAAACTTTTCCGCCAACTTTTGTTCAGTGATGCCGGGAACAGTTAGGCCAGTAAAATAAAATGGTTTGACCGAGATCTTTCAATTTTTTCCGCCAAACATTGTCGAGTAAGAGAGGTTGTACCAGGGGGGAATAAAGTTGCTTGAAAGCGATGTTTAACACTTTTCGGTCAAGTTTTGTTCACTAATGGCGGGAATTATTAGACCAGTAAAATATAATTCTTTGACAGTGACAAGGAATAAATCGTATAAACACATGTTCTAAAATACTTTGATAATCCGCTAGCCACCATTTTCCTTCTACACATATTACTATTTTTTAATTCCGTGAGTAATTGGTACACTTAACGAATTTGGTATTGAGAAAATAATATTTAACATCTCTATAACTTTCCGATTGATAATTAAAATTACTTCAATTCATTCTGATAGACGTATCTTTCGTGTATATATGTAACATTTAAAGATATTTCTATAGTTATTTTTTCAAGCCTTCAACTTTCAGTGAATATACTTCTTTCTTTACACGATAAAAAAATATATAGAGAGAAATGTTGTTTCTACATATCACTGTCGTCCGATGACGTCACACACCCGTGACGTCACCGTATGACGTCACACATACGTCATCACACGATAACATTACTTATTTTAAAATTGAAGACATCTTAAATTATACACATATTTGGTATTTTTATTTATATATTATTCAGGATGACACAAAAAAATGTTCCATGACTTTGGGATATGATTACTTGCTTGTACATAATTAAAAAAATCAAATAAACACATGTCCAAAAATGCTTTTTATCATTCTGCACGAAATCAGCCGGTTTTTTGCTCTCTCAATAGTACCAAAACCGATTCTTTTTTGTCCTAGGACTGAAAAATCACCTGGAGAATTTTTTGAGTCCTAGGATTGAAAAGTCAGCTGTTTGCTAAGTATATTATTATTGATTTATTACTGTTGAGGAGTATAATTTGAAAATTCAAACGTTATGAAAAGCATTGTTTGTAAATAACAGAAATGTAAACACTGCATATTACTTACTTAGTAAATATAACCTCGAAAATACAGTTTTATAGTTAATATTTTTAACGATCAAAAGTCTAATTTCGCATTATGATAAAAAACGGTGTTCATCACTCGGAGCAAAAGTGTCTTTTTTTTATGCATAATCGTTTTTAAAAACTCGGCTGCGGCCCGTTTTTGATACACGATTGCACACCAAAAAGACCCACTTTTGTTGGCGCGTAATCGTGTTTTAAAACGATTAAGCATAAATAAGACACTTTTGGTCTGAGTGATGAACAACGTTATCTATCGTTAATGAAGAATTAGACTTTTTATCTTACTAACCAAGTTAACTGAAGTTGTATTTTTGAGGTTATATTTACAATGTAATTAATATGCAGTGTTTACATTTATGTTATTTACAAACACTGTTCCTCATAACGTTTGAACTTCAAACTTCTGCACCTCAAAATCAATAAATGAATAATAATAATATACCTACTAACCAAACAGTTGCCTTTTCAGTCCTAGGACCTAAAAAATATTCCAGCTGATTTTTTGTCCTAGGACAAAAAAGGAAACGGTTTCGGAACTATCGAGAAAACAAAAAAAACTGGTTGATTTTGTGCAGAATAATAAAAACAATATAATGTTTTTTGCTTGATGATTAAAATAACTTTAATTTATTCTGATAAACATATCTTTGGTATTAATATGTACTAGAAAATGGAAAAATGAGTTTTCCAAAGTCTGTCACATAAATGTAGAAACAGGTTTTGGACTAAAAAAACTTTTTTTCCTTTAAATTTCATTTTTATAATTAGAGGAAGTGAAACGATTCGCTTGCCGATTTTTTTATGTTGCTAGGTTTGGGGTGCAGGCAGGCCGTTTCGTTCGTTCGTTCTCTGATTACACACAAGGCGTGCAAGGTGCAGTTGGCCTTGACAAAGATACTTGCAGCGCACGCGTGCTTATCACCTGTCGAGACGATAACAGCTGACAAGCTGACCCCACGGCAGCGATCCGCGGCCGACACACCATCAACACACACCATCATATCGTCACAGATGATATTCACTACCCTCATAATTCCTAGATGAATAGAAAGGGAATAAATTAACCATTTTAGCGATAACCAAACCATGTAAAAAAATACAAAATTCTTATTCAAGTTCAAAGATTATTTAACATGATAATAAATAATCACAATGAATTATAATTGTAATTTTAACTTAATATTTACATATTCTTATTCAATAAATTTGTGTATGCCTGCTACGAAAAATAAGAACTCTTATTACAAATACATAACAAATGACATTACTTTGTTCAGATGTAAAATGTTTACAGTACTGCATTTGTTTACAGAAACCCTTCTCTGATTTTATACTTTTATTTAATCACCTCATCGTATTTTACACTTAGCCATTTGAATAATTAATAAATAAACATATACACACGGTTTTATGAGTGAACACGAGTAATGGGAAAAAGCCACTTCTAAACCGGAAGTGACGTCAGCTGCCAGGGCAGCTGCAGGGGTCAGATGGTGTCAGTTGCCAGGGCAGCTGCAGGGTGCAGATGGCGAGAGCATATGCCCTGAATTTGAAGTAGAATTGGGCATGAATTAAGAGTTAGTTGAAAAGTAAAATTCAACTGTGTTAACTAAACTCTAAAAGTTGAACAAAAATTAAGAGTAAGATCAAAACTGAAATTCAACAGTTATAACTGGGGGCCTGGAAAGTATGTCAAGGTCATCCAGAGTAAGTTTTAAAAAAGCCTACCCAACTACCACCAGAAATAGTTCAAAGTTGAACTAGTTGGTGATAGTGGGATAGGCTGAAGTAAATTTTGAATTTTATTTGTGAACATATAATTAATGTGCAACAGCAGAGTTTAAACAAGTTGAACTTTTGTGATGAACTACAGAGTTGTAAATGCAAACACCAACGACGATGAGAAGGTAAACGCAGAGTCCCCAGATGATGTATTTGAAAAGCTTGAACAAACGTAACATTTCGAGTTGGTTTTCCCGTTCCATTTCCAATCGTTTAATTTCCAATTTCAATTTATCCTCTTCTATTCTAGTTATGAAGGGAACTTCATCCATCATATCCATCATGATTTTGTAGTGTTTGAAATTTTAAAACAAGTGATGTTGATAGTTCAAAAGTTGAAGACGGAATGAGAAGTGAAAGCGAGAAATGTTAGTTAAATAAAGAAGTGGTGGGGGGAACGAAGAATTACAAAGAAGTGGTGGGGGAAATATTTTGCTGTTCATTATTACCATCAGTAGTGTCAGATGGTGCAGGAGTTAGATTTAGTAAACTGTCTTCGTCCGAACTTTCAATCTTATCACAAATAGGACAATCGTATGTTATTTCCAAATTCATTTTGATGGTTGTAAAATTATCTACAAGTTCTTGTAAAATATTAAAAATGTCTTGTAACTCTTCTTTAGAGTTTATTTCAAAACTAGAATTCATTCGGGCCAATGGAGAGTTGTTCATTATTGGAGAGTCGGTGATGGAATGAGGATCGGCGCATAGGGAGGGGGCTTATATAATGGTGACCTTGAGCAGGCGTCTAGGGAGGGGGGCTGTCTAGGGAGGGGGGGCTTTTATATAGGGAACCTTGAGCTTATGATTGAATAAAACGTTTAGTTCTTCTTCTCCATCTTTTAATTCAATTATTTGAACCGAAGTAGTTGTTTCATCTTCTTCACTTGATGAAGAAAACAATTCACCAGGATTTAAATATTGAACTACAATTCTGAACCATCTTATAGGATATTCGTCAATGACAGAAAGTAAGTTTTGAAACAATTCTTCCATCTCCTCCCTGTCAGTTATTATATGTTCAAATTTGATAAATTTGTTTTCCATGTTGTTAGTTAGAGTGTTGGAAGTGGAATGATTTAATATTATATAAAAATTAGAACTAGTGGTGGGGGAAATCTCAAGGTCATCCAAATGAAGTTTTAAAAAAGAGTGTAAAACTGAAATTACACATTTGATGGTTCTACAGGATCGGAATACCAATCTGATCTGTATTTACATCTTTTTATCATATGTGTACAAAAATCATCTTGATGAGAATTGGTGCGTTGACAATGAGCAAGATCTAGAGGGTGAAATTTGAAACATCTTTGAGGACAACATGTATGAAAATATCTTGATTTGTAAAATTTGAAAGTTCGCAATTCCGGTGGTGGTAGTTGTTTTGTTTTGCATTTGCAATAACAAGATCCGAAGAATTCACATTTAGTACAAGCTAACCCATCCACCATCATTGGTCCTAAATCTGTACACTGTTGTTCACAACAGTAACGAGGTTTGTACTTGTATTTTTGCTCTTCCATGTTGACGCTGCGGAGTCCAGTGAAAGAATAAGAGTGTATAGTGTTGAATAGTGAGTTTTATGTACTGTGAAAAGTGGTGGGGGTAATTTCAAGGTCATCCAAATGGAGTTTTAAAAAATTATACCTTACAAGTGTAAGGATTATTAAAATTTAGGAAGTTTGTTTCTCTTTGTTTTCTTCAGACTTTTTCTCTCTCTCCGCCTTAGCCATAGCAACAAGTTCTTCTGTTGATAATGGATGTACTTCAGGAAATTTTAAAATTAATTTAGCTTGATATCCTTCTTTAGTTAATACATCTAAATCTTGGGTCATTTGTTCAATGGTGTTGTAGTCTTTTCCATAGATTTTTCCATCAAGTTGAATCATCATTCTGTACAACATTTTCTTAAATAGGTCTTGTCGTGGTGAGAGCTAAGAAGCGAATGATTATTTATACAAGTATTACATCCTTTTTATTAACTCACATTGATCACGTGATTCTTTAGTTGTAGTTTTGTCTGTAAGTTATTCAACATTGGTAAATACTTTGGAACTTGATGTTATGTTGACCAGTTGGCGATGAAGAAGTTGTAGGTTGTGTAGAAATAAATATTTCATCATCGCAATATTTTGTTTTAGTGAACATTCTTGTATTAGTAGCACTAACATCAACAGTTAAGTGATAACCACCGGTAAGTAAAACTCGCATTTCGTTGGTTAAATCTTCGAGTTGTTCAAAAGTTGTTATGGTGTTAGTATCGTAAGATGCACACTTGACCTTTAGGGACATGTTGCAGTTTTATATTCAGGGATTAAGAGCGAGATGTGTACGGTATGAAAGGTAGCAGTAGACTGATGAATTTTGCAAGTACATTTCCCCTTTTATAATTATACAAAATTGGGTCAAGGTCATCCTGTGGAATTTTTAAAAAAGCAACATATTGTAATGTACAAAGACATTACAATATGTTGCTTTTTTTATTTTTATTTTTTTTGTTTTATATCATATTTATTGAAAAAACAAATACAAAGAAATATTTACAATGTTATGTACAAATTAATCAGTAGTAGGTGTTACATGAATTGTAAGTTCAGTAGAGTTGTTTCCACTGGGTCCATGTGATACCAAATAGAGTGCGCCGGGTTGAATTATACGAAGATCTTCATTTTGAAGTAGTTGTACGAAGCGCTTTGGTAAGAAGATCTGAAATTTTGCTTCATCACCAATTGTATAAGGTGCCTCGCTCAAAGTGCAATTTATAGCATCACCTACTGAAGTTTCCATTTTCTTAATAGTATGAATGATGTAGTGTTTTTCTTCTTTTAGTTCAGAACATTTCTTTGTAGATAGAATTGATGATTTAGAATGAGCGTTGAACTGATCAACTAAACTTTGAAGTAAGTTCTGTGATGCCATATTGATGTTGTTGTTAATCTTCTTGTTAATAAGAATGTCCGTCGGAGATGTTGTCTCTTCGGAGGTTTGAGTAATACTCATGCTGTGTCATGGTAGCGCTCTCACTTTTATAATCGACACTACCCCCACCACTGACACTACCCCCACCAGTTTGTTGAAGGAAATTATTCAAGCGGTAGGCATTCTTTAAAGCGCACTGCGACCTTCGATGTTTAAAACTTTTTGATGAAATACAAAGTTCGTTGAAGTAGCATTGGAAATCTTTATCAATTATTGCATTAATCACTTCGTTGCTTGTAAATGATTGTATCCAATTTGCTTTTTCCAATCCCCTTGTGTAGATAATTTTAAACTCTTTGCAATAATGATTCATAATGTGCGGCATCATGTTATAATTAATGAAACCTTCATCCCATCTTAAGTTGTGAAAATGTTTGTTCAACCATTTGTTTGTAACTTTCGCTTTAGTTGTTAGTCTATTAAATGGTACTGGAGGTTTGAACAAATAATGATAAACTACTGATGTGTTCATGTCCAAGATTACTAATTCTTTAATAATAAAATTACCATCATTTCCTCGGAAAGCTTGAAATTCAATTATACCTCTTTTAACTTCCATTATATGTGGCGCATTAGAAAACGAAACCCGTTTATAGTAGAGGCATTTTGGGAGTTTCAGGACAAACGCAAATTCAGCGGTTTTTAATCAGTGGTTACGTATTAGTGACGTGTGATGACGTATGTGTGACGTCATACGGTGACGAGGTGGAGTGTGTGACGTCACGGGTGTGACGTGGTGGTGTGACGTCACTGATTCGTAATCGGACGCCAATGCCACGTTATTCTGAATGAAAACCAATGTTTAGCGTTGACCCCGTCTAGCTAAATTTGACGGCGACTTCAAACATGTAAAAACATGTTCAAGGTCACTCAAACGAAGTTTTAAAAATATTTTTAATTATAACTTACAAATATTGAACAAAATGTTGAAATTAATTGGACTCGTTAGAAACTCCATATTCACTCTCGGCTGTTATCTTCAAATGCAGCGGAGGATCACGACTCACGAGACGAAACAGTAATCCATGGAAGCTTTCCAAATCAGCCAAGTTTGACAGAACCAGTTGAATTTCTTGTGAAGGATGGGTGGAATCGGACTGACCTAAAGTTTCATTGACAAATTCGAGTGTTATATATAAATCTTGCGGATCATCACCACTTAACAGACGATAAAGTTGTTGATAGCATATTACTGCATCCATAATGTCGAATTCAGAGGCGTCAAGTTGGAACTTCATGTTTCTGTGGAGTATGTTGTTGTAGAGGTTGAGTGGATTTAGCTAGTAAAATACCATGAACCATTAACGTACCCTACCTACGTACTGCACAGAATACGGTGGGAAAGAGTTATAAAATAAAACAAGTTCAAACATGTTCAAGGTCATTCAAAAGAAGTTTTAAAAAACATTTTTAAGTATTAGACACTTTAGTAGTTAGAAATCATTTAATGTTTTTCCAGTTTAACATAACATCACGGAGATACATCATCCCCGGACTTCGAGGACTCTTGCTCTGTCTTCACAGGTAGCTGATCACTCGAAACATATGGTGAAGATGATGCTATCGGAGATCCTGGCGGTGATTGTGATGAATTTGGTTCTTCAACCGTTATATCGTCAAACTCAATTGTAATGTTTAAACGGAGAGGTGGATCACCACTCATCAGACGAAACAGTGTTTCATGAAACATTCCCAAATCCACTTCGTCCAACAGAACTAGATGAAACTTCATGTTGATGTGGTTGTAGGATAGCGGAGTATATGAATGAAGCTTGTAGTCAGTACTACATATACAATCTATAACGTCCCCTACCTACGTACCGTACAGAAGACGTGTATATCCTACGTACCGTACAGAAGACGTGTATATTTTTTGTAAGGTTGCGGTGATGGGCTGATTACTTATGATGAATAAATTTAAGTGGGAGGGGGAGCTATAATGTCTTGAAGAAACTATGTCAAGGTCATTGGTTGGAGTTTTTAAAAAAGATTTATTTACAAATAACAGTAAAACGTAAGACATACATAATATGAGAACTAACAATGCTAAATAATAAAGAATGAAAGAATATTTACAAAGCTATGAACTTAGATCATTTTACAAAGGTGTGTTCAAATGGATCGTAATTTCTGTAGAGTTGTTCCCAGACGGTCCATGGGAAACTATATAAAAAATTCCGGGTTTGATAGAGTCCAGGTCTTCGTTCATGAGCACATTGACAAATCGTCTCGGAAGGTATACTTGGAACTTGGGTTTGTCTCCTTCCTTGTAGGGCGAATCTCCAAGAACAGCGACGACAGCTTCACCAACCGATGTGTCCATTTTTTTCATTGAATGTACTGCATAATGCTTCTTCTCTTGAAGTTCGCTGCATTTCTTTGTTGTTAGAAGGTCAGATTTAGAATGTTGGTTGAATCTGTCCGCAAGAGCTTGCAATGGAGAACTTGAAGCCATAGTGGAGATGATGTTTACTGATGAGATCCTGTGTTAGAATGATAGTTGGATGGATCTACACCGGTATATAAGGATTTCCCCCTCCACTTGATATAAGTCGACCAATCCTGTATGCTCGCGACAATGCGCAGTTGGAGATTTTGTGTTGAGGATTTTTCACACCGATACAAAGACCATTTAAGTCCGTAGCATAAGTTTTATCCAAACTAACGTTTGTTATATCAGACGTAGTGTACATTCTGATCCAATTAGATTTTTCTTCACCAGCAGTAAAAATTTCGTCATACTGTTGACAATAATGATACATTATGCTATCCAGCTCTTTGTATTGTGTAAATCCTTCGTTCCATGTGATGTGATGAAGGTATTTCGTTAGCCACGAATTTGTTCTAGCACTTTTTCGGTTTAGTTTCTTAAAAGAAAACGGTGGTTTAAAAAGAAAGTAGTTAACGACATTGTATTTATGTCAAAAAATGCTAGTTCTTTTATGATAAATCTGTCATCGTTGTTCTGAAAGCTTGGAATTCACCACACACTTCTTAGACATGGAAACATTATCAACAAAACGAACTGTTCGGTCCATTGTTCGTGAGTAACTAAAGATTACTGAGAGAAAATATTAGGTTGCTTGACTTTTATGATCATGTCAATTCTTAGTTTCAGTTTGTATGTGCTGGTGGTGGGGGAGGGGTGTTTTTAAGATTCCCAATCTTTCCTGTTTTTACAAAACCTTAATACACATTCACAGAATGCTTTAGGGTAGCACATTGAACATGAGCGGGTAAAATCATGTACATTAAACTTGTAACACATGTCCATACAACAGGTGAAGTAGTGTTGAGTCTTGTAGATTTTTAACATCTGCAAAGTTGGGGGTGAGATTGTAAATGATTTGCAATTGCATCTACAGTAACTGAAGCACTCACATATTCTACATGCTATTCCGTCAACTTGTAAATTTGGACATATAAAACATTTTTTCGCTGCAGCAATAATTATTCATTTTGCGAGTGTTCTTCAATGTGAATCTTACAATCAACTGCATCCATGTAGCAACATTTGTTTAATATATAGTTGGTGAAAAGAACAATAACATGTGTAAACTGGAGCTGTTTCAAGGTCACGTAATTTTGTTTTTAAAAAAGTATAAGTAATACCTACAATAGCACCTTTGCAAAACTGAGCTTTTTCAAGGTCATATAATTTTGTTTTTTAAAAAGTGTAAGCGCTACAAATATGTGCAAACCTGAACTGTTTCAAGGTCACGTCATTTTGTTTTTAAAAAAGTATAAGTGCTACTAATGAGGGCACTTTACAACACAATCACTCAAATCATGCTACAAATATGTGCAAACCTGAACAGTTTCAAGGTCACGTCATTTTGTTTTTAAAAAGTATAAGTGCTACTAATGAGAGCACTTTACGACACAATCACTTAAATCATTTTTACGACTTTTCTTGATTTACAATGTTTCTCCTGCTGGTTCTTTGTTGGAGAAACTTTCACTGTGGTTTCTTCACTTCGACGATTATTAAAGAAGAATACAGTTTTCCTGTAGAACGACCACCTCTTGAGGTAATCTGTTGTATATAGACTGGTCTATCGGTCCATATAGCAGTGGCACAGCTGGATTTGTGTTCACCGAAGTGTTCAGATAATCAAATATGAGAGGGGAATATGTAGTAAGTTGCTGGATGTACCGGATTATTACAGGTGTTAGGTTTGACAGAGTTTGAAATTCTTCCAAAGTCATGAGGATCTTCTTGTTGTGTTTGGAAAGATCTCTAAACCTCACAAATTGGGTACCTCGAAGTCTTATATTATCGATTTCCAAATTAGAATCTTCGAATCCAATTGCAGTTTTTCTTCCTGTCAAGTTGTTGAATAAATAGGCTTCAATGATAGATACGTATTTAGTAAATTTATCCCATATATCCAACGTGAGAAGCAACGAGGCTTTTCCGCAGTGATTAATAAGTACTGCAGGATTGAAGTTTAACGATTTGAAAACCCCAACGGTGACAGATTTATCCATGTTTTGATTCAACGGGTACATTAAGCGTAAAAACACATCCATCAACACTTCCATATTTTCTTCATCATCATCTTCATTGTCACATCGTTTCCTTTTTCTCTGATCGTTTCCTTCCAATGATAAAAAATCAGACAGTTCTTTCTTAATCTTCTCGTAGATGTTTTGGAGTTTTCAGTTGGTTGTTCTTCGTTTTTTGCTGGCTTTGTGTTAGTAATCGGTACTTTGTCAACCGGTAATGGAATATGTTCTGATGGATTAGTAGGTAAGTCTTGAACTATTGTTGACGAAGATGGAGATTCTAGTGAGTTTTTGTCAGTTTCAAAAGAAACATCTTCAGTTGTTTTAGTAGAGTTCTCGCTAGTTTGTGAGGATGCTGGTAAATCATGTGCCGATATTCAGACGCAGATGTCATAGCTGGTGGCGTGGTCTCGAGTGCTTTATATCCTGACGTTGATTCATCGTCAGAAATAGTAGATAGTACACTGTCCATGTTAACCATCAATGTTGACTTGCTGGTGTCAGGATGAATACTAATGTTTTCTCACCGAGCAATCTCTCTTTTATAATCTGTGGTGGGGGTAAATATGTGTAAGAGCTGCATGCTGTCATAAAAAAATCTAAATTATTCTTCTAACCACGCCTGTTAGTGGTGTGTATGTTACAATTGTATCATGTAGTATCAAACAATAAGCTGTAGTTTGGTCAGGAATATTTTCTTCCAACTCAAATTCGATGCGAATGTCTACTGTTGACGACTTTATTGATTCGTTTTGTTTCGAACAATCTATGACTGCTATAGGTGCAATATTCTTGAATGAATCAGGTTGGAGGAGAGGTGAGTTTGTCTTCCATAGTAAGATGACTGAAATCTTGCATACATATCATATAGAATCCCAAATCTGTCCTTAGAAAACATAACATTGAGGCTGTCATATGGAAAGAACTGTGAATTTAAAAACAGTTTAATGTTTGTAAGTTGACAGTGGTCAAATTTGCTTGCGTTAGCCGTTATGTTAGATCTTTTATTTGTTTGTAGAGCGAAAATAATATATCTTGGTTTTTCTAGGTTACTAGATGTTTTCACAGCCCACGTTTGACGCTGAGTTGTTGGCAAGACTGGCCATTCATGCATTTCCCAGCTTCTAAATGGAACCACAATATCCCTATCAGATTCCAACATCCGCAATAGGCTTACTCGCCTTTTATCGGCCAACCGTACATGAGGTACCCTCCAAACTATTTTATCCAAATTCAATTTCCATTCAAGTTTGTCAGGTGTTGTTTCACTATCGGCTTCTATAACATCTGTATCATAAGACGATCTCAGTAAGACCAATTCTTGTTTGACATTAATGATTATTCTTCTGTAGTCCTCAGCGAATCCTAGTAAAAGCCGCAACGGAATGCAAAAGTCAAAATAGCCACTTGCATTAGGTTTTACTTTGGTTGCACTAGGTAATATCCACCCGGCTGTTTTTAATGCGTTTATTTCATTAGGTGATAAGGATACCAAACCTTTAAGCGTACTGCTCACACCGACTTTTTTAGTCGAATCCACTACAATGCCTGATATTTCATACCGAATTTCTTCAAACAAAAAGGCCATTGCATTGTTAATAAATGGCACTTTAGATGGCGTAGATCCATTTTTGCCAAAACCCTTCCTTCAATATAAATATAACTTTCAGATGGTAAGGTATAAGCATCTTGATGTTGTATTGGAATTCGTATCTCATCATTATTTCCTAATTTCGATGAAGCGTAGGGGTTGTGTGTGTGAAACTCTTTCTCCCATAGTGTTTCGTCGAAAACCGGTCCATGTTTTATATCCAGTATGTCCATTTTCATTAACTTAAAACCGAGTCCTTCTAAGAATTTAGTGTTCTCTCTGGTTAACCTCTCCGCGTTAGGAGATATACTGAAACTGTTCGAATGTTGTTTGGTGCTATATCCAAATTCAAGTCCCATCGTTCTTTTATGGTGCTTGTCTAATGTGTAAGCGCAATGTAATAACTTCTCCTCTAAAATCCACAGCGTCACCGTCTTGATCTAGTACGTTCAATACGATGTCTGAAATGTGAGTGGTGTTTAATGGAAGATATATCAGATTATGAGCTTTTCAACAATCTTAAATCCCGGCGGAACGGTTGGATAGAATGAATGTAAAATATGTTGGTTTGAACCATCTTTGTAGGCCCCTTGAACAATATTACATGTAATATTAATAGTATTAACCTTGATAATGTTTACAGTTTTTGGACTCGTGTGAAACATATTTGGTTCAAGGATTGTGTCTTGGGATGGAAAACCAAGTAAAGGGCCAATCGATGCCGGTTGAGTTAGATCCAAATAAAATTTACATTTTATTTCACACTTTAAATTGTTGTTATTAGCCCTTAGTTCAATTGCATCCTTTCCCAACTTATTTTGGAGCTCTCTGTTTATGTCAGCTATTTCATAAGCACCAGTTTCAATCGCAACAAACTCAGGTAGCTCAGTGAGATCCTTAGCCGTTTATTTTTTGTATAGTGTAATTTGTTGTTGACACCTTCTATTATGTTTGGAATTGAGTTATAAGTTGTAAAATCCAAAAGTGCAATCTCCCACTGTTTATCTTCTCTTAGGTGTAATGGTGGAAATAGTGAACTCCTCAAAGTTGACGATGTGCCTGTAACTGTTACAGTACAGGAAGACATCTTATAGTTGACTGACGCTTGTGGCTAGAAAGTCCAAACATAAATGTCCGCATACTGATGTTTCTTCTTTTTGTCTTCTATCGTAATTAAAATACACTTTAGGCACTGAACCGAAATATTCGTACAATTCTTTTGGAGGTGGAAGGTTCCCAAAACTGTCAAAATAAAACACAGAATCGGATAATTTCTTGTAACAAACCCAATGGGTACCAGCACCATGAATATCATCAAGATTTACGATTGCGGCTTCATTTTTCCAGATTTTTCTCGGCAACCCGTTCCGCAATAAACACACCTCTGAAAAAAGGTATTTTCAAACATGATGCATAGCGTTCAAGCTCCTCGTTGTTCAAGGCTTTATTTGGCAAAATTAATTTGTTGTTATTTAATATGCACGGTATGGTCTTAGGTATAATCCTTTTCCGTTTGACTTTTTTTTAGAACATGTTGAACACCTTTTCCTTTTACGATTTATTTTCTTAGTAGTGCTACTTCTCTTCCTTGTGCCTCCACCGGATGTATTTTTCCTTCGTGTTGTCTTTCTTTTCCTCCTCCTCGACCCTCCTCCAACTGCTGTTTTGGCTTTCATAGCTGCTGTCACTGCTAATGCAGCTGCTCGTTCCCCAACACTTGCGTCACTAGATTTTACATTTTACTCTCTGCCAAGCTTTCTCAGCAAGAGCTCTATCAGCGATTGATCTTCTTTCCGAATCTGAGTAATTTGAATATGCAATGTCATGCGCTTTGCAGGCTTCGTCCAATTTGTTTATTCCAGGATCTCCACGGGCTAAACGCTTCCGTAATTTCGTACCCGGACCACAGTATTGATAACCTCCAGGTAAATGTAGCTCTATTGGAAGTGCGTCGATAGCTGTATTTATTAGTGCACCTGAAGGTAAAGTCGCAAACACTTTCTTGAAAAGACCTACTGCTGAACTAGTGAGTCCACCTCCTCTTCTCATGAGTGACGGATCACTACTAAATGGCTTCCTCCTATGCATGATAGTTTTAACGTGTTAGTTCCTTAGTGGTCAGCAATGGTAATGGTTTTTTCTAGAACGCTCTTCGTATTATATATTGAATTCACACTGTTTGTAGGGGTTTCACTGCTGCCTCCGCGTGAAAAGGCGAAAGGATTCCTCCCAGACTGTAATTTATCTATTTTTTCATAAATATCTTTCTTTAGTTTGTATATCTCTTCCAAAACAAATATTCTATTTACAACATCAGTATCATTTTCCGCATTCGCCACATTTATAATTTTTTTATATTTGGCATCAAACATTTCTTCACCATTCTTGCAATTTAACGTTAATGTATGAATAACCCCAAGATTTACTGCTTCATCCTTAGAAATGGGATTCGCAATGTTGCACAAACGTTTCCCTCTTAGATCATAGTTTCCATCTCTAGTCAATTGAAAACCTTCACCAGGTGGACCCCTCCAAACCTCTCGGGCCAAAGAGCTTTCATGACGACCGAACTTGTCAACACTCATGTTTAGACTGAACCCTTAAGCTATGTATCCTCTACTTTTTAATTCTTCAGTTAAGGCAATCATTTCGTTATCCAGCCCGTTATGTCCAGCCTGAATAGATTCACATAATAACCGCATTCTGTCAACGAGCTTATTCACATTATTATAATATATGATGTTTGTATCATAGGCAGATTTCATAGACATCCCTTTACCTTTAGCTTTCGAAGGTTTTCCTCTAATATTAGAAAATAGCTTTGCAATTACATCCTTGTACATATCTGATTTATTTCTATGAATAGGTGCATTTGAAGAATAACCTTTTCTATGGGAATTAGTTAACAAACATATATTTTTAAAATTATTTAAATCCCTCTTGGAATATTTATGGGGAGACGACTTAAAGATTAACTCAAACAGTCCAGCGGTGCCTTTAAAAGTTTGATCTTTTACTTTAATATTATCTTTGTCATCCACCTCTATCACACTATCTCCCATTCGAAGACCATCTCTATCCATGCGAGCTCCATATACATGGTATCTTGACGGTTTTCTTGCCCCATGTAGCATTTTTAAAATATATTTTCGTGAAAGAGGTCCTTTGTTCCCAATTTCTTTACTTAAAATGCTGATATTTGTAGGGGAATCTGCTTCTTGTAAACTGCCTACATCTTGAGTTTCTACATCTGATTTACTGCTTGCTTCATCTTCATCCTCTTTTTCCAATGAATGCGTTGACCTACTAAATAATTCCGAATCGATCTCTGAGTTGTCGGTTTCTGAAGATGAGTTTGCTTTAATTACTGGTTTTTCTGTTTCTATTTCTTCTTGATCCGTAAACTTAGATTTGTTAATTTTTTCATTTATTTTATTCAGAGGATCTACAATGGGTTTGAATGTTTCCTCTAAATATTTATTTCTAGCCACTAATCCTTCTTTTAGTAACAGGTGTTTCTTCCGTATAGAGTCACTGAGAACTTTTATTTCACTAAGCAACTCCTCCTGATTTGGCATTATTAGTTTCGAGTGTTCTCTACAACGTCACAATAAATACTGAAGATTATACATTTAGATGTTAATGTAATAAGACAAATTTATCGAAACCTAATCTATAACGACCGTTATTCATAGCCCTCTCTTTATCCACAACTAAAAATCCAAACTTTTCTTTCCATGCTCTCCCACACAATTCTCTAAACTTTTCAAATGTCATATCAGCACCAACGTGGTCGTTGTATATGTGTTTGAGATTTTTTTCATCCTGTTTGAAAACTATTAAGAAGTTAACATTGTCCCTAATTAACTGTTTTGGGATTTTACTGTATGTCTGACCAATGTAAATAGAGTCGATATGATTATGCCTTCCCATAGAAAAGTATGTTCTTATTCGGTCATGATTTTCAGAAGAAACATCGTCAAAAATAAAAATTGAATACGGCTCGGCATTGTTGGGCTCTATGATCTCACTACTTGCATCAAATTTATACAATGAGACATCGGGCACATCATTCATAATCTTTTCCAATAACAGATATTTTGGTTGATTGAGAGACTTGGAAAAAATATATACATTGTTAAAACTTAAACCGTTTGGCTTTGTTATTAAATTGAAAACAACGTTGGTTTTCCCACAGTTTGAAGGTCCACTAATAATACATCTCATTGTGTTGGGCAATAAAGTGCCATGCTTACTTACTTCCTTATCAAAGATATCCGGTGTCAAACAATCAATGTCATTGACGTCAAGTCTATCCTTTTGACAGATTACTTCCATGATGTTAGTTATACTTGAGCAGTCTATCCGAATGCTGCGACCTTACTGGTTTTTCCATTTCAAAGTAAGTCCTTTTGATCTATCCAAGTATCTTCGGTCTTATCAAATCCCAACCATCTCACTAAAAGCTTATTACCTCTTTTCCTTAAAATCTTCTCAACCAAATAAACACTACCAGTTTTAGATTTTAACAATTCGTGGCCATAAAATCCCCCCTGCAGTATTTCTCCTTTACTATCCTTTAAAATGTATGTTTCTGGAAAGGTTGGTTGCACTCGATGCACTGTGAAAACTTCATTTGTCCAATTGGGTAGGTATCCTTTGGTGAATATCTGTTTATATTTACTTATTCTCACATGGTCTCCAATGGAAAATTTAAGAGGAGGCTTCTTATCTAACCGCGGCGTAGTATTTTCCTTT